>JACTOM010000072.1:327856-404406 GCA_015832385.1 Elymnias hypermnestra
AAGAGACAGTTCCTACACTGCGTCGTCCAGTGCGGGGTCGCCATTCCAGCACTTTCCGGCCCCAACGTCCATCGGTTCGTCGGACTATGTGCCCCGCCCATTGCCACTTCAGGTTCGCGATTCGTAGGGCTATGTCGGTGACTTTGGTTCTGCTACGGATCTCCTCATTTCTGATTTGATCGCGTAGAGAAACTCCGAGCATAGCCCTCTCCATCGCACGCTGAGTGACTCTGAGCTGCTGAGTGACTCTGAGCTGTCAATTTACTCCTGTTTTATTTTTGCCCACCTTCAATTATCAATAGCGACACGGAATTTAGTTTTACCCGCGATCTGCTAGGCTGATATGAAGTAGAAGCACCAATTTCCTGCAATAATATAATATTCTTAATAATGATATAGATTTTATCAAAAGAATTTTTCATTTTTCATTTTTCAATGTCCAGTGTTTTAGAAGGAATTAAGTCTGCTTTTTTTAAGATTGCTAATAAGATTGCTTTTTTTATTCATTGTTTGATCATTATTTTATCCTTTAATAACAACCAGGAAGATGATACTCGTTTAATGAAACCGTCCAACTGTTATAATTGCATGAGCATGATGTGATGTTATGAGGTGATGTTTTCGTGAAATAGTTGTGCTTATTTGATAACATGACTGGCTTTTTCTTATATATTTCTTATTTAATAGCGGACCTGCCAAACCTGGTACCGCCTCTAAATTAACAAATGATAATTGTTTTAACTTTACTAAAAAAATATGGTCGAAACTTAACCGGAACAAAAAGAATTCGCAATCGAAATGAAATTTTTATGCCCAGATTCCTGCTAGAAATCTTTGGTTGTCAATGTGAAATGTTAAAAGGAAATAAACAACAAAAGTATTATTTTAAACTTAATTTGATTTCTGATTAATAGGAGGAATATCAAATGTTTGACATTTAGGAACAGTTTCTAAGGGAAAGAACAATGTCGTCTTTACTATATTCCAAGAATTTTATTTCTATTTACTCGGCTCATAAATTTTTCCTGGACTTCCATAATTCTAAATAAAAGTTGCTTTTGTGTATTAGCGACAATAGCACCAATTCATTTTATAAGATTTACATTAACAAAAACATTCTTAATACAGGAAAAGAAACAAAAACTGTTGAAATAAAGTCTAAATACGTTATGTATTTTAAAATACTTTTTAGTACAGGAAAGCTCGAAGCACGGAGGTGCATTTAGCTATATATTATTTATATTAAAATCCTGGGTCTCCTAGATGGGGCAGAGGGCGTCCATAGTGCTGCGCCATTGTCGTCTGTTTTGGGCCATGCTTTTTATCTCGGGTCAAATTTTCACAGGTATAGGTCCTCTTCGGAGAATGTGGCCTATCCAGGTCCACTTGCGGCGCAGGATTTCATTTCCGACAGGTATTTCATGGCATCTGCTCAGGAGGTTTTCGTTTGAAATCTTGTCGGGCCAGAAAATTCCTTGAATCTGTCTGAGGCAACCGTTTATAAAAACTTGGATCTTTTGGGTGATGGCTTTGGTAACTCTCCACGTCTCGCATCCATATACCAAAATAGGTTTTACATTTGAGCGAAAGATTTTGAGTTTCACTCTCTGGGTCAACTGCCTAGATTGCCATATATGTCTGAGTTGAGCGAAGACGGCTCTAGCTTTCCATATTCGTGAAGCGATATCTTCTTCCGTCCCTCCAGATTGAGACACAATACTACCGAGATAATAAAACTGTTGCAGTAGTGCCGACGAGTTCCTTCCTTCTGCGCACTTCTCCTGGGTCTTGCATAGATTGATGTTTAGGCCATCATTTAGCTATCCTATAGTGGTGTAATTGATTTTTAGATGGACATAATAGATATGTAGCTACAACACTAAACTTTTTGTTATTATTCGTTTTTTCGAATTGTCTATGGATTCGATTTGAAAGACGTATTTGCGTCAAAAACCTAATAAATATACACAATATATGACCTCATTCTTTTCGTGCCACAGAGAGCACGTTATGCCGTCACATCGAACTATTACAGTGAAGGTTGTGCACTTGTGTACTGTACCTTTTTATTCGCTGGGAAATGTATTTAAGCATCCCGATCAAATAGTCGTGAGTGTGGGACACACTGACGAGGAAGAATACCCAATAAAACCCAACGGACTCGTCATCTAGTGGCTCACTTGCGAAATATAATATTCAGTTTTGGATGAAGCCGAATCGGATCCGCGTTTTTTATTGCCCAACCTTCGGCAACGGATGAAAGGGGCGTCAGGAGCAATTTCCCGCTCCCACTCAAGTGCCTCTTTCAGTAAGACAATGGCTGTCCACTGGTGACTATTGCATGATCTATGCTGGTCAGCGAGAGGACTGTCCCAATCAAGGATATCAGGACATGCCGCTGAGATTCCCACACCGGGCCTTCTGCCACAGCACGATGCACTGCATCGAAGAGCGTACGACACTCATGGCAGTGATTCCCACCAGACCGGATGTCAGATTCCGGTCACATGGGACTATGAGAGTGAAGGAATAGAGAATGCACTTAAATACTACGCTTGCCTACCCGCAGCGAAGCAGCGTGGTGGATTGGTGCTTTGACAATCCTCTCTTCTATGAGTGAGGAGCGCTGTGCATTAATGGGGCCTTATTTACTTCACTCTTTACTTGTTGCCACTTAACATCTGCCTCATTGGTCTAGTAGTGATCCTTGAGATTCGAGTCTTGGGTAAGGTCAATTCAAAAATGGATATTCAGTTTTCTATTAAGAATTTTTTCAATAATTGTCCCCGTCAGTCGTGTCGGATTCCCGTCACATTGGATTATGAGTGTAAATGAATAGAAAGTGCACTTGTGTCCTGTGTCTGCCAATACGCAATGGGGTAGCGTGGCGGGTTTATGATCTAAAACACCCTCTCTCATGTGAGTGAGAAGGTTTGTGCCAAGAAGTGGGACGTTAATGGGCTGCTACTTACTTATTTTACTCAATTTCCATCCTCAAAAGTAATAACATGTTATGTCAAATGGTGACAAATACTTCTGGCTGCGTATATCTGAGTTATTTATACGTAACGAGATCCGCCTCTCGATTAAAGGGAAGTCACGCAGCGGTTTTAGTGTTCCGGCGCGGAATAAGGGCGACAGAGCCAAACGACGGGCTTAATTTAACGATTCCGTTGTCTCGGCTAAATTATTGCTTTCATTACAATTTGTATTTAAGCAGAAGTAAACATGACAAATCCCACAATTATATACAATTAGCATCATCCCTATCTGTTTACTCGTTGTTTATTTTGCATTAACTTATTCCAATGGGGACTGCCTCACTGGAGCAATGGTGCCAGTACTAGAGAAGCGTTTGATACCTCCAATTCAAGGTGTTGAGGGTGCCGCTGGGTTTTAGTAGGTATTCTGGCTAAAATAGCGAGTCTCACACGCCCTAACGGAAAAAAGAAGTTCTGGATTCGATCTCCGATAGGAAGAATTTAGAAAATTACAATTTCTAATTTGTCTGAATCTGGAGATTTGTGTGTAAAAATCATAAGAGGTAAATTGCCTCTTACCAGATTACAGAAAAGGGCTGTTAATGCATTTATAATATGAGTCCAAAAAAGTCGTGAAGAAAGAAATTTAGAGCAGTAAAACTTCCTATACGTCCTCAAAAATATTTACACTTTAACGAAAAACAGTGAATGCATGTCATATAACTTAAGAAATAAAAATAAAATTGCTGTAAATTCTAGAAGGATTCTACAAAAAAACTCCCAGGAGAAGTTACAAAGATGTCACTTAATAAAATTAAATATTTTTTTGAAGGACACCTTAGAAGATAAAATATTGTGGGAGTAATCAATGTAGACTTAATTAAAATATATATTGTAATGATGATGACGAAAGAGCTTGTTGTGGGCTCATCTCAGAAAAAGGGTCCAAAGGAACCGTCGTAACTTTAGCTAGTCGTTTTTTAATATGATCATCGGTCGTACATTGAAATAATATATGAAATAAACGATATTTGACGATTCAAAGATGCTATGAAGGCCTTTTTTGTCTAGGGGGAATTCTTCATTAGATACCTGATCTTTTCGGGGGATAGCACGAGTTACATTGTTTTTTTTTCCACTAAAATCGCCCCGGTGGCTTATCTCTACGTATAACCCGGTGCTAGGTTCTCCGTAAAATTCGCCGAGGGTCCCGCCACGTTGTGTTTTTGGAGCTCCTCGTATTAGTCCTCTTGATGGCAACAAGTGTTGCCACGGCAGATTAAGACCACATTAACCTACCGTCTTTTTGGAGTCGTAAGAGTGCTAAGAAAACGGCCACAGCTCCCGTTGTGACCGCTCGCGACTCTAAGGTCCCACTATCAGGGATATGTTATATTTTGGCTTTTAAGAGGCCGACCCCTGTCTTCGCCGTCTCTGGAAGATGGTGGCTTTTTCCCGCTCCCGTTCAGCTCTCTCTTTCTTGACCATAACAGATTAACAGAAAGAGACCATCACCTTCCACGAAGCTTCCTTCGCCAGCATCTTCGCCTAAACGACTGGAGAGAGATCGTTCCCAATTTCACTGGCCAAGCGGTGACGTTGTAAGGTCCATGCTGGATACTCTTTCAGGGTTTGCTGGGCGTTATCCTGTTCCCATCCGCAGTAATGACACTGATGCTATAAAGTGCTTGAATAAAGATATTCATCACTTACCGTCAAGGGCTAGTCAGTCAGCAATAAAAAAAATGGAAATTTTTCCATAGGCATTCGCGGTTAAATACTAAATTTAGGTCTTTGTGACACGACAAATGTACATTTTAATGGTTAACACGTTAACTTAAAAAGTTTTATAAGTCAATTACCTAGCTAAGCACAGCTATGTTTAGTAACATCCTAACCTTTACACAAGTTCAGATATACAAAGATCGTTCTTATTTTATTGGGATCTCGCGTTTCCTTAAGAGAAAAATACAAAGAAATATCAATTCTCAAAATACCGTCGCAATATATATTGAATAACATTTTATATATCCGTGATAATATTCATTTATACACAAAAGGAGCGAAACCCACAATTTTAATACAAGAATTAAAAACAAATTTGTAATTTTGGAATGAAGAATGTCCAAAAATAATTTGTCGGATTGAGCATTCTAATTTTTAATAAGATACCCGAATCACTTCCGAGTTTGCCTCCACATAGTTTTAAGGAATACGTCAAAAACATCCTATTACAAAAGGCATATTATAATATTGACGACTATTTAAGCGACAAAGATGTAAGGACTTGATTCCAGTTGCACATAAAAGCTAAACACATTGCAAAGTACAAAAATTATGTTTAAAGGAGTAACCGTTGAGTTTCTTGCCAGTTTCTTCTCGGCGGTATCAACTTTCCGTAACCGGTGGTAGATTTGTTACCAACGTACAGAATACTGACGATTTAAGTGTTTTATGAGCCTACTTGAATAAAAAATATTTTGATCTTGATATTATTAAATTGACGTAGATATACGCAAAATAATAATACATATTTCATGAGGAAATCAAATTTTCAGTGTCTTTGAAGTAGCCATTACGTTATAACTTATGACAGGGTCCTCGTATTAAAGATGAGGTCAAACTGTAGCTATAAAGGGATCCCAGACGGAATATTAATAGGTATCTCTATAAAAATCTCTTTCATACAATCCATCTGTTCACGTAACTTTTATTACCTAAGCAACATTCTGTTATGTTTTGACCTCGTTCAAAAGCACATCTAACAACATTTGTGTATGTATTAAACGTTTACGTGGAGGAAGTTAGCTTCTTTGGGTTATATTTATTAAATTTTTTAATATATTAGCTAACCTGGCCAAGTTTTACTATATAATTTATTTCTATTGTATATTTTGGTGGTAGAATAAAGAAAAGTTATATGTATTTTTAATACTGAGACATAAAAGAATTAAAATCAAAAATTGTGTCCAATAAAACTATTTTCTTTGGGTTAGACGACCCTTATCACTTAGGGGTATTAAACATAGCTCTCACCCTATTCACAGACCTACTGAATATACAAAAATGTAACTATAGTATAATATAGTAAATATACAGATATAAGTGTACAAAGTATAAAATGAAGTCTCCACCGCTGTCAACATTTTAACGGATTTTAATGCAGTTTTCAGAAATAGATATAGTGATTCCAGAGGATGGGTTATATGTATAATACATGCATATTTGTCGTAACCCTTCAACCGATGGACGTCCACTGCTGGACATAGGTCTCACGAAATGATGCCCACAAGACCCGATCTTGTGCCGCCTGGCTCCAGCGGCTACCGGCGATCCTCCTTATATCGTCGGTCCACCTTGTGGGGGGTCTTCCTACACTGCGTCGTCCAGTGCGGGGTCGCCATTCCAGCACTTTCCGACCCCAACGTCCATCGGTTCGTCGGACTATGTGCCCCGCCCATTGCCACTTCAGGTTCGCGATTCGTAGAGCTATGTCGGTGACTTTGGTTCTGCTACGGATCTCCTCATTTCTGATTTGATCGCGTAGAGAAACTCCGAGCATAGCCCTCTCCATCGCACGCTGAGTGACTCTGAGCTTCCGCATGAGGCCCATAGTCAGCGACCACGTCTCAGAACCGTAGGTCATCACTGGCAACACGCACTGTTCGAAGACTTTGGTCTTCAGGCACTGAGGGATATTGGACGAAAAAGTCTTCCGGAACTTCCCGAACGCTGCCCAACCGAGTTGGATTCGGCGGTTGACCTCTTTCTCGAAATTGGACCTACCTAGCTGGACTATGTGTCCCAGGTATGTATACTCGTCAACAATTTCGAGTGTAGAGTTCTCAACGATGACTGGGTGGAGCGGAACATGGATATTGGACATAACTTTCGTCTTATCCATGTTCATTTTTAGGCCCACCTGTCGAGAAGCTCTGCTGAGGTCATCGAGCATTGCATTGAGATCTTCCAGAGTCTCTGCCATAATGACCACGTCGTCGGCAAACCGTAGATGAGTGATGTACTCGCCGTTGATGTTGATGCCCAGTCCGTTCCACTCCATAAGCTTAAACAGGTCCTCCAACGCCGCAGTAAAGAGCTTCGGGGAGATAACATCTCCCTGTCGCACTCCACGCTGCAGTTGGATAGACGCTGTGCTTTGGTCCTGTATACGGACTGACATGGTGGCGTTTTCGTACAAACACTTCAACACGTGTATGTACCGGTGGTCAATTCGGCATCTCTGCAAAGATCTCAACACGGCCCATGTTTCCACCGAATCGAAGGCTTTCTCATAGTCCACGAACGCCAAGCAAAGTGGCCGATTATACTCCTCGGTCTTCTGTATAATCTGCCGCAGCGTAAAGATGTGGTCTATGGTACTAAAGCCTTTTCGGAATCCGGCTTGTTCGGGGGGCTGGAAGTCGTCAAACTTGCGAGCGAGACGATTCGTAATGACCCTCGAGAACAGCTTATAGACATGACTTAGCAGCGCAATAGGTCTATAGTTCTTCAATAAGGTGTTGTCACCTTTCTTGAAGAACAGAACTACCACGCTCCTATGCCACGCCTTTGGCACCGTACCTTCCAGGATGACGGAATTGAACATTCGCTGAAGGACTTTTAGAATGGGTTTTCCACCCGCCTTCAGGAGTTCCGCTGTGATTCCGTCATCACCAGGTGCCTTGCTGTTCTTCATCTGTTTAAGGGCCATACTAATCTCGTACAAGCTGACGTCCGGGATATCTTCGGTATAATGTCGAGTAAGTTTGGCACGAGGATCTTTAGCCAAACTATCAATAGGCTTGCAGGTCGATGTGTATAACTGCCCATAGAAACTCTCAACCTCCCTCCGAATCTCAGGTCCAGATGCAATGAGTTCGCCGTTATGAGTCCTCAGCCGCGTCAACTGGCTCTGACCGATAGACAGATCTTTTGCGAACACTTTAGTGCCTTTGTTGCGTTCGATGGTATCTCGTATACGCTCGGCATTAAAGTGTCGCACATCACGCTTTTGCGATTTAGAGATCTGTCTATTGATCTGCCGGTATGCGGACGCGTCTGCTGCAGACTGCAAGCTCATTGCATGTCTCTGTTCCATGAGATTAAGAGTATGGTCTGAGAATCTCTTGGTTTTCTTTCTACGGGGTTTATAGAATTTCATCCCAACCGTATGGACAGTTTCCACTAGCCTATTGTTTAGCTCGTCCACGGATTCGCAATTCTCGAGGCAAGCGAAGCGGTTTTGCAGCTCCAGTTGGAAGCTCTCGGGGTCTTGGATATGAGCGCGAGTGGGTCGGAGCGTTGACTTCACCAGTCTGTTCCGTTCACGGACAACGTCAATATTCAATGTGCCTCTTACCATACGGTGATCGCTCCCAGTTTTCACTCTATTGATCACAGAGACATCATTGAATATATTTCGCTTCGTAGACATGATGAAGTCAATCTCGTTTCTCGTGGAACCATCGGGACTAAGCCAAGTCCACTTTCGATGTGGCCGTTTCCTGAAAAAGGAGTTCATCATGTAGAGGCCCTCCCTTTCCATGAAATCGGCCAGCATTTGACCTCTCTGGTTCCGTTGCCCGTATCCAAATTGCCCCACTCTCAACTCTGCCCCACTTCGTTCGCCGAGTTTTGCGTTGAAATCTCCCATTACAATATTGTAGTGTGTCCTAGAGGTATGTATGGCTCTTGATATATCCTCATACATAACCTCTACATCATCATCGGGATACGATGATGTGGGTGCGTAAACCTGTATGACCTTCAACGAATACCGTTTGGTAATTCTGAGTATAAGGTACGCTACCCTACTGGACACACTGTTTACTTGGACAATATTGTTAACGAGAGATTTGTGGACGAGGAACCCGACACCACCTTGGGATTGGTGTTCACCCTCCCGGTAGTATAGCAAGTTACCGGATTTGAGAATTATCGTGTCCTCCCCCTCTCTACGGACTTCGGATAATCCCACAATATCCCAGTGTAACTTGCTCATGGCTTCTTCCAGCTCGAAGACTTTTTCGTCGGTCCTCAAAGTGCGTGCGTTGTATGTTGCCATGTCAAGTCGTCGGGGTTGGCAGCGGAATCTCTTCCGGAGATTCTTAGCACCCCCTGAGTAATAGTATTAATTATCTTGAAAGGATAAGGATCAGTAACCATTTTTATCTTTTACATATTACAAAAAAGTAATGTGATTCACAAAGCTATTTTATACTATACAACATTATTTATTATCAAACTAAATGCATTACATACGTTGTATATTTCATGTAGATCAAAATTTCCTGTAACAACATTACAGTATAATGGATATCTTAGAAGATATCAGAGATTTAAATAGCGGCGCTTCCGGTACGTGACAAAGTTGCAAAAGTACAAAAAGATGTCGCTGTATTTTAAGTCCGCAGTAGCTCGGGTCAACTAGTTATATTATATGAAAATACATTTATTTGTTGACATTTAATTTAAGGGGACCCGGATTCGATGCTTACCGTTACCCTTATAAGCTTATTAAGTCTACATGGTAACACATTCGCCTTATCAATACCCATGGGAAATCAAAGCTTGCGACAAGCCTTATCAAACATAAAAGGTAAACCGTTTTCAAAGTATGTTTCAATAATATTTTGCAACTTTTATACATTAACCGAGAGCTATGATGCTTAAGTGGTGAGACGCGAGGAATCTCGTTCAGAGAAATCACAGGTCCTAACCCTGCTCTGAAATCACTAAGTATGTCTTTGTAAAAATATATTTACTTGCCTGATTGTGCTTTTTAATAAAAGAAAACATTGTGAGAAAATCTGTATATCTCGTGAGTAATTTTGGAGTATGTGTAGCCTGCAGTGCCTTCTTCAAAATGAAATTTGGCGGTCGGTCAGTGGAAAATTCTTCAATTCTGTTTAATTGTGCGTAGTTATAACTGGTCCACTCCAATGAATCCCTGTGGGTGCTCAAATAGGAATCCTCTTTGAAGATGTCCGAGAAAAGCCAACTTTCTCCGCATGATTTGCTCTCGTTTGAGGACTTCAGCATTTGAGACGAACTGGTTCTGAGCTCACATCTCAAATGCTTGGAGCCACTTACTGCTTCGCCTTTTAAAGACCAATGTATCGCAGCTATATGAAAGAAACCAGACAGTGGATTGTGAGATCACACAAACAACCGTAGTGGTAGGTCAATACTCTAAAAGCCCTCTCTTCTATGAGTGAATAGGCCCGTGCTCAGCAGTGGCACGTTGGCATGATGCTACTTCCAAATGTTTACCTCCGACACAAACCTCATCTCTCAGAGAAGAGAGGGTTTTAGAGCGTAGTATACAAGTTGTATCGTCGTCCAATGCTGGACATAGGTGTCACGTAATGACCTCCAAAAGGCCCGATCTTGCGCCGCCTGGCTCCAGTGGCTACCGACGACCCCCTTTATATCATCGGTCCACCTTGTAGGGGGTTTGCCTGCACTGCGCCGTCCGGTTCGGTGTCGTCGCACCGCACCTTCGGCCCCCAACGTCCATCGGTCCTTCGGACTATGTACCCGCCCGTTGCCACATCAGGTTCGCGAAGGCTATCGCTGACTTTGGTTCTACTACGGATCTCTTCATTTCTGATTTGATCGCGTAGAGAAACTCCGAGCACAGCCCTCTCCATGGCATACTGAGTAACTCTGAGCTTCCACATGAGGCACATAGTCAGCGACCACGCACTGTTCAAAGACTTTGGTCTACAGGCACTGAGGGATATCGGACGAAAATATCTGGCGTAGTTTCCCGAACGCTGCCCAACCGAGTTGGATTCGGCGGTTAACCTCCTTCTCAAATTTGGACCTACTTAGCTCCAGCTAGGACTATATGTCCCAGGTATGTGTATTCGTGAACAATTTCGAGAGCTGAATTCTCAACGATGATTGGGTGGGGCTGTACATGGATATTAAACATAATTTTTGTCTTATCCATGTTCATTTTCAGGCCCATCTTTTGAGAAACTCTGCTGGGGTCATCGAGCATTATATTAAGATCTTCGACATAATCACTACGTTATCGATTGTTACGTTCCGATGACAAGTTGTATGAGCTAACACAATTAAAGTCATTATTCCTTCACCACAATCCTATGTGACGGCAATCTGATAAGGCTGGAAAGATATCAGGTGTAAGAACGATGGCATAACTGGAACACATACCCAGCTTTCAATCTACGAGCAAATATTGAGAGTTTCTTTACAGAAAACTAAATAGCGATTTTTGAATTCGCACGAGGCAGGATTTCAACCAAGGACATGATGTCTGTGGCCGAACTATACCAATGAGGAAGTCGTTAATTCTATACCTGTTAGCAATAAATAAAACTAGTTATAGATTTTTTTTAATTCCTTGTTAAGCTTACATAAATAAAGAATATTTTGATTTTAGCAATTTGAATTCCTCAGAAAGGAACCCTCGTCCGACTGTTGTGAAAAAATCCAAAGCTTTTAGCCCATCAATAAATGTCCTAAGCGTGATGTCAACGTGATTGATGCTTAGGTTTTTCGAAAGCATGTGAATATTGAAATCGATAGCAACAAAAGAAAACAAAATAGATGGATTACTGCAAAAGAAAGCATAAAATATCACTTAGGTAATATTTAATCCGCATGACCTTCCCACATTTGCCGTCCCTTCGGACTATGAGAGCGGAACAGTGTGGTGGGTCTACATTCTAAAAACCCTTTCTCCTGTGAGTGGCTGCGACATACCTCGCCTTTTATTTTTTCCATCTAAACTAATATTATAAAGAGGATACATTTGTGTTTTTGTACGTTAGTTACGTTTTCACATAAAAAGTTATTCCGATCACCGATTTCAAAAATTTTATCACCAATAGTAAGCTGAATTTTCATTAAGCGACATAGGGCACATTACTTTCTCAAAAAAAAAAATAGGGATCCTTAAGAAAACTGCATTAATGTTACTAAACTGTTAATCACAAGATGTTTAAAATTATTAACGAAATAATTAAAGAACATATTAATATCTACAAAAATGTCCGTGATACCATATGTCCAACTACTGTAGTTATGCTACTATAACTACGTTTTGACATTTTAAAAGTTAATAAAAGTGCTGAGAATAATCAAACAATATTATTCATACCTCTGTATCCTCATCCTATTAAATTATTAAAATCGGACATTCCATTCAAATGATTTAATGAATTTACAAATGTAAATAAAGTATTACAAATAAATCTCTTCTTTAATATTATAGAAGAAAGTTTTGCATTCTGAATATTTGTTTTTATTGTTAAATTTTTTTAATAATCAAGCTAAAAATTACTGAAGCGATTTAAAGAATTCTTTTATTACTTCCTTGAAATCAAGAATTTTTCAATACCTGTAGAGTATTTTTAAATTTGCTCATGTCGGACATTCTACTTAAATGATGTTACGAATTTAATAATGTATTCGTTAGATATATACGAGTATACGTTGCAAAGTAAAATCTTTATATAGATTACATTAAGAATGTGTGTATGTAATAATCTGAATGGAAGTAATTAAAAAGTAAGTGAATTGAAACTTTTATCTTTACGAAAGTAAATCTATAGTCTAATTTTGTAGATATTCCACTGTTATGAGATCAATATCTACACGGAACATTGCTAATATATAATAAAATGAATATTCTGTACACATCTCAATTTTGATTTTTTTCCGTTAAGAAATGCATTTGTGCACTCCTGTCATGAGGCAGGGAGTGTGGGACTTGCCGACAAGGCCAGAATACCCACTAAAACCCAGTGACACCCTCCTCACCCTGAACTGGGAGTGTCAGAAGCTCCCTTGCGCATTCACTCTGATACTCCCGGATGATCCGACAGAGGATGTTCAAGGAGGAGACAAGAGGCGTTCGTAAAGACGCCTCCTGCCACCCAGTCTTCTCCTCCGAAGGGGAGCAGCATCTGCTGCAGCTTCCCGTACTCGTTCCATTGCCTCCTTTAAAGAAATGTTTTCGCTGAAAGAGGCAGCTGCATTCCATCCTATTCTGCTGTCAAGCATGGTGCCCACTATACTTGGCAGAGAGAAATCCGCTCCGACGAGGAACACCATAGGATGTCGCTGTGGTCCCCAAGCCGGGCATTCTGTGTTAGTGTGTGCCGCTGTATCGACAGGCGCACTGCACTGATGGTAGATAGGAGACTCTTCTCGTCGTGTTATCTGATGCGACTACTTTCCGAAACATCCGTGTCCGGTCAGTACTTGCACCAGCCTAAAGGTAAGCGATCCGTGTCGCCTAGCTAGCCATTGTTCGAGGCGAGGACGAATCGCCTCCACCGTGACAACACCTGCACTTGGAGACTCGATATCCTCATTCCAAGCTTGAATCAAGACCCTGTCGGCAAAGGCCCTGACTCTTTGGACCTCGTCAATTTCGTGACGGTCACCTCCTTACCTTACGGCAACCCTGCACTGGTAAGTTGCCGTCAGTGCTTCCGCCTGCAATTCCCACGGGGGTCACCCGCTAAGAGTGAAAGATTATAATCATAACAATGTACTTGAAAAGATGGGAATAAGTATATAATGAAATATTACAGAGCACAATGGAAAGCGTATATAGGGTCGTTATTACATCGATGAGAACAATCGATCTTACTCCCTTTGACAAATAACTCTATATTACGGTTGCAATAGAAGGAGATATATTCAACCGACGCTTTTTTGATAGAGTTCATTTGTACGCAGTTTTTGGTCTTCGATATTATTGTACGTCACAGAGAATATATATTATTATACTAGCTGATCCCGCGTTATTCCCTTCCCTTGAGAACATTGGGGAATCAGTATTAAACCTGTACTTCTAATTACTGGTTTAAATCTCGTCAAGGGTTGCCTGGAAGATTGCTTAAAGCAATAAGACCTCCTTTACGTATAGGTTAAACGTTTTAAGTGAAACTTCTTTAGGCACACGATGGTAAATTTTTTACGGATAAAACGCGTGATTGGTGTCACGAAGATGTGCAGCCTTTTTTATACGAATTGGTTTGAAGGATAAGTAGTTTTAATATTTACAAATAACTTGTGACATTTTAATTTTCCTTTCGTGCCAAATTTACTATACTATTTTTCATAAAATATATTGGTAATATATGAATGAATTACTCATCAAATGTTTACTCTACGCTGATGATCAAGTAATACTTGCATCATCTGAGATGGTAAATATTATGAATTAAATTTTGGAAAGGAAAGGAATGAAAGTGAATGTAAAAAAAACGAAAGTTATGCTTTTTGAAAGAGATGAATCTATGATGAATAGCAATACTCTGATAGATGGGAAACAAGTGGAAGAGGGGAAAGAATTTGTATACTTGGGATCTAAATTTACAAAAGATGGAACATGTGAAAGTAATATTGAAAGGAGAGTGAATTCAGGGAATATGGTAAATGGTGCTCTGCATGCCTTTATAAATAGCTAGATAGTGTCTCAGGTAGGACTGTTGGTGCCAACACTTATGTTTGGTAGTGAAAGTTGGGTATGGCTGAAGAATCACAAAAGTAAACTAAATGCGGTAGAGATGAGAGCCTTGAGAAGTATGAGTGGATTAAAACTGAGCGACAGAGTAAGAAATGGTGTGATAAGAGAACGCTGTGGTATAAAAGAAGATGTAGTGACTAAAATTGAGAAAGGTATGCTTAGATAGTTTAGGCACGTAGAGGGAATGAATGAAAGGAGACTGAGAAAAAGTTTTTATGAGGCAAGAGTGAATGTGAAAGTTGGAAGGGGAAGACCAAGGCGAACGTTGCTGGACCAAATTTGCAGGACATTTAAAATAAGGGCTAGGTCAAGAGTACTTTAAACTAACGAACTTGTATGAAAGGTTTAATGAGAATGAATGAAGCGAAGAATGATGCAAGGATCGTGGCAAGTGGAAGGACGTGGACTCTGCCTACAACGAGTATATATATCTAAGTAATAGATTTTAAAATTCGTGACACCATTTGAGTAGAACGTCCGACGTTAGCAAAATTTAAAAAGACTACAGGTATCATTAACAAAAAACACGTCGCGTTTTTATTTACAATTCGTAATTAAACCTAAATAAACCAAATAAAACTACATATAATCAAATATAATTAAATCAAATATTAAGCCGCATCCAAATTGCTGTCCATAGGGTGTGTTCTTATCATTACCTCTTCGGCTAGCAATATTGATCCTTGGTCTGAGATAAGCGCTAGCTCTGGTTTTTTTGTTAGAATTTTTATTTATTTTAGGATTTTTAGTGAATCTGAAGTACACTAACAAATTTGTCTGAATATGACAACTGCCTCATTGGTCTAGTGGTTAGTATGTTCGACTATAGACATGAGGTTCTAAGTTCGAGTCCCGGGTCGGGCCAATTCAAAAATCAATATTCTATTAAGGTTTTCTCAATATTTGCCCGAAATTGGGAAGTTGGCGTCGTAATCCACCACCGTGCCTGGGAGAGCACGTTAAGCCGTCGGTCCTGCGCCTGGTCTCTCCGGTCGTGTTGGATTCCCGTCACATCGGACTATGAGAGTGAAGGAATAGAGAGTGCACTTGTGTACTATGCCTGCCAATCCGCAGTGGAGCAGCGTGGGGTCTGTGCTCTAAACACCCTCGCTCCTCGGAGTGAGGAGGCCTGTGCCCAGCAGTAGGAAGTATATGGGCTGCTACTTACTTACTTTATGAGTACAACGTGTTACTCAAATGAAACCGCACCGTTTATATAAAACAACTTTGCATAGTGAAATTTACATTGATATCGCCACACCCGGGATCGAACCCGCAACCTTATACGTTACAGATCAGTTATTTTGCCACCCCGCTATCACCAGTCTTTTATATGATAATCGAGCGCAACACTAATACGTAAAAGTCTCTTTGAGCAGACTCCTGTTGAGGAGTTCCATTGATTGTCATATTTAACAACGACAATTACTTGACCATACCGATGTTACGGTAGGTGACTAAAATATCCTAATAACCTATAAAAGATTCTGCCGAGTATCGTTAATTTATTCCTACGAATTGAAGAGTTCCGTCACTTTATCATGGCATCCATCACCAGAACCTAACCAAATTATCATAAAACAACTTTTGAAGTATATACTTTCCAATAAAAAAAGAATCACCGAAATCGGTTGGAGTAATCTTGAGTTATTCGTCCATTTGTCGAACACATGCTTAATGCAAAACTAACATTTATCCGGTTTTCTCATAGACGCCATCATTAGAACTGGATTTAAAATAAATGGGACCCTATGACAAGCACCACCTTTCATTTAAAAAAAATCATCAAGATATGAGGTAACAAACATAAAAAAAATACAGATGAATTGATAACCTCCTCCTTTTTTTGAAGTCGCTTAATAAAAACCTATATCCTATGAATGAAGAAACCTGTGTCCAGCTGTAAAACTTACAACTTACCTTTTAAAATCAAGTTACTTTTAAAAAATCCAAGAATCTTTAACAAAAGGAAACTATTTCCTATTCACCCAGAATATCCAATTCTAAATTATAATAGAAACAAAATTACACCAGCAAGTTTTAATTTATACGCGGTTGCGTCCCTTAATTCCGACCCTTAAAGCATAATAAACTCACAACTGCCATTGGAACACGGTTAGGGAGTTCTTGTGTATATATGAATGAGTCTCATGTCTCGTGGTAAATTAATATGTGTGACAATGAAAGTTTTTTTAATAATCGTAAGCGCAAAAACAGTGTACCTTTTGGTTATAATTGCACAAAAAAAGTGTGTGTGTACTATACACGCGTTAGAAGTTATACTTTTGGTATAGATTTTCAAAAAATTAACATGTTGTCTATAGTTAACTCCAGGGTGTCGGTTTTTTGTGACGGTGTGCGCGCGCGTTGTAAAAAAATACTTTCAACATTTTCCCTATCGCTCCAAAAGAAGTATAACTTAAATAAAAAGAAGCATAAAATCTTGGCCTATGTACTGAGAACTCTAATTACTTAACAACGTAATGCCTGTAGTAAAAAATTTAGACATGTTTTATACGAAAATTACACGTATGGTGGGCTATGACGTCTCCGACACTTAATTCCGACACGCAAATGATAATATTTTTAGAAGAGATGCATAAAATACATAAAATCAACAAGAAACAGATACTACAATACGCCGTAAGGTTACATTAAACATACATACATACACACACAGCATCACGCCTCATTCCCATAGGGGTAGGCAGAGACAACGTCCTTCCACTTGCCACGATCCTTGCATATCTCCTTCGCTTCCTTTATTCTCATTAAACCTTTCATTCAAGTTCATCGGTTTAAAGTGCTCTTAACTTAGCCCTTATTTAAACTGTCCTGGATTTGATCCAGAAACGTTCCCCTTGGTCTTCCCCTTCCAAATTTCGCATTCACTCTTGACTCATAAATCCTTTTTGTCAGTCTGCTTTCATTCATTCTCTCTACATGCCAAAATCATCTAAGCATACCTTTCTCAATTTTAGTCACTACATGCCCTTTTATTCCATTACGTTCTCTTATCACACTATTTCTTACTCCGTCACTCAGTTTTAATCCACCCATACTTCTCAACGCTCTCATCTCTACCATATTACCGCATTTCTACCGCATTAAATAAGACTGTGTTTTCAAAAGCTCAATTTTCTTTTATATCATATTTAATAAGGTTGTTTAATACGTGTCACTTAAAAAAAATGCAAAAATCCTTAAATTAGAAACTTCTACTTTCAAGTTGCTTTTTATTTTACTCCGACACGACCATTTTTATAAATATACATACATAGCATCATGCCTCATTCCCATAGGGGTGGGCAGAGACCACGTCCTTCCACTTGCCACGACCCTTGTATATCTCCTTCGCTTCTTTCATTCAATTCTTTATACTAAAAGTAATTCTCAAGAAGCATTCAAGTTTAGGTTATGATCCGACTTTAAAATTTAAAAAACGTCGGGCGGACTTAGTTTGCAACGTTATAAAGTCAAGAACAGAAATTGCAAATCGTCACTACAGAAACCTAAGTTCTCCTTTATACAATAAGATTAACAAAGTGTTAGGCATTTACTCTCTATCCACACATGCCTGTAAAGTTAAATGTATGACTTGGCTTCAAACGCTAACTTATGATGAGAACCCATACGAGGTAAATTACCTTTTCCCTGGTTAACGTGCTTATGTCTAGATTGTATCATCGTTTAACAGATTACAGTCTGTAAATAAAAAAGAGGTAAAAAGTATGGTAAGGTAATTAGCAGGTCATTAACGTCCCGTTGCTGAGCTTAGGCCTCCTCACTCATAGGAGAGAGGATTCTCGGAGCTATTCTTCCACTGAATGACCCGAGACAGGTCAAGGGCAAGGCGAAGACTACACATCTACACAACTTCGGGCAAAAACTTAATAGAAAACCCAGGACCTCATGTCTTTAGCCGAAAAAGCTGACCACTAGACCAATGAGACAGTTAACAGGTACAAACCAAGTTAAAATTGAAATAAAACAACATTATTCATTAACAAATTTTATTTTTGAACTTCAAAAGCATACAAAAGGTACTCGATAATCGTGAATTTTACTTAGCCTATTAAAATTTAATACATTGATAACATTAGAATATTAAAATTCGTTTGAGAAGCTGTCGTTAGCGTATATTAATAGCTTTTATACAAAAAAAAGTTATTATCGAATCTTCCTTTGTTTAATAATAAATATTAAAGTGATTTTATCATAAAATTTTGGCAAATTTATTAATATAATTGATTAAATCTGACTAGAATTAGAATTTATACTACTTGCGTTGTGCTTTTAAATGATAATACGTGTCTAAAGTACTAAATGAAATGTAAGCCAAAGATGGATGTGATGATTAGAAATGAATATAGAATTTTATAATATAACTATTGTAGTATAGAATTATATAAAATGAGATTAAATATGTCGTATTGTTGAGGGACTGTGAATCCATTTCGAACTGTATACAGTATGTTTATAAATGATTTATTGACTGTTCAAAAAGTAAGATTACGTAAAAAGACAGTAGCTCATCTGTACAGTTAAATTTAAATATAACACGATAATTGTAAATATTTCTATGTTGATAACTTGAAACTGATTCTAAATATTACAATAATGTATTTATCGATAGTCGAAAAACATTGGCAATGATATCCTAAAGTCGCAAAATAAATCACAAAAATGTTAAGATAATATTAACAGAAATAAATTCAGTGACAGTTTTTCAAGTTTTAAAAGGTTCAAGAATTTTTAATTTACTCATAAGATTATTAAATGACACGGCCAACGTTGAGAGAATTTAGAAAATCTGGAAAGATAAAAATGCCTTCATTAAACGAGTACAGTAATATATGCAGTAGTAATATTTAGTCCAGAATATAGTAAAGGTGTCCAAATATTACTAATCATTATAAAGTTTAAAGATATAATAAAAAAATACTATTAGCTTTATGATGTTAATAAATTAAAGAGTCTTAATTTTGAAAATACACTAGTTTTGGTGGTTTCTGGGTTAAAAATTACCAAATTTTTGTTTGTAAAAGCGATTTCTTTTTCATTCAAATATACAGATATGTCATAAATATAACGACGAGGAATAAACTATGATTTAGATCGTCGAAGTAAAAAGGATATATTGAAAATAATAGAGATTAGAAAAATAGAAAATCTACTATGCTTTTATATATAATAATTTAATATGATTAGCATTGAAATTTATTATAATTTGGTATCTAATAAATAACTATTTACTTATTTTAATTATGAAGAATAAAAGAAAGTAACACAGCGAAGGTTACTGTGNAACTCAACATCGATTTTTGAATTGACCCAACCCGGGACTCGAACCCAGTACCTCATGTCTGTAGTCGAACATGCTAACCACTAGACCAATGACCATAATATAGTAAAGGTGTACAAATATTAATAAACATTATAAAGTTTAAAGATATAAAAAAAATGCTATTAGCTTTTTAATGTTAATAAATTAAAATGTCTTAATTTTGAAAATACAGTATTCCGAGTATTCGCTTCGCTAGCGGGAGGTCCCGGGTTCGATCCCCGGTAGGACGAATTTAGGAAATTGTATTTTCTAATTTGTCTGAGTCTGGAATGGTGGGAGGCTTCGGCCGTGGCTAGTTACCACCCTACCAGCAAAAAACGTACCGCCAAACAAAGAGATTTGTGTTCCGGTACGATGCTGTGCAGAAACCGTAAGGGGTATATCGTCTCTTAACAGATTAGCGCGCTTCCATCTTAGACTGTATCATCACTTACCACCAGGTGAGATCACAGTCAAGCGCTAATCTGTCAGCAATAAAAAAAATAACACTAGTTTTCGTGGTTTCTGGGTTAAAAATTACCAAATTTTTGTTTGTAAAAGCGATATCTTTTACAAACAAAAATTTTTACAGATATGTCATAAATATAACGACGAGGAATAAACTATGATTTAGATCTTCGAAGTAAAAAGGATTTAATGAAAATAATACAGATTAGAAAAATACAAAATCTACAATGCTTTTATATATAATAATTTAATATGATTAGCATTGAAATTTATTATAATTTGGTATCTAATAAATAACTATTTACTTATTTTAATTATGAAGAATAAAAGAAAGTAACACAGCGAAGGTTACTGTGCATTAAAAACATTTAGTCAATAAAATAGAAAGAAAACTTTGTACGTGAATCAATTAATATCACAAAAATACTCTATCAACATCAAGTATCAACTACAAATTAAAAAAAATGTATTCAAATTTGAAGTGGGTGAATAGAAAAGTATTTCATTAACGAATGAAGATTAAAACAATATAAACATAGGGTAAGTGTGAAGTAGTGGTAAGAATTGATAAAGTTACCTTTAAAAAACTTGCACTCTATGGTTTTCTCGATCGCATACAATGATGTTCCCACCAGACATGACAGCGATGCCTTCCAGACCCTTGAACTCGCCATCACCTGATCCCCAGGAACCGAAAGCTCTGAGGAAGGTGCCATCTGGATGGAATATTTGAATTCTATTGTTTCCAGAGTCTGCCACTACTATGTAACCTTGGTCGTCAACTGCCACGCCCCTAAAAATAAAAACCAAATTCAAGTAAGCTTAAAAAGCTCCTTTGAATCGTCAGTAGTCTGTCCATTTCACAATGTATCTACCAACGTTTGGGAAGTTAATTCCACTGAGAAACCGACAAAAAACTCAGTATTTACTTTCTTTTGTATAGTTTTTGTAGGTAACACAATTCCCGAGTTTAATCTTCGGTAGGTAATTGCATTTTTTAACATGTCTGAGACCGGTATGATGCTGGTTCGAAACCATAAGAGGTAAATCACCTCTTACCAAGTTAGTACGCTTCCATCTTAGACTGTATCATTACTCACCATCAAGTGTGATTACAGTGAAGCGCTAAACTGTAAGTAATAAAAAAAAAGTTTCCATCTGCAGCTGGAATCAAGTCCAAACATTTTCAAAATTTAAACATACACCATATCAGTTAGAAATACAAAAAAATATTCAAACTTTTAACTAAATATTACTGCATGGATTTTTATTGTGTCCAGTCTACCCATAGTCCATATTTCCTCGGAATGAATATCAACTCGGGCTGATACCAACGGGTAAAGGTAAGTTCTTAACGTGCTCTCCAATGCACTACAGGTGCTTAGCATTCATGGTTGCATCGGCAAATACCTGTACCAAACTGTTGACTGTGAGCCGTCGGGCAGATGTCACGAGTGTGGTGCGTCATCAGACATAGCCCATCACACTATGGCAGAATTTCCTGCCTGAGATTCTCAGCGACTCATTATGATGTCGCTGATCGGCACAGATCTCTCACTGGCTAGTATTATAGGTGCAATACTCATTAGTGAGCAGGCCTGGAATGCGATTGCCTTCTCTTGCGAGACTGTATTCTCGCTTAAGGAGGCACAACAAAGGTAGAGGATTAATGACGTTGAGGTACTCCGGCCCCGACGAAGGGGAGTAGGAAACAGGAGGAGGAGGTTTATACCACTCCTCCCCCTGTTGAAAATTAGTAAGCCGGCTACAACCGAGGAATGCCTCAACGATCCTCTAGCTCCGCACTAATGGTTGACGACGTTCCCGCTGGGTTTTAGTAAGTTCTTCCCCCTCCCGGAGTCCAACACTCCAGAACTCGGGGTGCGTAAATGCATTTCCCAGCGACAAAAAAAGGCACGGGGGTAGAGTACACCACCAACTATACAATTTTATGCAAATATTGAGAAAATTTTAACACTAAAACTCAATATCTCATTTGAACCCAGGCCCTCATGTCTGTAGCCGAACATGCTGACCACTAGACCAACGAGCCAGTTTACTGAATAAAGCTAGTATTGGTTGAATGAAGATTACGAAATTATAAGAAGTAATCTCTCTGAAGGTTTAATTTGGATCTAATCTTAGACGTTAATTAAAGCATCAAAGGATATTGGTATGGATTACTCATTAACTAAACTCTAATCAGGGGGTAGTTCACAATATATTTCACGACCTTGTTAAGGATATAATCCTATTATGGTCTCTTAATATCCTCAATAAGTCTACATACAAAACGTTCCTTAACTTAAAACCTTTAACAATTTTAACAGAAGAAATAAAGTATACTTGTAATGTAGTCTTGCCGTTTGTTATACGTCAATATTTTTCGTAACGGGGCATCCCCCTCCGCCGCGTGCGATGTGATAACAACATCACTTTTAATTTAAAAATAATTTAAAAATAATGTAGATGTAGATGTAAATGTAATTTTAATACAATATAACAAATATAAAGTGCTCTATATGCATTCTTGAACAAGTTGTCTTTTATTATTCAAGGTAAGGTAAGAAGCAGCCTATTAACATCCCACAGCTGGGCACAGGCCTCGACATTCATACGACAGAGAGTTTTTAGAGCACAGACCCACAATGCTGCTCCATGGCGTGTTAGCAAGCACAGTACAAGTGAACTCTCTATTCCATCACTCTCATAGGTTTTTGATTGGAGTTGATTTCATTTACCCAGCCTTACTAAAACTACTACTTATTATTTTATGATAAGCTTTTATATTTATATAGTTTGTTCACTAAAAATATGGAGATTGAAAAAAAATAGCAAAAAAACCAGTGAAACAACAAATTTAAAACCTTTTACGTCTAGATAGTCAGTTAATGAATGACATTTAATGTGCTTAAAGCATCAGCTATCAATCCTGATAGAATTTTTCATCAAAGCCTTATTTACTGAGTGTAATCTCACTGGCGTCCTCCACAATCCTAGTTAAGACTCGGATAGAACTTTAATGATTATTTAGGTTTAACTATAAATAAGTCACAAGCTTCCGATATACATGGCTTCATTCTCCCTTAATGAGTAAACCCGGATACGTTTTATTGTGGCTCAATGTAATGATAACTACTTGTTATGATAACCTATAACTAGTAGAATTTCGTTAGAATGTCTTGTTGAACGTTACGCCTTATTAAGTAAGTAGCAGACCATTGACGTCCAACTGCTGGGCACAGGCCTCCTCACTCATATGATGATGATGTCCTCCATGACGGATCCGTCAACGGCGAATCTGGCTAGTGTTTATAATGTGATCTAATATGGCTTGAAAAGCCAGATTTTGTTTTGAAAGTTCTGTCGCATGAACACACACACAGCACAGCTGACCCTGATTATCATAAGTGTAACAGTACTACAGTTTTGGGCAATGTTTCCTGCGTAAGCGCTTGGCGTCCAGGTCTTCTGAACGGCGATCTTCATATGCGGTCACAGCTTCAGTAACGGTGTTTGCCCACTCTCGCCTTTGCAGTGCAAGATCTTCCCAGCGTTCACAGCGAAACCCGCATGCGCTTAGATGACGTTTTAGTACGTCCCTCTATCTCAAAAATTGGCCTGTATGTTTTCGTTTTCCATCCTTCAATTGGGAATAGAACACTGACTTAGGAAGCCTGGTGTCGCTCATACGAACTAGATGTCCACACAATCAGGTAATTGTCGCTTCATAATTAAGGATTCAATTCACTCATTCAGCATTGGCAGGCATAGTACTCTAGTGAACTCTCTATTCCTTATAGTCCGATATGACGGGAAACCGACACGACCGGATAGAGATCGGGCGCAGGACCGACGGCTTAACGTGCTCTCCGAGGCACGGGGGTGGATCACACCGCCAAATTTTTCCCAACTTCGGGCAAATATTGAGAAAATCTTAATAGAAAACTCAATATCGAGTTTGAATTAGCCCGACCCGGGACTTGAACCCAGGACCTCATGTCTATAGTCGAACATGCTAACCACTATACCAATGAGGCAGGCTTCACGCCTTACTAAAGCCGACCAAAAAGCGGCCCAAGAGATTAGCCGGGATAGACAGAGAAACAAACCTATTATATTACCTATAACCTATTATATTATAATATTTTTTTTTACACCGTTTATATGCTAGGAATTTCAAGATTTAGAAGAAATTAGGTTTAGAATTAATCTCATGTTATGTCTTACTAAGATTTGTGTCAGTAAAGATCATTCGTTAAGTATATTTCGGAGATTACCTAGTTTAGACAAATAAACAATAATATAAAATATAGTATTTTAGTACTGTGTTCAATTTTAAATGCACTTATATGCTTGAAATTTCCCGTTCTTATAGAAATTACATAACAAAATTAAGGCTGTTTTACGCTTATTTAGCCTATGGACTAAAAAAGGCTACGTGTCATTTTGAAGATTAGCAGGAATGGATTTTTTTTAGTAACAATTTAATCTCAAATTTTGATTATGCCGAATAAATGACCAAATATGTTGATATTTAAAGGAAACGGGAATTGAACTATGCGCCGAAAATTTAAATCTTTTCCTCTCAAAATAGGACCAAAAAACTCTTTTTCGATCAAGTATGATAAAATATTACTTGTTTTTAAGTGTCATGTAAATATTTATAAAAATTTACTAATACGAATATCATTATGACATTAAAAGAAGACAATTTATTTGTAGATACAGATATAGGACCTAAAAGATGCAGTATCTAAGAGACGACGTTTCAGTACAAATGTGGACTGTAAATTTCCTTTGCCCAAGAGACAAATGTTTGTTTTGTCAATACGTATATATTTATGTTAGTTAAGTTCAAACTAAGAGAGCTTTTGCTTCCAAGCTTTTCAGAGTAAACTCAGCGGTTTGACACAGTTAAATGTCCAATGCATTAAGGTGTTAGGAATATGTTACTACTATTTATCTTACTTTCTTCATAACTAAAAAAACGTGATGGTTCAGTGGTAAGATGCGTAAATATTTCTTCAGAGAAGAATCAGAAAAAGAAAAAGTGAATATTTGTTAAAGAAATTCAGTTACTATTGTTCTTTACAATCTATCAATCTTTATTTATTAAAATTTTGCCTAATTATAGTAAAGAGATGACCCATTGGATAGATAAGGTGAATAAACTCCTTTATTACTTTTGCACAAAAGTAAACGAGAGTATAGTAACTAGCTGCTGAATCCTTTCATCGGGAAAGACCCAGATAGATTAAAAAGTTATATATCTTGTATTTTCTACACCCTAAATGGATAGACTATCCACTGGACCTTACCAGCGAAGGGTGTACTGGAATCATTACCCTGTTGTGTTAAGAAAAAACCATAATAAACTCAAACTATTTGTCGAATCCAGATCCACACGACATAGGTAATACAGTATTTCGAAATCTGTCCCGTTAAGAATCAAACTCAGGATATTTGCTAGCAAAGGAAGTTGGTTTCCATTATTTCAGAACGTAAAGTTAAATTAAAAATATATTGAACCAACCTTGGGAATTTAAACTGTCCATCTTCAGAGCCTTCTTCACCAAACGAAGATAGCACTCTGCCGTTGACGTCAAAGACCTGGATCCTATGGTTGTTGGAGTCGGAGACCAAAACACGATTAGTGCTGGACACAGCTATGTAATGTGGATGCTCTAATTGCCCTAACTTCGACCCAAAGCTGCCAAATTTGCCCACGAACGTACCATCAGATTGGAACACCTGAAGAAAACATGAAAATTACAATATAAACGTCAAAAATTCTAAAATACGAGTTTAGGAGCTGACTTTATACATAAGAGTTGTTGATATAGTAAGATCTAACCTGAACTCTATGGTTTTCCTTGTCACAAACGTATATGAATCCGAGGGCGTCAGTGGTGATTCCCCAAGGATAGTTGAACTTTCCATCTCCAGTTCCTTGACTGCCAAATGCCCTCAGGAATCGTCCGGCGGGATCAAACACCTAAACAAAAGATAAGGTGACAATCAATAAAACTTCTTTAGCCTCTCGTTTAAGATCATTTTTTCTGTGTTTAAATAAACGTTTCTATTTAATGAACGCTTTTGGGTTTATAAGTTAAAGGTAAATAGACTATTAACATCCCACTCTTAGGCATAAACCTGCAATTCAGATGTGAAGCCTGTTCACAAAGGAAAAGGGTTGTAATGCTTTTTTTTAACTTCTGATGCGTTAATAAATATTTTGTTTAAATTGTCAATCGTTAATAAAATACTTTTTCATTCATTCAGTTAACTTCAAATTATGCATGATCTTTAACTTGTGAAAACTGCTGGAAATTAATACGGTGATTTCAATTATTGATTTATTAAATATTGTTTATTTTAGGAAAACTGTTACAGTGTTATTAAAAGTTTTAGACCGTAACAAGTTGACTAGTTTCTTTCTATATAAAGAGATATTCTTACACTCTACCACGACCATGTTTTTGTATTCGTACAAATTGATTTTCATGTTTTTTGTAACATATTTGATGTACATATAATCTGAAATTCAATATATTAAATATTGTATTTGCAAGGGATTATACAGAACTGTTTATTTAAAAGTAAAGGTATGTAAAAGTGTTAAAGTTTTCTTTCCATATAATGATTTTAAGAAGATCTTTATAGGTGACCTAAAATTAACTTTAATTTTTCGTTTATTAATTTTTTTTCTTACTTTGTTTAAATAAAAATAATTTAAATTATGTCACAAATCCCTAAAGATAACAAGAGTGATCATGTTACAGATTGATTCCCCATGGCAAACTGAGTTCGGTTCAGTAATTGATATTAATTGACATTCCCGATTGATAGCACTTGTTTACAAGTTCACTAATTAGCTTTGATCACATTAATGAAGTAGTACGTTATATTGTTAAACAAAATTCCACCAACAAAAAGCAATTGTACTTTCAAGGATTTTTTTAACTCGTACATATATCTACGGGCCATATTAAAAAAGAGCGATATTAAATTTATTTCATTGATAAAAACTTAATAAATCAATTTTAAAAAATATAACATTTCAGAATAGCGGTTTGGAGTTAGTTCTACACTTGACAAGAAACGTAAAACTACCTTAAACCCGCTTGACGTGACATGTGAAACTAACTTCAAACCGATTGACGTGAAGCGTGAAACTAACCTCATACTGCTTGACGTAAAGTAAATAAGGTCAAACCGCTTGTCTTGAAGCGTGAAACTAAATTCAAACCACTTGACTTGAAGCGTGAAACTAAGTTCAAACCATGCGGTTTGAACACGAAGCGTGACACTAGCTTCAAAGCGCTTGACGTGAAGTGTGAAAAAAAGATTAAGCCGCTTGACACGAAGCGTAAAACTAACTTCAAACCGCTTGACGTGACATGTGAAGGTAAGTTCAAACCGCTTGATACGAAGCGTGACACTAACTTCAAACCGTTTGAAGTGAACTGTGAAACTAAGATCAAACCGCTTGACCTGAAGTGTGAAACTAAGCGAAGTGTTATAACTCATTAGCTCCTTTAGTCAATAAGAGTTGAATTTACTCGAAAAAGCGTTATATAAACGACCGTTTGAGCTCAGTATCATTCAATATTGACAAAATAAAGGGCACAGCGCATCTAAAGAAGTTTTCACTTCAAATATTTTCCTTCAAAAACACATGTGTTTTAAATTCTCGTAGGGGAGTGACGAAGAAACGATTACCTACCCCATCGTAAATACGACACGAAAATGGATTTCCACCCTCTTGCACAAACATTCCCTTTATCGGAAGTACCACTCAACGTGCTTGGGGTACACGTAATCCTTTGCTTTTGTGGTTCGCATACTAATAATAGATAAGAATTCATGCAGAATCACGACGAGATTTTGGCAATAGTTATATTAAATTAAATTTAAAGACAATAGGATTTGTCATGTCCAGATAAAGAGTTAATGTTTTTAATATTGCGAGGAGGAACACAAAAGTTTGTTTAATTTTAAAGTATAAAATTTGACAGCAGGTAATTCTTATTTACGAGTATATTTTGTTGAGTCTTGTTATACACTTAGTATATATACGTTGGAAAGTAAGTTTTTTGAAATCTTTCAACGCTTAGTTTAGATAAACAAAGAGTATATATATTAACAAGAACTAGTGAACATACATACATAGCATCACGCCTCATTCCCGTAGGGGTAGGCAGAGACACCATCCTTCCACTTGCCACGATCCTTGCATATCTCCTCCGCTTCTTTCATTCTCATTAAACCTTTCATACGAGTTCGTTGGTTTAGAGTACTCTTGACTTGGCCCTTATTTAAAATGTCCTGGATTTGGTCCAGGAACGTTCGCCTCGGTCTTCCCCTTCCAACTTTCGCATTCACTCTTGACTCATAAATCCTTTTTGTCAGTCTCCTTTCATTCATTCTCTCTACATGCCCAANCCCAAACCATCTAAGCATACCTTTCTCAATTTTAGTCACTACATCTCCTTTTATACCATAACGTTTTCTTATCACACTATTTCTTACTTTGTCACTCAGTATCAATCCACTCATACTTCTCAACGCTATCATCTCGCAAAACACAAAACAAGTGAATAGATAAAAAAATATACTTAGTTATTCTCATTTTTACTTTGATTGTTCAAAAGCTCTTCATATCAAAATGTTTCACTGTATTAGTGTACTAAATTACTGTGTCTTGTTCTCCCACAGAAACTAACATTTCTTATTTGATCACCATTTTTGATTTATCTTTGTATTCTTTGGTAAACTTTATCCATCTCCTAGGAATCTATCTAAATCATCAAAATATCAAAATTTATTCAACGGTTAAATTAGACTAACATAGATACTTTCGCATTTATAATATCACCAAAGATTTCTATGTCTATTACTAGATTGGTTTATAAAAGATTTCGCATTTATAATTTGACTGGAAACAACATCATTATGCAATTCACGAAAACGAAATAAATACAGTATACGTACATTTGTTTGGACGGAATATGCAATGAGCTATAATACATCCATTTGTTACGATCATACAACATTCCAGCTACAACAAAACATTTATCATGAGAAATGCGGACTCTGTACATTTGTAACATGGATACAGATTTAAAATGAATGAAACTGATGGACCATACGTGAAATATAGAAATGTGTTGCAGCGGTCAGATAGAAAATGCTTTGTGAACAAACGAAGTAATGTTTCAACTTTAGATTGGACTTGAGAGCTATGTATAACTGTGATGATCAAGATCAAATATTGTAAAGGAATTTCATCCATAAGGTAAATTTATAATATTGGTTGGGTGAAAGTGTTACAGGTGCAGCATTTTCAATGAAACTGCGCTTACTAGAGGACGCTGAAGTAATGATTGTACATGAGCAAGAGACGCTTCTGGTTAACAAAATATCATTTCAGCTGCTTTTTGGCATATGCAAATTATACAGCAACATATAGAACTGAAAATTGAGTTATACAAGTAAAAGAAATAAGGATATAGGTAACCACGGAAATGTATAATTCGTAGCTTTAGGATAACAACAGAATACTAATCAAATAAATATACAAAATAGAAATTTTTAGCAAAAACACATTCGAATTTATCCGTTAGATTTAGTTCATCATCTATAGATGACGTTTTCTATAAGTAACGACCTCAAAACGGCGGTGCTCTCACAGTTACGCATGTTTTTAGGATTATAGATGGGAAAATACTATTTTAAATATTTATGACAGAGAAATTCTTCTTTCTGGATTAGAAGTACTCTGAAAAACGTAATTAACCTAAAAGGACTTTACCGATGATCACAATAGTCATTTTTAACCTGACATTTACATAATATTCACGGAGTTCGCAAGTTTAAGGTTTTGACACTGCGCGAGACACTTTGACAAGCGCTTCCAAAGTTACAAGGGTTATGATCCTTGTTTACAAAAAGTGTTTGAATTTTGTATTTGATATAAGTTTATAAGAATTCATAAATTGGAGGTCTAATACCAAAAAGTTTGTGGTATTTATAATGATAAAAGCGAAAAAAGCAATAAGTTTTTTGTGTTTAACTAGCATCCAATGATGTCGTTATAGTTTTAACAAATTAACTTCACAATCTCACCATTATGGAATATATATTTGTTTCCAATGTATTTACTTCGATTTATTTTATTTAGTTATAAGCCTTTTATGTTACTTAACTCAGTTCCAATGATATGCGAACTTCTCAAGATACTCTAGTTTGGGAATCTTTAAAACTGTATTACTTTAAGTCGACATAAACTTAATTAACTGAAATTCTTACTTGTATGCGATGATTATATCTGTCAGCGATGATGTACTGCCCAATTCGGTTGACAGCGACACCAGCCAAACAGTCAAATTCACCTTCACCACTTCCGTATTGTCCAAACTCCTTAACGAATATGCCGTTTGAGTCAAATACCTATAGCAAAGAGCAAAAAACGTTGCTTTATTTTGAGATCCATATAATAAGGACAAATTTGTTGTATCCTTGTATATAGGCCATCTATGAATAATGTCTTACATAATAAATTTCTATCCATTACATATAATTTAAACAACAAACATCGATCTTTATTAATGGCTATTAATTTTGCATATCTCTCACTTGTTTTACATAAATTCTTATATCAAGTGATACTATAGCAGTGAAGCGGAATATATTGGAATAGTTTGACAAGCCAAAGTTTTGCTAATATTTTAAGGCTATGTCGGATTTTTGCAAGTTTTTAGATGCTTGAATTCATATTCCATATAACGTGAACTCCTCTGATATTATGTAAATTGAGTTATACTCGCACATTTTCACACAATGTTTGTATAACTTTATAAAAGTTCTGGCGGTGGCTTGATTTAAACTCCATTGAAATACATATGTTTGCTAGTCCACATCGTTGTGCAAGATTTAAATTTTGAAGTAAGTTGTAAGAAAATAAATCTATGATTACTTCACTAACAATGGGAAATAACTTTAGGGAATTTATATGTTTGTCTATTTAATGCTACGTTAGAGTGGAATCGCCACCATATTAGGAGCGGTAAGCGTTTTAGAAACAATATTACTAATTCCAGTAATATAATAGATCTTTTAAAAAACTTACTTGTACTCTGTGATTTGATGAATCAGCCACGACCATTATATTATCAGGTCCTACAGCGATGCCACGAGGCCATGTAAAACAACCGGGTTCGCTCCCCCGGCTCCCCACACTGAATTGTAATCGGCGTTTCTGCAGATACTGGCTCCTAGGGGAGGAACCTGCTGCTGCGAAACCTATGGCAAAAAAAAAATACGATTACGATAAGCTTAAGCTTGTTTCACAAACCAATGATCAGAAGCCGCAAACCTATATACACGCCACTCATCAATCTAACCTGCTACCGCTGCTGTAGCCGCCGTAGGGGAGATGGGGGAGCCTGCCGCGTTTTTTGAATCGTCATCAGAACTGGCAAGCTCGTTAGCCGAGCGCAAAGGTAGCCCGAGAGACAGGCGACGAGCTGTGCTCGAAGAAGTACTGCTGGGATCGCGCTCTTTTCCTCGCGAGCCGTACTTGCTTTTCAAGTACCTCGCCCAGGAACTCAAGGCAGCTCCGTCTTTTTCGCCAGACACGGGACGTTCAGGGGAGCTCTCTCTCGATTTTAGCGCATGGGATGATCGGCTGCGAGACAACTCCGAACCACCAGTGCCGGAGCCGTATCGAGCCGCGAGATATGCAGATGGAGATGCAGTGGTCGGTGAAACGGGCTCATCTTCGTCATCTTCACCGCCGCCGAAACCTGTATGGCTGCTCTTACTACGTGCAAGGCGATTGCGTCGCTCTTTTAAAGCGAGATACCTTGACCGAGCAGTTGGATATTTCGTATCATCATCTAAAGAAGATGTTAACTCTTCATCTTTGGGTTTGCTACCGTATCGATTACTATACGAGGAGCTACTAGCGCCATATCGAGGAGCAGCTTCTTCTTCGGGTTGAGATGGTTGCCGAGTTCGATATCGGGATTGGGTTGGTGTATCTTTATTTTTATTATCTTGGGCATCGCTTCGAGCATTGCTACTTCGCGCTAAAAGGGGACCTATATCAGTTCGCCCCATCGCCTGACTGTCGGGCTTCCTTTGCGTTACAGGCTCCTCTTCACTTTCCTCTGAAGAGTCGGTTTCTTCTTCTGAACTTGTGTCGGAATCTTCGTGTGCCGGCTCGGCGGGCGCCGGGGCGGGTGTTGGTCTCTGAGACGCAACAAACCGACTTTGTACCCGTTGTGCGCCGCCGGCTGAACCATTCGTTGTGACTGGAGTAGTTCTTTCGTTGCCTGTGGACAGAAAATTAGGTCTTGGTTTTGATGTGACTCCATCGGTGCAGTATTTTGCTTTCAATTCTGCGATTGTTAGTATCGCACCTGTATGTTTTACCGCCGAGCCGGAACTTTCTGTAGATGCACTAGATTCAGTGCTCGCTGCTCGAGCTGCTGCACGATGTGCAGAAGGTGTATCAGAAGCTGAAGGTCTTCTTGTGACTGTTGGTTTTGGTACAGGGGCTACATTCTTACGCTGATTTCTTTGCAGAGATCCAACAGATTCATCGGACTCACCGTCACTGGAGGCCTGAGAAATATACTGAAATCGGTATTGACACCAAAAGCGTAGTCTGATATAATTTTTGTTGTATTGTGTTTGTGTGAATATGAATTAACGTGGAGTGTAATTATGGAATGCCCTAGTTAGTTATCGCGTTTTCCATGTTAGTATCGATGATTTATTTGCTACGTTGTACTTCGATAAAATTTTCGTCAACTTTATTCATCTTCCCAACTCACCTCACGAGCTGGTGTTGGCGGTTTACGGGTCGTTGTATTTCTTTCTTCTTCTACAGGTCGTTGTGGTGCACGATCCGGTTCTTGAGATGAAGCTGCTCCTTTGTTTTGTCGTTTAAGTCGAGAAATTTCATCATCCTCACTCTGCTGCCGTGCTGGTGGAGGACGTTGTCGTTGAGGTTGGGGTGCTGGTTGAACTGGTTTTGGAGGTGGAGGCGGCTCCTTTTTTTCCTTTTTTTTACCACTCTCTACATCTAATATCCTTTGCATAACACGGGGACAATCACTGAGCCTAAATATTCCACTAAGTGGACCACGAGTGGCATCTTCAGTATCAGCTACCTTTTCTTTTTCCTTTTCTTTATGCTCGACTTTGGTAGAGCGCGTTGAAACTTCCGTGTCAGAATCATTATCTTGTTGATGACTTCTGACAAATCTTGAACGGAATCTGCGCGAGGGCCGGTGTTCAGATTCGTAACCACTATAATCATCAGTAACGTAATCTCGAGTATGTTTTTCTGGGGGAGGTGGACGGCGTTCTCCAAATTTACGTCCACCCAAAATGGGTTCTTCATTTTCCATCCATCCTTTAGCTTCTTCTTGTTGTCGGAATTGGGTAGCTAAGCGATGGTCACTTTTTGATCTGGTAAGGCCTTGTGATTGTTGAATACCAGCTGCGTAGGCATTTGGTTGTGTTATATTTAATTCTCCGTAGCTAGCTACATGCATAACAAGCTGGTTTGGATCGTGGGTCATAATAAATCTTATTCTACGATTATAGTCACCTGCTTCATAATCAAAGTTTCTTAGAAACTCTACCGTTTTTAGAAAGATTTCTTTGGTATCGACCAACTCCGTATCCTCCCATTCGACATCATCATTCATATATTTATCAGCGAGATCACTATTGCTTTGAATATTACTTAATTCTAATTCTAAATTGTCCTTAAGATGTGTTAAATTTCTAAGTTCAGTAGCTAGATACCGGTCAACTTCATTACGCAAGAAGTCAGTTCGGTCTTTAAGAGCCTTTGATAGTCTCTTATGTATTTCATCGACTTCTCCAGCAACTGCACCGCAATTGGTTTGAAGATTTGACGTGTTTCGTTCTACTATTGCTAAAATATCTTGGATCCTATTTACACCGCGACGTATTTGATTATTAATACGTGCTATTTCCCTTCGAAGTACTTCCATGTGAGCAGATTTACAGTCTTCGCATACTTTTTTATCGCAATGCGCACATGGTGCACAATAGGCTTTCTCTGAGCATACGTTGCATCTTTCCATTACTTGACCAGCAGTTGGATCAGGAAGTTCCCCTGCAATTTGTGCGTGGAGCTCCAAAAATCTTTGCAAGGTGACATTTGTAGGGAATCCTTGTACACCTTGATAAGGAATTCGATGCTCTGCTCGACATTCTGGACATTTAACCTGTAATAAAATAAATACAAATGATGCTTTACATAATATTTGGACACAATATTGTTAAGTTAAATGACTGTATATAAAATAACGACTACGAACTTTCCAAGGGAATATAATGTCATAGAATCAATGTATAACAAAATTATACCATATTTAATATTACACTTTTGGGTATATATGTATAGTCCTGCTAACTCCTAGGAGAGCATAAACACACCACGCAGCTCCAAGCTAATTATAGTGATAAATAATATTTTTTCTTGAGGTTTTTAATACTTCACGAAAAAAAACTACTTTACCTGTCGCCGTACATAGTCGACTAGGCCGTCCATGCATGGCTCCATACAGAAGCTGTGCTGGCATGGTAGAAGCTTAGGGTTCCTGAACCGGTCCAAGCACACACAGCACGTCAGCAGTGATTCAAACTGCTCCATTTTTGTTTATTTCGACTTCAAGTATCTGGAATAAAAAAAATTAATTAATAAAATATATAAAATAGAAACAGTTAGATAAAAAGGACATAGGTAAAAACCATTTTTGTACATTATATAGATGTATAATATAAAAAATTGGATTAGAGGTAAGATGATCAAATATACTTCACGACATATTCCTATACGTAGTAATTATACACAAAAATATTCATTAAAATCAATGAAGCCCTCTCGAAAGAGAGCAACCAGAAACGTAAAACTAAGTAATTTGTATATATACTAGTTTATATTTACTTTATTGTCTACCTACTTCTCTGTATTTTTTTTTTCTAAAATTGTCTATAAGAAAACATTTCTTTGCCATGTAAGTAACTCTACAGTATATAAACATTTGTTTTATAGTGAGCAGGTAACAAGTAGTAGCCTATTAATGATCTCCTGTTGAGCACAGGCTTCCTCCTTCATAGAAGAGTGGGTTATTAGAGCGTAAACCCACTAATACTGGCGTAGCTATAGGGTGGCAGGGCCGGAAAAAAGCCACGGGCCCATGGCCCAAGCGATACTCGAGCACATGGAACAAGACAGGTTGTGTGACTGAAAATTCTATGGCCCGATCTTTAAACTTTGCTTATGTTACAGACACTTTTACTAAACAAAAAGCTCAAAAAAGATCTTTCTTAATAAATACCTTCTTGAAATTAAATTATATTTATTTCATTGCAGGTTTTCTCAAGATGTTGTTCGTTCAACGAAAGGCTAGCGAATAGAAGACGAATGTGAAGTCGATTGAAGGCTTGCGTGGGGACTATAGCTCATTTCCTGTCATCTAAGAAAGGAGGCCTATGCCAAGCAGTCGTAAGTATGTAGGCTGGTGAATGTGAATTAATGTAAAGGGTATAAACCCATGCTCTTGAAAATACAATTGTTATCAGAGTTTGATGACTACTTAAGTGGAACTATAAAATTAAACTAAGTAAGTCACGATTTTTGCTGTATGCTCCTATCAAAATAATTTGCTACGGACCTCAGATGATATATATATATATATATATATATATATATATACCATCATATATACTGGCTACACGTACCCAAGAATTACTCTCGTGATATGCAGGTTTCCTCACAATGTTCTTGCTGTTACTGAATAACGAAATGCACAAAGATTGGGAAGAACAATCAAGAGCGTAATTTTATTTAATAAATAGAAATTTGTGGTGTATTCCCAGGATTCGTAACCGCTACTAGTATATTTATATAAATAAAAGGGATATCCAGGTATCTATTGACTCATCACGATATCTCTGGATCCATAAGGGGTAGAGACTTGAAATTTGATAGAAATATTCCTTTTTCCGAATAGAGATCTGCTAAGAACGGCTTTTACAAAATTCCACCTTCTAGGGGATTGCGGGGGTGTTAACTATTGACTCCTCACGATATCTCTGTAACCATAAGGCGTAGAGACTTAAAATTTGGTAGGAATATTCCTTTTGACAAGTATATTCTATCCGCAACGGGGATTGCGGGGGTTTTATACGTATATTTCTTATTCGGAAAAAAACATTTAACCTACATTAATGGAAATGCTACCTAAAAAACATTCCACGCAGACGAAGTCGCATGTTGAGCAGGTGTTATATATATATATATATATATATATTGTTATAATGACTTTCAAAGGGGCACTATATGACCGCAAACCACAGATGTGCGTATTTTAAGGTATGCTGAAATACCAAGGTTTAAATATAGGAACATGCGATATACGCGAAGATCCGGCTGATTTATAAATAACAGTCTGGCGTCTCACACGCGACCATTTATATGCTATGAGGAGCACAAGGGCCGCTGTCAGCGATCTCTTTGATATAGAGATATTAGTGTACTAAAGCAATATTTTTTTCATTTTAAACTCTAAATATATTAATATAAGAAAAATGCTATCACACTAGCTATGCCCTGCGATTTTGACGTCGATACCAACCTCGTGGCAGTGGCAAGTCCACTACGTTGGACTATAGATTCATTTCACTTAGTTTTTAAATACTTCCCTTCAGATTATTAGTTACACACTTACATTCATGATCTAATCAATATAAAGATTTTACTCTATAACGAATATACGTCTAAACAATACATTTTTAAATTCGCAACAACATTTACGTAGAATGTCCGACGTTAGTCAATTTAAAATTACTCTAAGATTTTTTAAATCAGTCCATTCATTGTTAGCTTGATTATTATAAATTGTTAAAAATAAGAACATAAATTCAATATGCAAAACTTTCTTCTATAATATTAGAAAAGAGATTTATTTGTAATACTTTATTGTCTCAGAACTTTAGACACTCTGGAGTTAGACTCGGGAAACAATATTTTCTTTAGATTAACATTTTTAAATTCGTTATATCTTTTGAATAGTATGTCTAATTTTAAAATTTTAAATAGTATCTTACAGGTATTGAAACGGTCTTTAATATATCATTTAATAGGATAAGAATGAATACATAGGTATGAATAATATGGTTTAATTATTATCAGCATTTTTATTAACTTTTAAAATGCAAAAAAGTAGTTATAGTGGCATAACTGCAATAGTTAGACAGATGGTATCGCTGATATTTTTGTAGATATTAATAGGTTCTACAATATTGTAGCATATTTGTTTTTCTATCATCAATATTTTCCGCAGTTTTGTGACAATTTTTTTCATACCTTGGGTTACAATAATGCGTTTTTATTAGGGATCCCTATTTATTTTAAGAAAGTAATATAGCCTATTGTCACTCAGTGAAAATGCAGCTTTCTAATGGTGGATAATTTTTTGAAATCCGTCCAGTAGTTTTTGTGTGAATCCCCAGCGGCTTATTTTGTTGTCGCTGATTAGAGGGGAGCTTCCACGGAAGAGCATAATTGGGGTAATGCCCTCCAGTGAAGTTAGGTGGAGGGCGGTTGCCTTTTTTTGCAAGACCGTCGTCTTGTTGAAGGAGGCAAATGAGAGACTAAGGGAGTAAGAGGCTGAAGCTCTCCCTCGTCGTCGGAGGAGGCTTGGTGGCAAAAGTCGCACTTATGCACTTCATGCCTCACTCTATTGAGTGGTAGATCCTTATAGTCGGTACTAACCGGGTCACTAGAGTGGAATGCAGTTAGGGAACCTCTAGTGATCTCACTCATGGATGGGGAGGGATCCGCTGGGTTTTAGTGGGTATTCTGTTATCAGCGAGTCCCACACTCCCGATGGAATTACCCAGCGCTAAAAAAAGTTTTTGTGTGAATACATACATACTTACATACAAAAACACAAATTTTTCCTCTTTATAATAATATATTCAAGTAAATTATCATAATATTTTATAGATAACTTCGCTAATTACAATCATAATCATAACATATCACCAGTTCCTATTAACGAAGTATTTACAAGAACATGACTAAAAAGGAGAGCAGTTTGAAGTCACAATGATAAAAGCTTTAAAAACCGATGTCTGAAATTTGAACAATGCACTACGAGGCAAGGTTTTATGCTCGACGTGATTTAGACCATAAATTTTAAAGCTTTTATCAATGAAACTAATTTCAATATGCTCTCCTGAAGAGTTCTATTGTCGATTCCACTTTTTTTATAGTACATATGTCTGTCAGACTTTGAATACGGACATATTAGAAAGGTAATATAGAGAAGATAGTTTCAAACTAAACTTACTCAAAGACATAATAAGATAAGACTATTCACGATTGACTTGAAAGTTAGCAAAGTGAATTTGCCAGGGAAATGGGATCAATGCAGACACCACTGGAACCGCTAGTTACAAATAAAATTGGATTCTTTGATATCTCACAATCCACTTAACTTATTTTTACAAATAGGATTCAGTTAGTCTCTCTACGATTGTGCCAACAAAATCTTTCTTGAAGGGATTAATACAAATAAATAGCTGACATATTTAAGAGTAATAAAAGATATATTTGTCGCGTAATTCCTTTGGGAACGTAGGATCTTAGATGTTAATTATAATTTTATGTTTTTTAAGTGACTAACTCATGCACACATTCTAATTCATAAGGTTTTAAAGAGTATCAGAAGATTGGAACAAAAAACTATTATCACGGTATCTGTGGCTAAATAACTTTTACATGTAAGGTAAACCCACTTAACAGTGATCAAGTTTGTATTTTATGTACGTAGACTGGCTTACCCACGTTACTCCATAATGCAATTACAAAATGACCGTTGGGGGTACATGAGTAAAATCAATAAGAAAGAAAATCAATGAAGTCTTTCGAGTGATTTCGAATGAGTTTTGCAACAAACTGTGACACGAATTATATGTATACTAGTTGAACCCGCGACTTCGTCTGCGTGGAATGTTTATTGGGTAGCATTTTCATTAATTTAGGCAAATTGTTTCACAAACAAGAAAATAATATATAGAATACTCGGCAAAAGGAATATTCCTACCAAATTTCAAGTCTTATGTGATGAGTCAATAGTTAACATCCCCGCAACCACCCTTGCGGGTGGAATTTCGTAAACGTTCTTAGTTGACATCTCAGTTGACTCTTCAAAATGAATATTATATATATATAGCATCACGCCTCATTCTCATAGGAGTAGACAGAGACAACATCCTTCCACTTGCGATGATCCTTATCCATATCTCCTTCGCTTCTTTCATTTTCATTAAACCTTTCATGCAAGATCGTTGGTTTAAAGTACTCTTGACTTGGCCCTTATTTAAAATGTCCGGGATTTGATCCAGGAACGTTTGCCTTGGTCTTCCCTTTCCAACTTTCGCATTCACTTTTGACTCATAAGATTCCTACCGAATTTTGAGCCTCTACGCCTTATGGTTCCAATTGACTCATCACGATATCTCTGGAACTAAACATACATACATAGCATCACGCCTCATTCCCATAGGGGTAGGTAGAGACAACATCCTTCCACTTGCCACGATCCTTGCATATCTCCATCGCTTCTTTTATTTTCATTAAACCTTTCATACAAGATCGTCGGTTGAAAGTACTCTTGACTTGGCCCTTATTTAAAATGTCCGGGATTTAATCCAGGAACGTTCGCCTTGGTCTTCCCCTTCCAACTTTCGCATTCACTCTTGACTCATAAGATTGCTACCAAATTTTGAGTCTCTACGCCTTATGGTTCCAATTGACTCATCACGATATCTCTAGAACTAAACATACATACATAGCATCACGCCTCATTCCCATAGGGGTAGGCAGAGACAACTTCCTTCCACTTGCCACGATTCTTGCATATCTCCTTTGCTTCTTTCATTCTCATTAAACCTCGGAAATATAAAGTTTTAGATTTGTATAAATATAAACAAGACTCAAAAGTACTTTGCCAAAGAAGTGTCACGTATGTACGTTGTACGCATGCACTTTTTTTCATTTTTCGTCGCTGGGAGTTACTCGTACTCTGGATGGAGTATACATATCAAATCAAATCAAATATATTTTATTGCAAGATCAAGTGTACAACACACAATCTACCATACAATGGCGTGCAACATCTATAATAGAACTATATAATATTATTTTGAAATAATTGCTTCATCCTTATGGCAGGTATTTAAATTTTTAAAATAATATTACAGTTTTATATGAAATCGTATCAAAACAGTATGAGTGAGCTTAAAAACTGCGTCTCGTATGAATTATTATATTTATTTTGACTTTCATTTAAGTAGTCCTTAATACAGTAATAATATTTAGATATTAGCCATTTTTTCAATTTATGTTTATATATATTAATATTATATATGTCTTTAAGAGGGTTGGGTAATTTATTATAAATTTTAACAGCCATGACGTAACAGTTTCTATCATAAAGCTGTGTTCTTGTACTGGGTCTAACTAAATGATTTTCAAATCTAAATCGTTTAAATTGTGTCCCATCATACCGTTTTTCAAACTGGTCTAAATGTGATTTTACATACATACATACTTCATATATGTATAGGGAAGGTACAGATAACACATTTAGTTTTTTAAAAAGAAGTCTACAGCTCCATCCAGGAGTGTGTGACTCACTTTTCATCAGAATACCCACTTAAACCTTTCGGAATCCTCTCCATCCGTGTGGTGGAGACCAAATATTCGCTAACCCATTCAACTCTGGCGCCTGATGAATCTGACTCAAAGATTCGAAAAAGGGGAAGCAGGAAGGATTGTTTGGCTTAAATTCTGTGATATAGTTTTACTATAATCCATCTCATATATAAGAATAAATTAAAGACTCAACAGACACTTAAAAATACTTATTTTTCGTAAATATCACAACATAAAAAACCGTGTCGTAATTTCCAAAAAAAATCCGCGTAGGAAGTACTTTTATAAACACATCTCAGATTATTTACAACGGCATATTTGTTGAATTTCACGCGAACGATCCCAAATAACAATGTTGGTGACGTTTGATAACAAATGGCCGTTTAATTCTATTAAAAACATGCGCAATCGTTATTTTTGGTTGTACCGTCAATGAAAGTGTTCATATGATGGAAATAGTTCACTCTGGAATTAACGTCATTCATACGTCTGCCAGATTTATTGGATATTACTTCCTTTTCTCATTAATATTATAGCTTTTTTCCTACAAAAATGATTTTTTGCAACCTGTCTGTATCGCTCGTGTAGGTGTTTGTAAATATACATAATTGTATTTTGCAAACTACCCGCAAAAAGTCAAAACATTCCGCTATTTTTAAATCACTGATATCTTTTAAGATATTTATTTTCATAAAGTGCTGTCAAAGACAGTTTTGATCTACATAAAATAAACAACGTATGCAATGTATTTAATTTGATAAAGTAAAATACTGTATTGCATAAAATAGCCTGGTAAGTAACATCTTTTTTGTTATTATGTAAAAGTTAAAAATGGTTACTGTGGGTTATCTAGGATCTCTCGCTGCTCACTATTATTCTAATGACGGTGCATGGGGTGCTACGCTCTCCTTTTGCGGGGATGTGATGACGCGGAAGGAGATGGCAAAACGATTGTGGGAGGCGAACGTGACCACTTCGACCGTTCGCAGGAGAAGGCCGGGAAGGAGGCGAGAGGCCCACGATCGCCGTCTCCCTCCTTAGTAGTGATCTTTGGGTAACGGAAGCGGGGTCCGATGCCCAACAAAGAAAGGTCTCGCGAGGTGGTTGGTGGCTTGCTAGGTGCTCTAGGCAATCCACCTTCGGAGTATGTTTTGGTCATTGACCGAAGTTGGGCCTAACCGAGCACTTCGGGTGTCTGTCAGTCGCGTTCTCGTGACCCCGTCTCCGAGTGATGTAGGAGCACCGCTGGGCTTTAGCCTGTATGAGTCTGGCATACCCTGGAACACTCTCCCGAGTATTCCAGGTATCCAAGAGGATTTCCCAGCGTTAAAAAAAAAATAGATAAATATGTACCATATAGGACTTTTCTATCAATCTTTTTATGATTTCGTGGTACATTAATTTGATCTATCTCATAAGGTTAAGTCAGCGCTTGCGATTTAAGTGCAAGCAAATATCTTTGTTACAACGTCACGTTACATATTATTGAATTTTTCGTATTATATGTACAGGTTTATATGTATAACATGCAAGTATTATACATATAAACCTTTCTCTTGAATCTGTACATCTATTTCTGGAAACTGCATTAAAATCCGTTAGGTAGTTTAAAACCTAAGTGAACAAGACAACGGTAGCAAGTTCATTGTATAGTAATCAAAGATGTACAGACTTGAGCTTCACTGTAAACTTACCTGATGGTGATTATATATTCTGAGCTGGTAACGAGGCTTTTTTTACATTAGCCAATTGGTATGGTGTTCTTAGTGTCCGTCTTTATTGCAAAAGAAATCAATCGCATATTTATTTAAAATCCTCGTGATAAGTGAGTGAGTTTAGTTTAGCCTTAGTTTAGCCTGGTATGGACATGTAATGAGAAGGGAGGATAGCCATGTATGTAAGAGGGTCCTAAATATGATGATAAGCGGCAGGGTCGGGAGAGGGCGACCAAAAAAGTGTGGATGAATTGTGTGAAAGAGGATATGTGTATTAAGGGTGTGAATGTAGAAATGACAGATTGGTTGGTTGGTTGGTGGTTTAGATTGGCGGTGCGTCTTTAGTAGCCACGTTCGAAGTCTCCCACTATTCCAAACTTAGATAAATCGGTATTGGAGATGGAAAATACAACTTTCTAATATCGAGGATTGAACCCAGGAACTCAGCTAGCAAAGCGATTACTTGCACTCAGCGAGGTCAGATTTATTGAAACCAAGTTTGGAATTTACTTTTTTTGTTATATACATAGATTTATTACCAAACGCTTTCTTTATAGTATCATACCAACTGATTACAATGCCGTCAAATTTTCAACACAAGTTGTACCAACAAAGCTGTTTAATGAAACGTCAATTTCATTGTTAATTTAAGATTTAAAGCAATTAAGGCCACTGTACCTTCACGGAGAATAAATGAGAAAATTTCTAAACACAAGCTTTAAATAGATTTCGCAGAACTATAAAACGTTATTTGCTTTATATATAATACAACTAACTGATCCCGCGAATTCGTCTGCGTGGAATGTTTTTTGGGTAGCATATTCATTCATTTCAATCGAATTGTTTTACAAATAAGAAACATACGTATAACCCCCAATGGAATTCCATAAAATCCATAGCTGATCTCTACTTGGCAAAAGGAATATTCCTACTAAATTTCAAGTCTCTACGCCTTATGGTCCCATGGATATTTTTTCTCTTTGTCAGTCTCCTTTCATTCATTCTCTCTACGTGCCCAAGCCATCTAAGCATACCTTTCTCAATTTTAGTCACTACATCTTCTTTGATACCACAACGTTCTCTTATCACACCATTTCTTACTCTATCACTCAGTTTTAATCCACATATATTTCTCAACGCTCTCATCTCTACCGCATTTATTTAACTTTTGTGATTCTTCTGCCATACCCAACTTTCACTACCATACATAAGTATTGGCATCAACACTCCTGCATACACAGTCACAGTCTGGCCCTTTGGGACACCATCTGGCTATTCATAAAGGCGCGCAGGGCACTATTTACCATATTCCCTGTATTCACTCTCCTTTCAATATCACTTTCACATGTTCAATCTTTTGTAAATTTAGATCCCACGTATACATATTTAGTCTTTTTTATGAGTTTATATATTATCTAAATATCATTTTATAAATAAAGGTATGACATGTGTGACGAGATAATGCCTCGCCTCATTAAGATACGTACGTAGGTAATTTTGGCTGAGAGTTTTAATGACTCATTACATATTACGCAAATGAAAGGAAATGTTAAGGTACATGTACATAAAGCGGTAAAAATGCTGTAGCAGCATACAACCATAAAGAGTTAGATATCTAGTGACCAATACTGGATAAAATTAAGTTTAATCAGCACAGAAAACAGTTCTTTTTCATAGTTAAGTACCCTCAAAATTCATTACCGAATAAATACCACAGTATTTAATTTGACGTTTTCTAAAGACTTGTAATTTTCCCTCATCTTTTAAGTATGTTACAACCATTCCTATATATATAAATGGCAAAGAAATACTTTATGGGAACTGAAACGTCCAATTTCTTTAGTATCTTGAAAATAGAAATCTCTGTTAGCTTATATAATCAATAAACTTTCAAACTAAAGCTTATATCCAGTATGCTTTGAAGGCACTGTCCTATCTGTGACCCAAAATCTTTATATTAGTATAGTAATAGTAATAAATGAAAAAAAAAAACAAAATACGTGCATATAAAGTACACATGTCAGAAGTGAAACTTCTTTGCCAAACTAATGTTTAAGTCTTGTTTATATTTAAACACATCTAAAATTTTAGATTTCCCAGACTTAGAAGGAGGGAAGAAGGAAGATACGTTAGGAATTTAATGGATTTAATTATCATTAAAATATTAAAAGTATCGAAAATTATTACAAATAATTTATTCAAATCTCAAATGACGAAACTTAAATAAAAATGCCAGGTATTTTTTGTCAATATTAGAAATTATTGTTTTTGAATTCAAAATTAAGACAAGAGAATTTATTAAATAGGTTTATTTTATATTTTATGAAAAATAGTATATTTAATTACTAAATGACGAGTGGCAAATTAAAATGCTACATGTTATTCGTAAATATTAAAACTACCTAACATTCAAACGAATTTACATAAACCCTTCACAGCTTCGTGACTCTAATCACGCGTTTCATCACTTCAATAAGTAAGTAAGTGACAGTATAACCTAACTTGTTGACAATCAGAAGATGTCTATACACACCAACTTTGATTATACTAAGTATATCCTTTTTCTACCTTCCTACGCCATTAAGGTTATTTGTAAGAGCTTACTATAAAGATAAAATACCTGTATTTGTCCTTCTAATTTTATGATTGAAAAAAGTAAAAAGGAAGACTGCGGTATACGGTAAACGTCCAATCACAACGCGGCATGAATTGTTCGGCAGCCGCACACGTTTGCCAGATTTATGTAAACACCTTTAGTGGATATTACTTTTTGTAATTTTTGAATCCCAAAAGTTCCATTTAAAATGTAATAAAAATGTAAGTCTAAATAAATTTTAATCATGATTAACTTTATTGCGAGTTTACCTACGTATCACTTGTTTATTATCCCGACGGTATGAAGCGTCAGTGCTATTTTGAACAAGGTTGGAATTTTATCGTTTCCTTCATATTTGTTCAACTGGGAGTCTAAACTTTTTATTTCTATTACGCATTTAATTTTATACCCGCCGTTTTCCGTGATTTTATGGACAATGTCCTCAATAATTACTCTATGTGATATATTTAAAAGTATCTAATGTTTATTAACAAAAACTAACTCTTTTGTATAAAGAGTTATAATAGCACTCATTTATCTTTAATAGTACATTTTCTGGTCTGGAGGGTAGCTTCGGTCATGGCTTACTTAGTTACGATATCATAAAAGTAACAACTCTATGCTATGTATTTAATATAGTTTCTAATTATAATTAACAAAAACTTTTGTATGACGAGTTATAATCGTATTCATTTTGTCTTCAATAGTACTCATTTTCTTGTAAAAGTCTCTGGTTTAATTATCGATAAGTTTGAATATTTAATATTCAAATTTGTCTGGGTTTCTGTCTTCGAAGGAAGCTTCGACCATGGCATAATAAAAAACCTTTATGCTCTGAAAGAGTTCTGTGCTAGTAAGACAAACATTAGGTATAGAAAAGCAAGAAGAAACTAATTTGAATAGTGTTAAGTGTTTAAAGGTACGAAAAATTGATCTCTACTATATCAATGGATTTATATTGGAAAATTTGATACATCTTTATAAGTAGAGCTTAAAAAACCGTTAAATGATTTATAATCAAAATCAGAATATTCTTTATTAAAGTAGGTTGAAAAAGCACTTTTGAATCGTCATTAGACTGTCCGTTGGTAACACATTTATCAGCGGTTCGGAAAGTTTATTTCGCTGTGATGTAATCGGCAAGAAACTCAAAAGTTACTCTTTTACTAGGTTAAAATGTGCAATTGGAAACAAGTCCGAACATCTTTATCGCTTAAATAATCTTCAATATTTTATAATGCCTTTTTTTAAATGATGTTATGACATATTTCTTCAAATTATATAGAGGAAAATCTAAAACTGATTTCAATATCTTATTAAGAAAGCATTTGCTCATATTCTAAAATTATCAACGAAATTAAACATTAAATGCATTTATTACCATTTAATTACATAAAAATTCGTATTCAATAATCTATCGCAATTAAAAACCTATTATTTAATTTTTAGGAAGTACTCATGAAAAAGGTTATATGTTTATACCAAGCGAGTTTTTTTATCTACTTCTTCTGACATACATACACACATAGCATCACGCCTCATTCCCATAGGGATAGGCAGAGACCACGTCCTTCCACTTGCCACGATCCTTGCATATCTGCTTCGCTTCTTTCATTCTCATTACACCTTTCATACAAGTTCGTTGGTTTAGAGTACTCTTGACCTGGCCCTTATTTAAAATGTCCTGGATTTGGTCCAGGAACGTTCGTCTTGATCTTCCCCTTCCCAATTTTGCATTCACTCTTGACTCATAAAGCCTTTTTGTCAGTCTCCTTTCATTCATTCTCTCTACATGCCCAAACCATCTAAGCATACCTTTCTCAATTTTAGTCACTACCTCTTCTTTTATACCACAACATTTTCCTATCACACTACTTTTACAATTATTTTTCTGACATTATGAGTGAAAATCAAGAAGGAAGACAAAGGACCCGGTTTTGATTCAAACATATCAGTTACAAGTACAACCGACACGTTTTTGAGGCAATGACGTCCCATCTGACGGCAGAAATACAAAAGATATGAATTGCGTTGAATAAAACAAGCACTACGTCACGTTGAAGGCCGTTTTGCGTCGTCCATTTATTTAAATATTTATACCCAGCGGCGCTTTGTTCACTTTCATACAACGATTAGCAAGGGAAATATACTTTTTTATCACTTTTATTTAGGAAAGATCAAAAAAGTAGCAACTATTAACGTCCCGTTAAAAAACCTTTAACATTTAACCGTATTTTAGGGGTCCCATGAGCCGTAAATGGTCGAGGGACCCCTAAAATACGGTTTCTCTTAGTGAGAATATTACAGGAGAAATTGTAATTAATATATCTAATAATTATTTCCTTTCATTTCATTTCAATATAATTATTTTATTTGAACTTACATCGAGCATAGAAGAAATAGATATTTTGATAAAGTATTAATATATATACAATTACATACGGCATATAATTTATTTATTAAGGCAGCCAAAACAAGTCAACAAGTTAAGTATTGGTATATAAGTGTTAATTTATTAATTACAGTTTCTAAGTATTATAAATTATAAATATAAGTTAAGTAGTGTTAGTTGATTCGATCGACACATAATGTTAAACATTATTTAAGTGATAAAAATGGATTTAATTCTAGTTTCACATAGAAGCAAAATATTTCCCATTGTAATCTACAAAAGAGTAACCGATGAGTTTCTTGTCGGTTTTATATCAGCGGAATCAACTTTCCGAACTGGTGGTAAATTTGTCACCAACGGATAACTCCTGACGATTCAAAAGTGCTTTTTGATCCTAGTTAATTCAAGAATATTTTGATTTTAATTATATAAAGCATATTTGCAACAATAATTAATATCTATTCCCTCTCTCCTATGAGTGAGGAAGCTTGTGCCCAGCTGTGGGACGTTAAGGGGCTGCTATTTACCTTTTAAAATATCTATTGCGAAAGCTACAAATATCTTATAGTAGTGGAAAACATATTTAGTTACAATCATTTATGAATAAAAGCCACATCGAAAGCTATTTATAAATTATGGTATTTATAACTAAGGTACTTGTGTTGCAAAAAAGCACAACAAAGCCTCTTTTCACGTAGGAAAATCTGAAATTAGATGCATGGTTTTTGTGGTTTCTCGTTATAATAAAAGAATACCCTTTTTTTTGGTCTATTGCTTCTTATTAAGCTTAAGCAATAGTGAAGAGATCAGATTTTTTTAATGGTCTTTCGGGCACAAAATCAGTGTAATAAGTATTATCATAAATTAAAAATAAAATCTAATAAATGTCCAAAGTCAGAACAAATCCATTAGGATGATAAAATTATTCATCATTATCGGGTTCGGGAATTATTCAAGTGACATCATGAGAAACTGGTTTTTAACGATTTAAAGCGATTGTAAAATATTTTGAAAGTATCTGTTTAAATACTGATTCGAGTATTCTCGATACTGCTATATAATTATTAGATATAATCAGTCATCTTCAGCAGTGATAAATTCAAATATTCACGTGAAACTTATTGGTAACCTTGCCATCTTAAGTGGTTTATATTTTAGGGCAGGTCTATTTAATAAGCCTATCTAACATAAATTATAGATTGGCAAGAGCTTAATCTTTTAGTTTTAAGCTCATAAAACTGACTATAAGAAATACACACAATATCAGATATACAAATTACAAACATATTTAACTAAAGGCGGACTTAATTCTTATAGCAATCTCTCACAGACTACCTATGATAACAAAAGAGTAGATGTAAATGAATGATACAAAACAGTCATATTAAAAAGTACATTTAAATATAGATAAGTAAAAAATTTGGTTGTGATTCAGAATGATGACTATGTAATGGAAAATGAACTAAAGAAGCAATTACATGTGTATATAAAAAGTTCTTCTCTTTTTATTATATTTTTAAAGCGAAGTTTTTGTTATTTCGTCCATAATATTATATGCTTCTATCGCAAGTCGCGTTAGAACTGGTGGCAATGTGGCGGTAAAGTGAAAGAGCCTCAGCAGAGCAGCCGAAGCCAATATGTCGGCGTCCATGGCTCGTACCAGTTGTTTCATTTGTGTCACGGTTTCATAAGATAAAAATGTTTTTTTTTGTACACAAAATTTTGAAAATTTTAATGACTTTTCTTAAATGTTTACACCAAAAATCCATGTTCGACTATACTGGGCTAAAAAAGTTTTATATATTTCGCTGAGATGTTATTAATTGATTATGATCTCATTTGGAAACAGACAAAGATGTAAGCGCCCATATCTGGTAAGAGGTATTTTACCTCTTTTGTGGTCTACACAGAATCGTACTGGAATGCAAATACTTTGCTTAACGTCATATATTTTCTGATAGAATACCTTAATAACGGCCGAAGCCTTGCACCTGTCCATATCCAGATAATTTAGGAAATACAATTACAATTCCCTTGAATCGAAAACGCCTTTGTCAATCATATAAATTGACAGTCAGGAAACGTGATATTGCATATTAGAAAAAAGGTAGTACACACAAACACATTAAACCATAATTATATAGTATATATCACAAAGGATCTTTGCAAAACGATTTTCTTTGTATTGCAGATTTAAAATGGCAAAGCGATCATTCAACAAGGTCACATTGTTAAGAAGAGTATTCACACGCTAAAAAACGTATAAAAATCGGAAGCATTATCATCTTTTATATATTATTAAGATATTTACAGTTTTAATCATATTAGAGGTAATTTAATTAAACAGTTATTTAAAATGCTTACTTATTCCAACCAAATAATAGAAAGAATCTAAATATCTATATATATTTGTTATTCATAATACATTTGAATGACAGACTGATTATTTTATTGATAATTTAACAAAAATAATTGACTAATTGGGAGGGAGAATGTACTGAAATGTTTTAAATGTACAAAATAATGATATTTATTAATCAATTTCGCTGTATTTCGTGTGTTATTCAAACAAAAAGAAATTTCTTCGGAAATAAAACTCCCAGCTTATAAGATAAGCAAAAGCAAAGCGCAGATGGGTTCGCCAGTTTATATATAGATAACGTTTAAAGATGTCCGAGGTAAGATTAATTTTACCATATAGGTTAGTAGTTATTTTAAACACGAAGCGCGTACTTACAGCGTTTATAGCCACATTAGAAAATACACTGGAAAAATCCAAAAAAACCTCAATCCATTAGGTAAATTGGGGGAGGGTGAACACTTATTTACTTGTCATTGTGGTGTCACTTGTAAAATGGGAACAGGTTGAGAGACTAGATATATCACAGGCGGTGTTGTTCACGTTCTTTGCGATACTGAAGGCAACTCGATACGGGAGCGGAGGGTGTTATTTTTGGTACTGCGCGTGAGCAGTTGAAACCGTCATGGTTACTTTTGGACGTTAAAAGGTCATTGGACACGCGTTATTGTTTTCAATACGCATTGTTTCCCGGTACTTTCAATGTCGGTGAAATGATTCCGGGAAATGGGTCGTGTTTTCTGGAGCACTATTAACAATGTTTGCAACAACTAAGCCACGATGGCTTAGTGAATACGCGTTTCATTAAGAAGTCGCGCAATCAGATGGAAAATAAATTCTCTTTATAAACCTATTTTTATAAAAGGAATTTATTTGCTTGGCTGCGATCACACCTGATGTTAATAATAATAATCGTTTATTTCAGGCAAAAAATCCATATTACATGTTTTAAAAATTTAATAAAATTATACATTAAAATATTAAGTGTTGATGTAGTCCAGGATGGACCAAGCTTGCCGAGATGCCTATTCATACAAACATATATACATAGCATCACGCCTCATTCCCATAGGGGTAGGCAGAGACAACATCCTTCCACTTGCCACGATCCTTGCATATGTTCTTCGCTTCTTTCATTCTCATTAAACCTTTCATACAAGTTCGTCGGTTTAGATTACTCTTGACCTGGCCCTTATTTAAAATGTCCTAGATTTGGTCCAGGAACGTTCGCCTTGGTCTTCCCCTTCCAACTTTCGCATTCACTCTTGACTCATAAATCCATTTTTATCAGTCTCCTTTCGTTCATTCTCTCTACATGCCCATACCATCTAAGCATACCTTTCTCAATTTTAGATACTACGTCTTCTTTTATACCACAACGTTCTCTTATCACACTATTTCTTACTTTGTCACTTAGTTTTAATCCTCTCATGCTCCTCAACGCTCTCATCTCTACCGCATTTATTTTACTTTTGTGATTCTTCTGCCATACCCAACTTTCACTACCATACATAAGTGTTGGCACCAACACTCCAGCATGCACTGCCAGTCTAGCCCTTTGAGACACCATCTGGCTATTCATAAAAGCATGCAGAGCACCATTTACCATATTCCCTGCATTCACTCTCCTTTCGATATCACTGTCACATGTTCCATCTTTTGTAAATTTAGATCCCAAGTATACAAATTCTTTCACCTCTTCCACTTGTTCCCCATCTATCAAAATATTGCCATTCATCATAGATTCATCTCGTTCAAAAAGCATAACTTTCGTTTTGTTTACATTCACTTTCATTCCTTTCCCTTTCAAAGCTTCATTCATAATATTTAGCATCTCCTGTAGCTCATTAGCGGATGACGCAAGTATTACTTGATCATCAGCGTAGAGTAAACATTTGATGAGTAATTCATTCATTCTTAACCCATACATACTTTCTTTCAAATCTGTCAAACATTTATCCATGAATAGGTTGAACAGCCATGGTGACGCAACACATCCCTGTCGAACACCTCTTTCGACAGAAAACCACTCCATTTCTTCTGACAAAAGCACTAGAATCCTCATAGAGAGACTTCAATGCTTGAGTTAGACAACCGCTCACCCCATACGTAGATAACGTTGACCACAGCTCATTCCTTCCTATTCACCTTGCATTTAAAAATACTCGAATTGTTAATCGCCAGCATGGTGCTGTATGGTGGACCCGTATGGATCCATTCTCTAAGCGCGGAATAAAACTAATAAACTTTCTTACGGCGGGCCCGGAGAGTAATAGCGAATAGAGCAATTCACCGTACAGTATCGTGGAGGGCAGCAACTCTGCTGGCGGGCGCTCCCCCTTGGGAGTTGAAGGCTGAAGTTCTCGCAGTTTCTTACCAGTGCAGATTAGCTGCGAGGGCTAGAGGGGAATCATCTAATGCCGACGAGGTCAGGAGGGTGAAGGTCATTGCTGACAGAGCCTTGACCCAAGCATGGAATGAGGACCTCGGGTCCCAAGCAGCCGGTGGGGCCATATAAGCGGCACTCTGCCCCCACTTGGAGCAATGGTAGGGTAGACGACAATGAATGCTTTCCTATCGTTTGGAGCAGGTGCTAATCGGTCACGGCTGCATTGGAAAATACCTGCAATAAATCGTTGGCTATAAGCCGTCGGCCACTTGCCACGCGTGTGTTGCTCCCGTGGACACAGCGCACCACACGGTGGCCGAACGTCCTGCTTGGGGACCTCAGCGTCATCTTCTGACGTCGCAGACCGGTGCAGACCTCTCGCTGGCAAGTATTATAGGTGCAATTTTTGTCAACGAGCGGGCCTCGAATGCTGTTGCCATCTTCTGCGAAACTATCATTTCGCTGAATGCTGCTGAAGCCCATTACCCCGGACGGAGGGGATTAGGAAACAGGAGACGAAGGTTTATCCAACTTCTCCCCCTGTAGCGCACTTTTGAGCCGGCTTCATTAAGAGGGGCCAGAGTGGAATGCCACAACTAATATTATATTTTATTCTACTCTTACTGTATAATATATAATTACTATAATACTCTTAAAAGAGAGTGACAGGTTATAATACAGAGATCGTATACATTAAGCCAAAATTTAACAGATATCCGAAGAAACTTTCTGATTTTTGCGATACTTTTTATGAGAATGAATAGTTAAATTATGCATATTTATGTATTATAGGGTAATTATGTATTATAATAATAATAATGTAGATGAGTATTGGGAAAGTGTGAGTGATACGTTGAATGAATGTGAACCGAATGAGCGAATAATTATGTTAGGAGATTTTAATGGATGGGTAGGTGTGAAACGTGATGGATATGAAAGGACTCTTGGTATGTTTGGTGACAAACGGGTGAATGAAAATGGACGAAGTTTGCTTGGAATATGTGTGGAACATAGTCTTTTTGTGGCAAACACTATGTTTGAGCACAAGGGGATTCATGTGTATACAAGGGAAGAAGGGAATGCTAGAAGTATGATTGATTTTGTAATTGTGGACGAAAAACTGAAGAAGAAAGTTCTAGATGCTCGAGTATACCGCGGGGTCGACATCGATACTGACCACTACCTGGTTGTTGCCCGAATCGGTGGTCTTTTTAATCGGTGGCGCCATAGAAAGAAGGAAACTTCGAGCATTCTTGAACGAATAAAAGTGGAGAGATTGCAAGAAGAGGATGTTAGAGAAGAATATCTGAAAAATTTGAGTGGGCGATTCAAGAGTGAAGACGAAGGAAATGAGATTGAAAGTTTATGGAATAAATTTAAAGATGGAGTGGTTGGTGCTGCTATTGATGTATGTGGCGTGTCTAAAAGGAGGAAAGGTAAGACAGAGAAGAATTTGTGGATGGACAAAAATGTTCAAGCAGCTGTGTGTGAAAAGAAGAAAGCTTGGTCCGATTGGTTGGCTACAAAAGCGAACCAACGAATGCAAAAGGCAACGAATGATGACGTAAAAAAGGCAAGAATGGAATACAAAAGGGTGAAAGTAATCGTGAAAGAAGCTGTAAGAAAGAAAAAAGAAGAATACAGTGATATGTATGATAGGAGACTTTCTGATGATTTTCAGTCAAACAAAAAGTTTTTCTGGAAATCAATACAATTTGCCCGAGGGAGATCTACTTCCTCGGAGCTTTGTAAAATCAGAAGTTTAGATGGAAGTTTAATAAAAGGAGAAGAATGGATATTGAAGAGATGGAAGGATCATTTTGAAAGTTTGTTTGAAAGAAATGAAGCAGAGGTAAATATGGCCTCTGCGGATAGCAATGAATGTAAGACAAGTGATAGCGAGATTAGTATGGATGACATCATGAAAGCGATAAAAGGTATGAAATCAGGTAAGGCTGCTGGGTATGACAGAGTGTCAGTCGAGATGCTGAAGGCTGGCCGCGGGATTGTGGTAGCTCAGCTGTACTGCCTTTTCAATATATGCTGGGAGAAAGGTCAAGTCCCAAGAGATTGGAGCAAGGCCGTAATTGTCCCTCTATATAAAGGAAAAGGGTCACAGCAGGAGTGCAAAAATTACCGCGGTATCAGCCTTCTTAGTGTCGTCGGCAAATTGTATGCAAAGATATTAATTGAAAGGGTGATTAATGAAACTGATGGGAAAATATGGGACGTGCAAGCGGGATTTAGAAGAGGAATGGGATGTACGGATCAGGTCTTTTCTTTACGGTGCATAACTGAAAAATGTTTGGCTAAACACCAAAAAGTTTATTGCGCGTTCGTAGATTTAGAAAAGGCCTATGATCGAGTGGTGAGGAATGAGCTGTGGTCAACGTTATCTACGTATGGGGTGAGCGGTTGTCTGATCCAAGCATTGAAGTCTCTCTATGAGGGTTCTAGTGCCTGTGTCAGAATAAACGGAGCGTACACGGAGTGGTTTCCTGTCGAAAGAGGTGTTCGACAGGGATGTGTTGCGTCACCATGGCTGTTCAACCTTTTCATGGATAAATGTTTGACAGATTTAAAAGAAAGTATGTATGGGTTAAGAATGAATGAATTACTCATCAAATGTTTACTCTACGCTGATGATCAAGTAATACTTGCGTCATCCGCTAACGAGCTTCAGGAGATGCTAAATATTATGAATGAAGCTTTGAAAGGGAAAGGAATGAAAGTGAATGTAAACAAAACGAAAGTTATGCTTTTTGAACGAGATGAATCTATGATGAATGGCAATATTTTGATAGATGGGGAACAAGTGGAAGAGGTGAAAGAATTTGTATACTTGGGATCTAAATTTACAAAAGATGGAACATGTGAAAGTGATATCGAAAGGAGAGTGAATGCAGGGAATATGGTAAATGGTGCTCTGCATGCTTTTATGAATAGCCAGATGGTGTCTCAAAGGGCTAGACTGGCAGTGCATGCTGGAGTGTTGGTGCCAACACTTATGTATGGTAGTGAAAGTTGGGTATGGCAGAAGAATCACAAAAGTAAAATAAATGCGGTAGAGATGAGAGCGTTGAGAAGCATGAGTGGATTAAAACTGAGTGACAGAGTAAGAAATAGTGTGATAAGAGAACGTTGTGGTATAAAAGAAGACGTAGTGACTAAAATTGAGAAAGGTATGCTTAGATGGTTTGGGCATGTAGAGAGAATGAATGAAAGGAGACTGACAAAAAGGATTTATGAGTCAAGAGTGAATGCGAAAGTTGGAAGGGGAAGACCAAGGCGAACGTTCCTGGACCAAATCCAGGACATTTTAAATAACGGCCAGGTCAAGAGTACTCTAAACCGACGAACTTGTATGAAAGGTTTAATGAGATTGAAAGAAGCGAAGGAGATATGCAAGGATCGTGGCAAGTGGAAGGATGTTGTCTCTGCCTACCCCTATGGGAATGAGGCGTGATGCTATGTATATATGTATGTATGTATGTATTATAAATATATCTTACTCATTAAGCCAAAATTTGACAAATAGATGGTAGATTGATAGAAAATATAAACTAAGAAGGGATATTTCTAAATTCTTAGTATAAGCAGGAAAATAGTAGGGAGGAGTAAAACTTTATCTGATTCGTTTTATGGGAAAGTTCAGAAGTGACCGCAATTACGGGTAAGAGCTAGTATGTTGTGAAATAACACTAACGTAATTTCTTGCTAATGGATGATTTAGATCATAGCTAAAATTGGCACATGCTTTCCAAAAAAAAAGAAATGTGAATTCGTATTTTCCATTTGCCTATAATGACTATCTGGCGTCCATGTGTCATTTGCTATATTTAAAGTAATGACTTTCCAAAAAAATAAGCTTTTTTCTATGACAAATACGAAGTCATAGTGTTTAACAATATTAGTGAGTCATACATGATAGTTGTTTACTATATACCAGCGAAATTGTCCATCGTTTCTCTTGCTTTATTTTGATATAACATACGCTTGGAACTTCCCTTGTGATTTCGGAATTTGCTTAAATTCAGTTTATTTATATTTGGCTTTAGAAGTAATCCATGTTGCCTGAGTGGTGCCACACGTATAAGCTTGCTTAGAGAAGTCGCGGTTTTCAATACCAATTAATAATATTATCTTTATAAAAAAAAAATGTATTTTATACATAACTTTCTTGTTATAAAGATATAGTAATACTACTAATACGTTTTCAAATCTCATCGTCATTTACGTAAAATGTCCGACATTAGTAAAAATGCAGGCATTGAAAAATTCTCAGTAATATTTAGCTTAGAAAAATACAAACAGTATATCGTTGGGTATCATTGGTATCTTTGGAATATGAGCTAACTCACCAGTCGCGGTCCCAGATATAAGTGTCACCACAATTTTCTTTATATCGACATTTTTAAATTCGTTATATCTTTGGAATGGAATATCCGATTTTAATAATTTAAAAAGTATTTTACAGGTATTAAAACGGGATTTAATAATGTAGTAAATAGTATGAGGATTAATACAGAGGTATAAATGATATGCATCAAACTGTCAAACTGTCGGATCGAATCAACAACACAACCATAAGAAGCAAAACGAAAATAGTTGATATTGTAAGAAAAATAAGACTTCTAAAATGGCAATGGGCATGTTTGCCGGAGTAAAAGTAAATGGACTAAGCGTCTGACCGAATGGCTGCCACGAGACGATAAAAGAAGAGTAGAAAGGCCTTTCAAAATGTGGCGAGATTTTTCACCAAAAAAGTGACACGAACTGGATGTAAAGGGCTAGACAAAGAGATACCTGGAAATGTTTAGGGGTGGCCTACGCCGCAGAGGCGACTTTTACCCGCAGCTAATACTACGAAATAATCAACGTATAATAAATGTAAAAAATGTAATTTAAAAAAAAAAAATCTTTAGAATAAGCTTAATTTTAAGTAATAGGAATAAAGGCTATTTTATTTTATTTTATTTATGAATAATATGGTTTGATTATAGTCGGCACTTCTATAAACTTTTAGAATGTAAAAAAAAACAGTTACAGTGACATAGCTACAGTAGTTGGACACATGGACTTTTTTGTACATATTAATACGTTCTATAATGTTGTAGAACATGTTACTGTTATATCATCAAAAGTTTCTGCAGCGTACGCGATTACAGATACTTTTGGGTCACGCCTTGGGTTACATTAATGCAGTTTTATTAGAGATCCCTACTTTTATTTGGGAAAGTAATATAGCCTATGCTCACTGATAATGTAGCTTTCTAATGATGAAAAAAAAATTGGAATCGATTCAGTAGTTTTTGTGTGAGCTGCCATTATTATGTGTTAGCAATTATTGATTTATTACAATATGTATTATTAAAACGGAAGTTGTAAAATTATTAATTTACTGCAATTATTGTTTAATAGGAAACGAAAGCACTCTTTTGTGTCCTTTCGCAGAGTGATGGTTTTCGAAAGTAAGTATTTGAAATTAGTAAAGTGATAACTAATTAAAGCGCTGTTAATAATAAATAAAGCATTGTGAAGTGATAAAGTGTTATATACTGTATTAAGTATTTGTGAACTTTTAATAAATAGTTTGAAATAAATTATATTTCTTTAAACCCACTTCTGAAGATAGAGCTTTCATATGATATTAAAAGAAGAGCTTAAAATCGTCATCGTCCGCAGTTTGATATTTTCAGCAACTTATTTCGGATCTCTAACTGTGGCGATATAAAATTTATTACTATAAATAACTAACCCACTGTCCTTTTAAATAAATGTCAGTTGCATTAATATAAATAGTGCTTGATCGACAGCTTGGTATGTGTTATTTTGAAGAGTGTACGCGTGGGTGCGTTATGTGGCCACGTGGCTTGTCTTAAAAGCTATCTAGTTTAGAAGCTATTTATTAGTCACTAGCTACACTCCACCACGTTTTGTTATAGCTCAATCTGATGATATTTATACGAGAATATATTACACGGCCCTACGTATGATACTCAAATATAATTTCCTAATTTTGTAAGACGGTGCTTCAGGGAGAAGTTGTTTGTTAAAGCACTACCTTTTGTACTATTGATATGTTTATAAGCTATTTTAATAGCTATATCATTTTAAAAAACCATGTTCTAAATTGATAAATGGCTTGACATAATCACAAAAATATCTAAAACGAAATTGACGTTTTATAAGAAGTACTTAACTTACTTAAAAAATTGTCTTCTACTTCTACTTGACACTGGCGAAGTGAATTGTGCCAGTCTGGCACAGGAAAAAGTCATAACTCCAAATAACAACTTAAAAAATTAAAAGTGCGTGCGTACAAAGTACATATGTCAGAAGTGAAATTTCTTTGGCAAACTAATTTTTTAAGTCTTGTTTATATTAATAAAAATCTATAACTTTAGATTTCCGAGACTTAGAGGGAGGGAAAAGAAAGATATGTTAACGAATTTAATTGTCATTAAAATATTAAAAGTATTGAAAATTATTACAAATAATTTATTTCAATCTCAAATGACGAATTGTAAATAAAAATGCCACGTCTTTTTTGTCAATATAAGAAATTATTAACTAAATTTTGTTTTTGAATTTAATATTTAGAAAATAAATTAAATAATTGTTAATATTAAAACTACCTAACCTTCAAACGAATTGGCAAACGCTGCACATCTTCGTGACGCTATCACGCGTTTCATCCGTAAAAATTTACCCTCATGCGCCTAAAGAAGTTTCACTTCAAAAATCATTTCAGTAGTTTCGGACTTAATAAATAACGCAAAGTACTTTTTTTCGTATATAGATAGATAGATAATATGCTTTATTGAACACCACTCTAAAAATAGATGTACAATTACTCAGTATAAGGTACTTTTATTGTGCAATTGACGATCTTATCGCTTATTAGCGATCTCTTCCAGACACCCTGGCGTTAGGGAATTCGTCAAAGAAAGGAGAGAGAGAAGGTAAGTGGTGTGTATAAATAAATAGGCATACAATTGCTATAAAAATAGTATATAGATAAATACAGAATATTATAAACCCATACAAATACTCATACGTATATACTTAGGATTATAAAAACTGAGTTGAATTATCTTCAATGTAATATACATTTAAAAAAATCTAGCAAATTCTATTAAAAAAAATCTTACAGAAATACGAAAAGAAAATCGAAATTTAAAACTATTTTGGATTAAAGCCCATATTGGAATAGTAGGAAATGAGAGAGCAGACCAACTAGCTAAGGATGCAGCACTTAATAAAAATACGCAGTCAGATTACAATTCATGCCCAGAATCTCATATCAAACAAATCCTGAGAAAACAAACACTGGATAAGTGACAATATAGATATACAACTGGAGCCACTGCTAAGATAACAAAATTGTTTCTACCGGATATACGATTAGCATAGAAAGTATTAGCTCAAATAAACTTAAATTCAATAATCGTGCAAATTATGACTGGACACGGCGGATTCTCATATTACCTCAATAAATTTAAACGCAAGGATAATCCTTATTGCAAATGTGACTTAGAAAGCGAAGAAGATATAATCCATATATTATGTAAATGTCCACGATTTGACAAACAGAGACATGACATTGAAAATATAATAGAATATGAAAACAAACCAAACAACTTTAGTGATATATTGCAACACAAAAAAACTAGATAAAACTTTTTAAATTACTGCGTAAACATTGGAAACATTGTCATAACTGAAAATAGATAAATAGAAGAATGATAAATAATGCTAAATTTAGCAAATTCGAAAATAGTAAATAACATCAGTACAATATGAAACAAAATGTATATACTTGGGCATATTTATAAATATATGTAACTTAAAATTGAGACCAATTTAGACGTTACACACAATTTTAATGAAAGGGTCTCCTAACTGCAAAGCGCATCATAGTGAGACCATATAATTAAAAGGTAAGGGATAAAAGTATTCATAATAAATGAAGTCAATTATTAATAAAGGTTGTATTATATAACATATATAGGTGTGTATATAATATTTGTAATGTGAGTGTACATATGTGTGTACGTATATGCACAAATTTGTGTATATGTACATAAATATGATATGCGCAAAAATATCTGATTGTAATATTTCTATATATTCATACATGTTTTAAAAGCCGTCATTGTGTTATCACCGCATACAGAATGTAATCTTTTTTTTTTTTTGTTCAAAAATTGTAAAGCGAATGTAATACTATTATTATATGTATATAGTTAAGAACAGTCTTCGATCATCATGTCGAACGAGAAAATGTATGGGACTTTAATGAAAAAAAAAAAATGTAACATACATACAAACCATCACGTCTCTTTCCCATAGGGGTAGGCAGAGACAATATCCTTCCGCTTGCCACGATCCTTGCGTATCTCCTTCGCTTCTTTCATTCTCATTAAACCTTTCATACAAGTTCGTCGGTTGAGAGCACTCTTGACCTGGCCGTTATTTAAAATGTCATGGATTTGGTCCAGCAACGTTCGCATTGGTCTTCCCCTTCCAACTTTCGCATTCACTCTTGACTCATAAATCCTTTTTGTCAGTCTCCTTTCATTCATTCTCTCTACATGCCCAAACCATCTAAGCATACCTTTCTCAATTTTAGTCACTACGTCTTCTTTTATACCACAACGTTCTCTTATCACGCTATTTCTTACTCTGTCACTCAGTTTTAATCCACTCATGCTTCTCAACGCTCTCATCTCTACCGCTTCAATGTAATGGCGTCTGAAATAAAATAAATTCTCTTTTAAACATATCTGTCCGTGTATATTTATATATATTTGTCATTTGAGTTCATTATATTCTTATTTTGGGATTTTTAAACGTAAATACCGGCTTTGTGCCAACTTCGTCCAATTTTTTACGCCTTAAAATTTCCTGATAATAAATCGTGCCATAAAAAAACGTAACAAATCTTAAACATAAAGAAATCAACAATATCGTATGTTTTGGTTGTTTTTAATATATCAGTTTTAAAATAGGTTTCAAATATTAATTTGAAACCTATTTTAAAAAAGAAAAACAAATATATATGTCGGAGAATAAGAGAGAAGGAAAGCGTAAAGCATAGGAGCATAGGGTTCTCCGCTGATATCATAATTAATGGCATCCATAATTTCCATACTGTGGGCGTTTGTAGGTAATGGTGGTGCAATCAAACACTTTATTAATTAACTGAGATTATAATGCCCAATCACTTAATGCTCTCGATATCAATTTACACAAACTCATTAAACAATAATAGGAACGCGACAGTTTCAAAAGTCGACCGCATAAGCGGGCTACCACCCGAAAACTACCGAGAGATGCGGCCGGACTGCCACTTATTGACTGTGCCCCACGCCGCTAGACAGATGGCGCCAGCGTTCCACAGACTATTGCACTCCGACATATATATATATATGTGTGTGTGTGCATATTTTGATATTTCTGACACTATAGTTCCGATTGATTTTGAAATTTGCAAAGTTCCTCCAGATGCAACGGAGACTGTTCGCGCCCGATGGCGCTAGGCATCGGTGCTCTGTGGGCATGGTGCAGTATACTCTACGAGCCTAGCTATGGCTGTTAGAATCCTTTGCAAACTGTCATCCGAGAACCGGACAGAAGATGGGCGCGATCTAGGCCTGTCTCGGGAATTAAGTGATAATTTGAAGGGAAGTGCGGAATCCCACGCGTTTAATTGATTCGTGGGGCCAGATGAAACGCTATCGGCGCGTTTGGTAGGCTCTCGTTGCCCCTAGTGCAAGGTGGCGAGTCATAACGCGGCAAGGCTAGCTCGCCCACGCGTTGGCTGCAATAGTCCTTCCTTCCGGTGGATTAAGAAGTAGAAGAGTGAACCAGCGTCACCGACCACAGCCTTCCGCGACGCTATGGCAGGTTATACACTCGATACATTCCATAACACACATACAAATACACATCCCACGAAAACAGACACCTGCCGGAGTTGACGCCGTCGAGGAGAGCGGCGCCTGGAGACAAGGTAGGTGAGAACCCCCACTAACTGTTCGACCCCTCTGGAATCTCTAGTAAAATTTCTCCTCCCGCCGTCTACAGTGATCGAGGCTGCCTTCACCACTATGGGCCCTGGTGAACCTTGGTCGTCTCCACGACTGGGTCACGGACGGCGTGTACAAAAACGTTCACTATGAAAGGGTTTTCTATATTCTCTAGGTATCATAATCACATTTAACACTCGTTGCCATGGTAACAATTGCTAAACGGTTTAAATATAACAAACTTGCAATGCATTGTAACATTATATCTTTAGATTTAATTTTTTTAATTTTGTTATATCTTTTAAATGGAATATCCGATTATAATAAATTAAAAAAATATTTTACAGGTATTAAAACGGTCTTTAATAAAACATCATTTGATAGAATAAGGATTAATACACAGGTATGAATAATTTGGTTTGTTTATTGTCGGCACTTTTATTATCTCTTAAAATGTAAAAAGTAGTTATACTTGCATACCTACTGTAGTTGAACATATGGTATCATGGACTTTTTTTTAGATATCAATATGTTCTATAATATTGTAGAACATTTTATTTTTCTATCATCAATATTTTTTGCAGCGCATGTGAAAACAGTTGTTTTGTGATTCATTTTTTCACACCGTGGGTTACTTTATTGCATTTTTATTTGGGATCCCTACTTTTTTTTAAATTAATCTAGCCTATATTCCACGGCAAAAATGCAACTTTCTAATGGTGCAAAAATATTTGAAAACGGGCAAGTAGTTTTTGTGTGAAAACATTACAAATATACATAAAAACACAGTTCCTTATAAGAAATAGAATCCACCGACACTAACGACGAAATAACTACGTGGGCAACGTTTATAATCTATTTCAATTACAAGCACATAAATAAACAAAACCTAACCAGGTTTTATTTATTTATGTGCTTATAATTGTCGTACTTATACATCATTAGCCATTTTAAAGCAAAAGTCCCGTTGAAATTGCTTTGGACAGCCAAAACTGAAACTACCAGAATTTCACGTATCAGTGTGGTGTTATTTATAACTAGAAATGTTTCGCGGTTTCATCCGCGGCGGTGGAAAGTATTCTAAGACGAACTATTGATCTATTTTTGTTAACATAGAAGTTGTATTTCACTTAGTTTTCAATGACTTCCTTTCAGATTATTAGATACACACTTACAATTACAGTAATCAATATACGGATTTTACTTTTCGCGACTTTTTCCCTAAATATAGTTTATTTTCGTTTAACTTCGAGTTCTATATAAATCTAATTAGAATCCGCAGCTTAGGCTTGGAAGTATCTACTACCAAGACCGAAGCCTTACTCTTCCACGGAGCTCGTAGGGGTCCTCCTCGAGGTGCAGTATTAACCCTCAGAGATGCGGTAGTGGAACTGAAGACGCAGATGAAGTACCTGGGTCTAATACTTGACGGCCGGTGGAACTTCCGAGCCCACTTCGCCCAACTTACTCCCCGCCTTATCAATGCAGCAGCGGGGTTAGGACGTTTGCTACCCAACGTGGGAGGACCAGGATCACCTTGCAGAAGACTGTATGCGGGAATAATCGCCAGTATGGCACTGTATGGCGCACCCGTATGGATCAACGCCCTAACCGCATCAAATAAAACCCTGTTACGGCGGGCACAGAGGGTAATAGCGATTAGAGCTATACGGGGGTACCGTACAGTATCTTGGACGGCAGCCACACTCCTGGCAGGTGATCCCCCATGGGAGCTCAGGGCGGAAGTTCTCACGACTGCTTACCAGTGCAGAGTAGCCGCGAGAACCAGAGGGGAATTACCAGACGCTGATGAAGTAAGAAGGGTCAGGGTTCTAGCTGACAGAGCTTTGACCCAAAGGTGGCAGGAGGATCTCGGGTCCCCAACGGCGGGCGTGGCTATAGTAGAGGCGATCCGCCCTCATCTGGATAAGTGGCTGGGCAGAGAGCACGGATCGCTCTCCTACAGGTTGGTACAGGTGCTTACCAGTCATGGTTGCTTCGGTAAATACCTGTATCAAACTGTTGGCTGTGAGCCGTCGGCCAGCTGTTACGAGTGTGGTGCCTCGTTAGATACAGCTTACCACACGGTGGCAGAATGTCCCGCCTGGGGTTCTCAGCGACTCATTTTGACGTCGCTGATCGGCACAAACCTCTCACTGGCTAATATTATAGATGTAATGCTCATCAGTGAGCAGGCCTGGAGAGCGGTTGCCTCCTTTTGCGAGACTGTCATCTCGCTTAAGGAGGCACGACAAAGGGAGAGGGTGAATGCCGCTGAGACACTCCGGCCCAGACGAAGGGGAGTAGGAAACAGGAGGCGGAGGTTCATGCAACTCCTCCCCCTGTAGAATATCTGTGAGCCGAATTCAACCGAGGGGTCAGAGAGGAATGTCTCAACGAGCCTCTGGCCCCCCACTCATGGTTGACGACGGTCCCGCTGGGTTTTAGTGGGTATTGCGAGTTCTTCCCCCTCGCCGAGTCCCACACTCCCGACCTTACAGTCGGGGTGCGTAAATGCATTTCCCAGCGTCAAAAAAAAAAATACAAATCTAATTAGAATCGTATAAGGATGTTGATCGTTTGTACTCCTTTCCGCTGAACAACATAGTTTATTTTGTTTAATTTAGAATCGTTTATAATATTTGTTATTGTATACTTTTACTTCCCATGTCGTAGAATAAGGTAAATAAATAAAGCACCAATAGGAATACATACTTTATTACCAGTAAAGAGTGCCCGATAGACTCGTTTTTTACTTGTCACTAATATAATATATATACATACACATGCACATACATAAGGTAAGTAGCAGCCTATTAACATCCCACTGTTGGGCACAGGCCTCCTCACTTGCATGAGAGAGGGTTGTTAGAGCATAGACTCACCACGCTGCTACACTGCGGATTGGCAGGCAGAGTACACAAGTGCACTCTCTATTCCTTCACTCTCATAGTCCGTTGTTACGGGAATCCAACAAGACTGGAGAGAGATCAGGCGCAGGACCGACGGCTTAACGTGGTCTCCGAGGCACGTGGGTGGATTACACCGCCAACTTCCTAACTTCGGGCAAATATTGAGAAAATCTTAATAGAAAGCTCAATATTGATATTTGAATTGGCCCGACCCGGGACTCAAACCCAGAACCTCATGTCTGCTAACCACTAAACCAATGAATTAGTTATATATAAATAAAAATGTAGGAATGTCTTAGGAATAGGATTTTAATACGTGAAAAACGAAACGTCTTAAATACAAAGTAACAAGTAATGTTTCCAAAGATTTATAATAGATATCGTTCTTTAAATTAATATGCATTACGTAAAGGCCCTTTAAGGTATCAAACAGACACTTAAATTTTATTTATTTGTATATATAAGAATTAATACAGCTCAAGAAAGGTCGCCCGCAATGAACTTTCACGAGGCGTTCCTAAAATATTTAACGCGTCCCCGACCTTGGCACCTTTTCAGATTATCCTCTAAAAGGAACAAACAACCTCCTTTCAAACGCTTGATTAAAACAAAGATTCGCTGTTTATACGACCTTTGCGAAGGTTTAATCAAATTATTTCGTTATATTATAATGTATTTTTATATAACACTAGCAACAAACCCTGGCGTTGCACCATGATAGAGCCACTCAAGCCGTTTGAATTTATTTTTGCTCGCGTCTACTTTTTGCGATATCTCCTAAGATATTCATTTAAAATATATAATATATGGTATCATAACATTGAGCATAAAGTACCAAAGGTAACTATTGTATTTATTTCGATCAATCCCAGCTTCTCACGATGATAGGATCATACAAGCTTGAATAGTTTGAATTTATATTCGCTCGCGTTTACTTTTTGCGATATCTCTTAAAATACTTTATTAAACTATATAGTGTAAGTGATTATAACATTGCGCCTGAAGTGTTTAAAATAACTATCGTGTTTGATTTGATAAATAACAACACTGTATCCGTCTGTATAACTTTTAAATTACCGCAACATACGTGACGATTTTTTTAAATTCGAGGGGTATAGTGAGCTATTCTTAAAAGTTAAATATATGAATTGTAGCTCTATTAAATAGGGATTATTCTACAATAAATTATTTTTTTATATCCGTAAGAGTTTTGGCAGTGTTTCCGATGGAAACTCGCAGCCGGCTTGAATTTTTCCAACACTTCTACCAATTATCGTTACCTTTAAACCATTTTACACAAATCCAAATTAAATAACTAAACCTTCTTTATGAATCAATGTTTCAACTTGTAAAATCAGTATGAAAATAAGTACAGTAGTTTTTAATTTATCTTCAATAATCAAACAGTGCTATCATAAAGTTTATATTAGGTCATTTATAAGGAACTATTTCGTCGTTTTTTCGTTTAGTTTTGCCTTAATAAAAGATTTAAATTAAATAAATGACACCTTTGTAACGGTCTTCTGAGAGTTTTTTTTATAGAAACGTATACATCCCTCAACGAGCTGTCTGTTTTAAGCAGCATTTTTAAATCTAAGCAAACAAAGTTACGCGGTTCAACTAGTATATATTCAAAGTAGTTTTACTCACACGTTTAATAATGAGCGGATAATGGTAAATATATACTACTATTAATCCCGCAGCAAATATATAATATTGAAAACCGTAAATTACATTTAGAAATATATTGTTAATGACGGCCGGATTCGATTTCAATTTACGCCTCTTTGTTAATGGAAAATTTAAATGCTTCAATTTCAGCTCTCCAAATACAGGCATAAATTTGAAATTGATTAATTAAATAATATATTTCGGGTGAAATGTTTCCTTTGTGATCTAATAGAATATTTTTGATGTTATAGTGAAGTTAAGATTTCAATTTGATAGCAAATTGAATTTTCTGAGGACTTTCAAATTCTGTAAAGGTGTTCATGGATCACATGATTAGAACTTAATCAAACCAAAATCAAACTATCCTTGAAGTATCTCCTTCCAAATAAAAAATTAATCATCGAAATTTGTTAAAGTGATATTTAGTTATTCATCAATTTGTTGCAAACCTACTTAACCAGAAATATAAGCATCTCATTCTTTTTTAAGTCATGATGTATATAATTTAATTCGGTTATCGTTAACTGTCATAACAATATATGTGTAAAGATAACACCAGACAATAGAAAAACAAAAATAAATCAGTTACAAAGCGATCGTTACTGACGGTGCATGTGTTGCGTCGAAGGTCGCTAAGATTTTTTGTGGTATTTTTTAAACTGTGAGTGTTTATTAGTGATTTTGATTATATTAGTGATGTGAATACCAATGAAAACCGTTTAGGTAAGTTTTAATTTTTAAGATATGATCCTATAAATACAAGACTGGCTGTTGTCACCATATACGCTGCACTTGAGTCTTATTTCAATAATCAAAAGATAACATTGTATAATTTATCTAATATCAAATATAAAAATCATAACATCTGGTAGTCTTTCATGAACATTTATGTCCCAAGAGCCACTTTAGCGTCATTTGAACCGCGGGCAATCGACGCAAAAACGTTCGTGCGGGGCGGTGCAGGCGACGGTTATTATAAATTTAAGAAATATACGGTTTTCTCAAAGATGCCATCCACACGGAATTGATGAAAAATTTAATACTCACCACGGGCCAAAAATAGGACATTGCCACCCGCGTTTTCGTGACGATTTCGTACTTTCAACCCTAGGTGCGTGACATACTCGTCGTTGCTTCAACCGATGGACGTCCACTGCTGGACATAGGTCTCACGTAATGATATCCACGAGGCCCGATCTTGCGCCGTCTGGCTCCAGCGGCTACCGGCGACCTTCTTGATGTCGTCGCTCCACCTTGTGAGGGGTCTCCCCACACTGCACCGCCCGGTGCGGGGTCGCCACTCCAGCACTTTCAGGCCCCAACGTCCATCGGTCGGTCGGACTATGTGCCCCGCCCATTGCCACTTCAGGTTCGTGATTCGTAAAGCTATGTCGGTGACTTCTGCTACGGATCTCTTCATTTCTGATTTCATCACGTAGAGAAACTCCGAGGATAGCCCTCTCCATCGCACGCTGGGCGACTCTGTTCTTTCGTATGAGGCCCACAGTCAGCAACCACGTTTCAAAGCCGTAGGTCATCACTGGCAACACACACTGTTCGAAGAGCTTTGTCTTCTGGCACTGAGGGGTATCGGACGTGATACTATTTCATATTATCACCAATGTACGACTGCTGTTGATATTAGAGAACTACTCAGAATCTCAAGTTACGAAGATTCCATCGTGTCATTTTAAATTATCATATTAAGATTAGAGTAACCCATTCACGTTTTTTTTATCGTCCAAGGAATTATTAAATTATCAACTAGCCTATTTTCAAGCGACATCTCTAGAACGTCTTCTACGACTTTGTTATAGAAACGCTATAATTTTAACTGATAGAGTATGTATGCAGTTGAAGTTTCGAGTGTATGCCATGATCCTTGGTTGAAACTAAACAGAAACTGTTTTTGGTACATCAAAATTTCAAGTTTCTCAACGTTATATTAATACTTAGTTAACAATCCTTTGTTCACTAATTACCACACATTCGTCGGTTCTTTGTGTTGGAACAAAGTGAAATTTCGAAACTTCAAAGTTTTACTCGTTATATAATAAAGTTCACACCAAATACACACAAGTTCATTAATTTGCGTCTCGTCATATTTTATATTTACTAAAAAAATTAAGAAAACTGCTCATATCTTATGTAAAAATATATGTCGTAGAATAAGAGAGACGGAAGCATAAAGCATAGGGGCGTAGAGTTCTCCACCGACGTCGTCATTAATGGCATCCATAATTTAATTTCCATACTATGGGCGTTGAGTACTAGTGAAATATATACAAAAGCAAATTAGTGTTTAAAAAAAAATAACTTTTCTTTTTCTTTTCCTTGAATTATTAAAATATATCTACAAATAATGATTTTTTACATCCCTAGATATATTGTCTGTTTATTAAAAAAACTCTTTGTTTACCCCTCAAAGTTAAATTTTCAATACAAAAAGAAATCAAAAAGTATCTCCTAGAATTCGTTCAAATTAATAGCAAAAAATATGCATTTATTTTAGTGTGTTTAATATAAATATAAGTGAGAATAAGAGAGAAGGAGCATAATGCAATAGAGGCATAGGGTTCTCCGCCAACATCGTCATTAGTTGCAATTCTTTTTTTCTTTATTTTGAATTTACTAAATTATATTTACGATATTATAAATAGGTAACATTTGTATTAGTGAAAGTTAAAACAAAGAAAAATGTAATAAACTCTTTCTGACCTTTAACTGATCTATAGCATTAAAGGAAAACTATTGAAGCTTTAATTATAAGGAAAATGAGCTTTTCTTTAAGATCAATAAAAGATTTAATTAGATATAGATAATAAACTTCTTGTTGCAATTGTTGACAATAATATTCGTGCACGTCGCATTGGAATGCATATTGGCTGTGTGCCGAGGCGACAAATATTTCGTTATATTATTTTTCATTATCATTGGACACACAAAGAGATATATGGAAAAGCTCTTTGCATGCGAATTACAAAAATACGAAGCCAATATTAGTGACACGTTTAATAACGGAAGTTGGAATCATTTGTTATAAAATATTGCCTTGAAGATTTGTTTGTATGCGATAAAATGTGTTAATGTTAAATATAATAGTGGATTTCTTATTGCGGATAGCTTTTTAAGTACTTTATCTTTGTTTTTTTTTATTAGTTACTGATAATGCATTGAAGAGGTAATCTGATAGAAAGTTATAATTTGGGGCGTGGGAATAATTCAAATTTACGAATTATTCGTTCAGAATCGAATGTGAATATTCGATTCGAAACTCGAATCGAGTAATTCGAACTTTCGATTATTTTGAATTCATGGTTTGTTATATACAATATTCAAATATAAATTTGTTGTTTTTTTGCCCTTATCCCACTAGGTGGGGTCGGCACACCATGTTTCCTTTCGCCACTTCACTCTATCCGCTGTCATTTCTACATTCACACCCTTAATACACATATCCTCTTTCACACAATTCATCCACACTTTTTTTGGTCGCCCTCTCCCGGCCCTGCCGCTTACCATCATATTTAGAACCCTCTTACATACATGGCTATCCTCCCTTCTCATTACATGTCCATACCAGGCTAACCTTCCACTCCTTAACTTCTCGGTCACTGGTGCTACTTTCACACTTCCTCTAATATACTCATTCTTAATCTTATCCAATTTTGTCACTCCACACATCCATCTCAACATTCGCATCTCCGCTGCATGCAATTTCCTTTCATTCTCCCCTTTGGTGGCCCAGCACTCTGATCCATACAGGATGACAGGTCTTACGATCGTCTTATAAATCTTCCCCTTTAGTTTAAGGGGCATTCTGGCATCGCAAATTGTTCCCGAGACCTGCCTCCACTTCATCCAACCTGCATTTATCCTGCTAGTAACATCTCGGTCAATGCCGCCGTCGTTTTGGAAGATAGAGCCGAGGTAACGGAAATCTGAGCAGACTCGAAGGGAAACACCATCTAAGACAATCGAAGAAAAACTGGATGGATCCCCGAAATCACAGAACAGATGTTCTGTTTTGGTCCTATTGATCTTCAACCCTGCGTTTTCCAGTTTTTCCTGCCATATTTCTAGCCTTCTCTGTACCTCAGCTCCATCCTCTCCAACAAGCACAATGTCATCGGCAAACAGCATGCACCAGGGTGCTTCCTCTTGTATGTTTGATGTCAGTGCATCCATTACCAGGAGGAACAAAAAAGGGCTTAAAGCCGATCCCTGATGCAAACCTACGCCCACATTGAATTTGTTAGTTTCGCCGGCTGCGGAGCGAACGTATGTAGTTGCTCTACCGTACATAGCACGGATAAGACGCAGGTATTTCCCAGGCACTCTTTTCTCTTTCAAAGCCCACCACAAGACTTCACGGGGTACCCTATCATATGCCTTCTCCAGATCAACGAACACCATATGCAAGTTCTTATGTACTCGTTTGTACTTTTCGCAAAGTTGGCGAAGTGAGAATATGGCATCCGTTGTTCCACGTCCTGGCATGAACCCAAACTGATTCTCTGTCACATTCGTCTCTTCTCTCATTCGTCTAGCAACAATCTTCTCCCATACTTTCATGCTGTGTGACATGAGCTTTATTCCTCTATAACTGTTACAGTCCTGTACATCACCCTTGTTTTTGAAAATAGGCACCAGCGAACTGATACACCATTCGTCAGGGATCGCCTCTTCTTGTAACAACTTATTGAAGAACAAAGACAGCCACGTCCATCCATCCACATCCAGAAACTTCCACACTTCTATTGGTATCTCATCTGGTCCAACCGATTTACCGTTTCTCATACTTTGGACAGCCTTTTGTACTTCTTCTATGCCTATCTCTCTAACAACTCCCATATTCAATGGAACATCTTCCAACACTCCACTCCAATTATTCTCTTCATTCATTAGGTTTTCAAAATATCTTTCCCATCTTTTTTTAATTTCTTCGTTATCTGACAATACTTTCCCCTTACTATCTTTTATACAATTAACGTAATTTATATCTTTTCCTCTTTTTTCTCTTGCTTTTGAAATTTTATATATCTTTTGCGTACCTTCTGGACTTTCCAGTGTTTTATATAAAGATTCTTGAGCATTGGCTCTTGCAATAGCCACAGCTCTTTTAGCTTTTAGTTTGGTTTCGTTATATTTTGTTATTTTACTATGCTTATCGGTTTGATTACTTTCATCTACTTTTTGCCACTCTTTAAATGCATTTTTCTTATCTTTTAGTGCCTGTTGTACTTCCTTATTCCACCACCATGTCTCTTTATCAATTTTTCTTTTACCTTTTGACTGTCCAAAAACTTCTTTTGCTACACGTCTAATGCATCCCGCCATCTCATTCCAACATTCATTCACGGTTTTATCTGCTAATTCTTTCATTTCGATCATTTTGTCAACTACTTGTTTTCTAAATTCCTCTGCATACTCTGGTTTTTCAATTAAGCTCCATTTAATTTTCGGTACTGTTTTTGTTTTGTTTCTATTGCTTTTGACTTTGGTTTTGATCTCTAAAACTAATAAACGATGTTGGGTTGTTAGTGATTCTCCTGGCAATACTTTACAATCCTTAACTGAACTAATTTTATTTCTTCGAAGTAAAAAGTAATCAATTTGTGTTTTGTGGTTCCCGCTTTTGTACGTAATTAAATGTTGGTCACTTTTTCTAAAGAAGGTGTTAATTATTGCTAGATCAAATGCTGAAGCAGTTTGGAGCAAGGCTTCTCCCTCAATATTTCTATTACCAAACCCCCATCCCCCATGCACTCTTTCGTAACCACTGTTCTTTTCTCCCACATGGCCATTAAAATCTCCTCCTACGTATATATCTTCGTCATCTGGGATATCTAGTATTACACTATCAAAATCTTCATAAAACTTTTCCTTCAACCTGTCATCACATCCAGTCTGTGGCGCATATGCGCTTATAATATTCAACACTAAGCCTTCTTTTATTACCTTTACTACTATTAATCTGTCCGTTATTCTTTTTACATCAGTCACACACTCTTTCAGCTCACTATCTAATATTATACCTACTCATACAATTATACATATACATTTTATTCAAGCGATGTAATATATTTACACAAATAGAACAATTATTATGGTTTTTTTTAATAATAATGAAATAACTGAAATTATTATATAATTAAATGCAGTATTCTAAAAAAACATTTGAAAATTTGCTACAAATTTTTGTTTAAAAATAATAAATACGATATTGAATCTGATCATAATGAAGTGCGTTTATCAGATACAATATCGCCTGCAGTGGAAAATAATCTTTAACTTTATTCCTAAATATTTTTTTTATGAAAATTTCGATACACGATTTAAATAAAAACAATTAAAAATCCAGAGATATTTCATTAATTCGCAAATACGTACATAGCATCACGCTTCATTCCCATAGGGGTAGGCAGATACAACATCCTTCCTCTTGCCACGATCCTTGCATATCTTCTTCGCTTCTTTCATTCTCATTAAACCTTTTGTACAAGTTCGTCGGTTTAGAGTACTCTTAACTTGGCCCTTAACTAAAATGTCCTGGATTTGATCCAGAAATATTCGCCTTGGTCTTCCCCTTCCAACTTTCGCATTCGCTCTTAACTCATAAATCCTTTTTGACAGTCTCCTTTCATTCATTCTGTCTACATGCCCAAACCATGTAAGCATACCTTTCTCAATTTTAGTCACTACATCTTCTTTTAAACCACAACGTTCTCTTATCACATCATTTCTTACTCTGTCACTCAGTTTTAATCCACACATACTTCTCAACGCTCTCATCTCTACCGCATTTATTTTACTTATGTGATTCTGCCATACCCAACTTTCACTACCATACTTAAGTGTTGGCACCAACACTCCTGCATGCACAGCTAGTCTAGCCATTTGAGACGCCATGTGGCTATTCATAAAGGCACGCAGGGCACCATTTACCTTATTCCCTGCATTCACTCTCCTTTCAATATCACTTTCACATTTTCAATTTTCGCGAATACTAATTTTCGAATTGTTAGATTTTTTCGATTTACTCGATTTTTTCGAATTTTGACATTCGATTCGATTCGATTCAAACGATATTCGCACAACCCTAGTTATAATGTTTACCTGTAATATTTTTTTATTGGTTTACGACAAGTTCTTTAAAGGCAAGAAGGCTTATGAAAGTATGTGTCATAAAATATTGAGCTTTAATTATTAAAAATGCTATCCAAAAGCACTATTCTCGTCATTTTATTATTTAAAAGCACTATTTATTACATTATGCTTGATTTCTCTTTTTGCAACATCAAATCGCAACAATGCCCATTATGACCGTGTTTTATTTTAAAGAACGAATTTTGCGAGAAAAATCGCAGCGTTTCCGATAAAATCCGTGAAATACACACGAAGTGTTCTTATTTTCTTAGAACAGTTTCAGATTTGTGTCAATTATTTTCAACTTTCCTTGACCGGAATTTCTCGGGTACTGTTTATCTCCGTTGACGCTGTCTGAGGAATGAGAATAAATTGTTTTATTGTTAATGATTAATTGGGACTGTAGAAAAAGGTGGCCCAACCCACAAAACATATTGTGAGGGTTTATGAAACAACAATGCAAATAAAACTTTTAGTACTATGAAAATTTTTGATGACTTCCTTGACACAGTGGTGCAAGTGCTAGCAGAAGCCCCGGCTTCGATCCCCGATAGGGCGAATTTTGAAAATTGCATTTTATAATTTGTCTGAGTCTGGACTGAGGCTTCGACCGTGGCTAGTTACCACGCTATCAGCAAAGACGTACGTCCAAACAATGAGATTTGTTTTTCAGTACGATGCTGTGTAAACCATACGAGATAAATTACCTCATCACTTTATTACTGACAGGTTAGCGTTTAACTATGATCACAACTGATGTAAAGTGATGATACAATCAAAGACGGAAGCGCTAATATAACTAGAGGCACTTTATCCTTAATATTATACCGGAACACAAATCTCTTTGCTGGATGGTACGTCTTTACTGATAGTGTGGTATCTAGCCACGGCCGAAGCCTCCCATCCCATCTCCCACACAAAAGATGTGGGCTTTGTTTTCCATTTTTCCATGTAGATTGGGTTTCCATCTAATCCGACTGATACAAAAGTTACACGCAATTAATAAAGAAGTATTATTAGTTAATATTTGTAGAATTTTTTGCCCGGTTCAGAAAAACAACATCATTTTGTTTAACATATCAAATAACGGTACAATATAGCACTTGTAATGGAATTTAGATGAGATTCGGCACTCCTTTGTGTTACGACATATAATATTCATAGAAATGTAAACAGACACAGTGTACCTATATACTGAACGAAACAAACTTTGTAAACGTGATCAATTTTAGTAACAGGTACGGAATAAAACAGTCCCAAATAAGCCATGGGTTTTTTTATTATCGTAGCATATGCAAACAGATTACTTCTACTGTATGTCGTCTATGACTAGGGCATTCATGTACACCTGTGCACTTAGCTAAGTTGAGGGTGAGGGCCCACTCCCTTTGTGAATGTGGAATGGAGAAAGTCAATATAGACCACATCTCTTTTAATTGTAATAGATACCTATCCAGTATGTTTATAAGACATCTTGCCAAAAAATATCCAGCTTCCAATAAATTTTCAGTCGCTCCTCTCGTTCCCTATTAAATTTCTCTTCTTTTCTTTTCTATAAGCCATATATTCCAGTATTAATGTGTATATATGAAATATGTCTATGTATGTGACAATATATATATATATAATATAGTCTTTAGTTCAATTACTATTATATTTAAATAGTATATCTTACATAAAAGAGCGTTTCACCTTTTTTTGCGATGACATGAATACTAATCATGATCCGATCCCGGTCCAACAACAAACTAATACATCCAGTTTTTTTTTTTTTATTTTATAAAAATTTCAAGTTGCCCTCCAAAATGAACGTTGAGGCCCAAAGGTGCTGGAGTGGCGACCCCGCACCGGACGGCGCAGTGAACACAGACCGATGATATAAAGAGGGTCGCCGGTAGCCGCTGGAGCCAGGTGGCGCAAGATCGAGCCTTGTGGACATAATTACGTGAGACCTATGTCCAGCAGAGGACGTCCATCGGTTGAAGCGACGAATGTACCCCTGGTATGAAAAAATTCGTCTCAAAAAATTTGACATCGCGTGCGCTAGGAAAACTGTTAATGACAGGACAAAAAAATGTTACAATATGCAATACCTGTAAAATACGTTTTTAATTATAAAAATCAAACAATTAAAAAAATATAACGAATTTAAAAATGTCAATCTAAAGAAAACAATGTGTCCCGTTTCGAAATCCAGAGCATCAAATTATTTTGCTGCACCAAAACAAAACTACGTCAAATGTTGTGTAATAGGGAATAAT
>JACTOM010000070.1:646061-659198 GCA_015832385.1 Elymnias hypermnestra
ATGCTGTATATGCTCTATACTCAACCCATCGTGGCCAGGCGATTTGCCTCTCGTGATGGAACTAACTATATTCGCAACTTCAGTTCCTACTATATTACTCTTTATAATACATTTTTCGTTCCCTTCACCTAAAGACTGTGTCAATGATGGACCTAACGGTGATTTTACAATGAAATTATCTTTAAATTTATTAGCAATTAATTTGGGATCATTTGTACCATCTACACACACGGGAAGACCGGGACGACCCTTTAAACTATTGGTGTGTTTCCAAAAGCCCGCGAAATCCTTTGTGCTGTGTTTATTGGCAAGTATATCCATTTTTAACTGCTCTTGGTGTTTTTGTAACCATTTTACCCTAGATTTAAATATTTTCTTACTTACACACATTTTTTGATATATAGGTCCCGCGGAAGGACTCCCCCACCACAACCAATCATGGAAATGTTCACGGGCCTCTTTGTGAACTTCCCTAACATGCTGATTCCAGCCTACTAATACTTTAGGCCTGTGTTTAGATTGTTCTCGCTGCTTTTCCCACCCTACTATTGCTGCCTGCGACAATGAGGTCACTATGTCAGAGTACAACTTATCAATATGTATGTATATATATGTATGTAATGTTTTAGATTTGTATAAATATAAACAAGACTTATAAATTAGTTTGATAAAGAAGTTTTACTTCTGACATGTGTATTATGTGCGTTTTAATTTTTTATTTAGTTTTAACTTCCATATTCATATTGAATTTATATAAAAATCGCACCTAATACGATTCACTTTCTTTTAGAAAATCATAAGTTGTATTATTGAGATAAGTCTGTTCGACGATACTAAAGCTATCACCGGTTTTGAAAACATAATTATATAGATTCTGAGAATTCAGTTTGGCATAAAAACTGAGTGATTCTTTTAACAACAATAAACATATAAGAAAATGGCTATATTTCGTGTGAAATATTCCTTTACAGAATACAACACCTGTTGGTTAAGGAAACTTTTTATACAAACCTATATTAAAAAAGGCCATAAAAATGAATACATATAAGAATCCCTGTGACAGTGTTTACCCGTGATTTATACCCATTTTGATGATTTTGTTTTCTTTTGCTAGATTTGTTCGAGCTTTAGTCGTAGGATAGGTTTTATATAAAAAAATTAACAGAGAGGTCGTTAAGTATGAGTTTTCCAGTTAAATATATACGTAAAAGTTAAATAGAAGGCACTGTTCTGTAAGTTCCACAGCTAAGAGTACGCAGATGAAGTTGCATGCCATTATAATGAATATTTATAAAAGAAACTTTGGTTGATTCTCCACTAAAATCATAAAAAAACAATGAGATATGTTTAAAACATATTACAAAATCGAAAGTAAGTCGTATATTAAACGCTGACATTACTTTCTCCCTCAACTTATACATTTACGTACAGAAATTATCTCATAAATAATTTTCTTCTAAGGCTAATGTTCATTGGGGAGACACTAACGAAACTATGGAGTGGACGGTATAATATTTTTTTCTAATTTGATTTTTTCCGTTAATTTACGAAAATATAATGAATTGTCTTATATCTTTTGTTTAAACTAATATGTAAATCTATATTAACATTTATTCTAATTTAACTGCCAGATTGTTACGATTTAATGCTTAAGACGCTGAATCGTTTTCGATGAATTTGGTATATCGATAAGCGGGACCTAGAAGATATACGTAAACTACTTTTGTCGCAGAAATATAGCATAAAAGGGTGAGGAAAGTTTGCATAGGAATCAAATATGCTCTCGATAATGATCTTTGACGGCCTCGTTGGCGCAGTGGTGCGAGTACTCGCTTTGCTAACAAAAGCCCCGAGTTCCATTCCCAATAGGACGAATTTAGGAAATTGTATTTCCTAATTTGTATGATACTGGACTGGTTGGAGGTTTCGGCTGTGGCTAGGTACCACCCTACCAGTAAAGACGTACTGCCAAACAAAGAAATTTGTGTTCTGGTACCATGCCGTATAGAAACCATAAGGGCTGTATCGCTTCTTACCAGATTAGCGCGCTTCCATCTTAGACTGTATCGTCATTTACCATCAGGTTTCACATTCAAGCTCTAAAAACTGTCAGGAATTAAAAAAATGATTTCATGGTGACGATTCAAAAGAGCCCATTGATTCTAATCGAATAAACAATATTTTGCTATATCGTTTAGGGATTTAAAATTTTATTTAGTATTACGGATGTACATTGGAATGAATACTCGCATCAATGTAGTAGCGAGGCCATAAAAGTTAACTTGTGGGGTATTTACTTCACTTCTAGTCATAATCTATGACTGTGAATCACAAAAAAAATTCTACCTATGTCTCTTATAGACTTTTTAATCGGCCAACCGATGTTCCCAAAACTGGTTTCATTAGAAAGATGGCAATGCGAAGGTCATCACTAACTTACACGAAGTCTTTAGATCTGTTCTCTTTAGCAGATACTCGTATCTTTCGCAATATAGACAAGCATTACTTCCTACAGACTTTCCCATATTCTCAATAGAATAACTAGTTAGTTAATAATGAAAAGAGTTTTATTTTTGAAGGGAAACTTCTCAAAGCGCATGAGGGTAAAATTTTTACGGATGAAACGCGTGATTAGCGTCACAAAGATGTGCAGCGTTTTTATTCGAATTCATTTGAAGGTTAGGTACTTTTAATATTCACAAATAACATGTGACTTTTTAATTTGTCACTCGTCATTTGATAATTTAATATACTATAAATATAAAATAAAAATTTTTCATAAATTCTCTTTCCTGAATATTAAATTCAAAAACAAAATTTTATTAATAATTTCTAATATTGACAACAAACACGTGTCATTTTTTTGACGATTCGTCATTTGAGATTTCAATAAATTGTTTGTATTAATTTTCGACACTTTTAATATTTTAATGACAATTAAATTTCTAACATATGGAAGATATTTTTCCCTCCCTCTAAGTGTCGGAAATGTAAAAAAATTGAGATTTGTATAAATATAAACAAGATTAAAAATTAGTTTGCCAAAGAAGTTTCACTTCTGACATTTGGGTGTTGTACGCACGCATTTTTATTTTGTTTTAAATCAGTCACATACATATTGTGTTTTTTGTAATATTAATGAATCTACTCCACGGTTTGATGTTGTTCGAGAGTTGAATACGCTTTACAAAGCCTAGAATCAAGCAAATCATGGGTTTAATGATCGTTTATCTGTTAATGTTCTATACAAAATAGTACAAGGTCAAGTTAAAACTATTTTCACCTTGACATCGGAAACATAATAAAACGGCTAACCTATAAAATACGTATTATGAGAAGATTCATAAAACGCAAGTTACTACTTAATTATGTCCGTTATGAAATATTGCTTTAATTTTAATATTTTAATATACATGCTTTGTATTAATAACCCGGATGTGATGTGAAGAGGCTATTAAAAATTTTGTGTTGAATTATTATTTCATTTAAGTGTCTATTTTTATATAAATACCTATGGAGTTTCCTATTTTTTGTAAATAATCTGCGCTTGTATCGTATAGTAATTATTAAATTAAGTAACCCGTTGTTTCCGTCCTACTTTTGGGCAGCGGTGTTGTTGCTCATGGGCGAGATATTTAAAGTGGTGGGTACCACGTACCTTTATTGTAGACTAGCAATTCCCCCTGGTTTCACCCACGTAGATACCGATCTCGTGGCAGTGGAATGACAAGCGAATAAAATGATACACTCCAAAGAAAATGAATTTGGCTATCGCTAAACTACTACATTATATTACAACATTATTTACTTTAGATTGGCATTTTTTAATTAGTTATATCTTTTGAGTAGAATGTCCGATTTTAATATTTGAAAAAGTATTTTACAAGTATTGTAACAGTCTTTAATAAAATAGAATTATATTATATGACAATGATAAATACATAGCTATGAATAATATGGTTTGATTATTGTCGGCACTTTTATTAACTTTAGAATGTAAAAAAGTAGTTATATTGGCATAACTACGGTATTTGGACATACGAGATCGCGGACTTTTTATTAAATATGTATGTATACGTTCTATAATACTGTAAAATATGTTTATTAATAGTTTAGGCAGCGCACGCGATGACAGTTTTTTTATGAATAACTTTTTCACACCTTGGGTTACATTAATGCATTTTTATACGGGATCCCTATTCTTTCGAGAAAGTAATATAGCCTATTTTACTCAGTGAAAATGCAGTAGTTTTTGTGCGAAGCTGTTACAAACAAATATACATGCATACATACAAAAACATAAATGTTTTCTCTTTATAATATTAGTTTAGATGGATATATTATTTTAATGACCTGACGACGTCCTAGTTTTGATTGTAGGGAGGCTTTGAGAAATCGTATTATCGTTTCTCGTTATCGAGGGCCCGACTGATGGGTGGCTTCGGCCGTGGAGAGTTTGGTAACTACCTGTCCAGCTCTGGTGCGCTTAGAGGCAAAATTATCTCTCACCTTTCTTTTATTGTTTTCTCATAACCACTCTATCATAAAAAGTGCGTTTTTGCATACAAGGTACATATGTCAGAAGTGAACCTTCTTTGGCAAACTAATTTTGAAGTCTTGTTTATATTTATATTTATACAAATTTAAACTTTGGATTTCCGAGATTTAGAGGGAGGGAAAAAGGAAGATATCTTAGGAATTTAATGAATTTAATTGTCATTAAAATGTTGAAAGTGTCGAAAATCTCGAATGGCGAATTGTAAATAATTTGCCACGTGTTTTTGTCAATATTAGAAATTATTAATAAAATTTTGTTTTTGAATTTAAAATTTAGAAAAGAGATTTTATAATTTATAAAAAATAGATAAGTGGCAAAATAAAATGCCACATCTTATTTGTAAATATTAAAACTACGTAACCTTCAAACAAATTAGCATAAAAAAGCTGCAAATCTTCGTGACGCTAATTGCGCGTTTTATCCGTAAAATTTTACACTCATGCACCTAACGAAGTTTCGCTTCAAAAAATATGAATATTAATGAAATTGTGATAAGAATTTTCTTTTTACTGATGATGTGTTTGTAACAGGCCTAATAAAAGCCTCGCAATCCGCTACCTTAAAGCATCATTTTTCATCGCTTACCGCCTTTGTTGACTTAACCTCAATGATGTTATCGTACAATCGAGTACGAAATTAAATACGAAATTGTTTTATTAATTTGAAAATACATAAATATCGGGACATAAGATCCATTTATAAAAGGTTTTTATGTTTATTACGTACTGTTTTCTAAAATATAGTATTTTATTATTGTTATCACAAAATTATAAAACATACATAGGGGTTTGTCCTTAATGCTATAGTATTAATTTTAATTGTTGTAAATTCTAGTAGGCTACGTAATATTGACAAGTCATTTAAGGGTAACTGTATACGTTTCTATAATAAGCTCCCAGAAGAAGTTCAAAGATGTCTCTCGTCGTCGTCGTCGCTTCAACCGANATTTAAATCTTTCATTAAAAGAAAGCTAATAGAGAAGTAATTCTATGATTTGATGGAATACTTAGAAGAAAAAAGCGTGGGAGCGAATGAATTGCTCTATATATACCTTGGTATAAAAGAAATTAGATATATATATATTGTAATGATGATAACATAAAAAAAACGTACACCCGACTGAGTTTGTTGTGAGCTCTTCGCAGATCAGGGCGCGAAGGAACCATCGTAACTTTAGATTGTAAGTCGTTCTTTAAGGTCGTTATCATTAGTCATAATTTAAATTTTATATAACAAAAAACGACATTTGACGATTTAAAAGTGCTGTAATAGGCCTACTTGAATAAAGATATTTTGACTTTGACTTTATTAACTGTTGCTATTACAATAGTAACAGTAAATAACAGGTTTACCTGGAAACCTCTGTGGAGTAGCGTGGTGGGTATCTACACTAAATATCTTCTTCCCTAAGTCTGTAGAAGCCTATGGCCGGTAATGGGACACCGTTACTCACTCTTTCCATTATCAAGTGTTCATATTCGATAGTAATGAAATTATAAACGCTTAAGTACTACTAATAGTAGAAACTGTGTATTTGATATATCACTTTAATATTTTTCCAAGGTCAACTCAATCTAATAAATATATGTTTTTATATCCTGATGAAGCGTTGAATAAATGATAAATTATTCTTATATTTGCAAATAGACTAAGAAATAATATAATAAATAATAATTTTATACTGATATAAAAACAACTATTAAAATATTTGAGATAAAATGATATTTTACGACAACTATTTACATTAAATCAGCATATTTTAGACAAGAATATAACAATTTAATTTTATTGCGTTCAAGTATAATTAGTTCTTGATATTAATCTTTAATAGGGGAGTACCTAGTTAAGTCAAGTTGGCCGATTTTACCACATTGAAATCTACTGAGATGATTAATATAGATTATTAAGAATTTTACCTTAATCGTAGACATTTATGTATAACAATGACATGGCAGATTTATGTAAAATATTTTTGAAGTTAACTTTTTTAGGAGCATGAGGGTAACATTTTTACGGATGAAGCTCGTGATTAGCGTGACGAAGAAGTGCGGCGTTTTTATGCTAATACATTTGTATAATGAGGCATTTTAATTTACCACTCATCATTGAATATACTATTTATCACAAAATATTTTATTACTTTTCTAAATATTAAATTCAAAAACCAAATTTAATTATTAATTTCTAATATTGACAAAAAATACGTGACATTTTTATTTACATTTCGTTAAGTTTCAATAAATAATTTATAACTGCCTCATTGGTCTAGTGGTTAGCATGTTCCGCCAGAGACATGAAGTCCTGGGTTCGAGTCCCGGGTCGGGCCAATTCAAAAATCGATATTGAGTTTCTATTAAGATTTTCTCAACATTTGCCCGAAGTTGGGAAGTTGACAGTGTGATCCACCTCCGTGCCTCGGAGAGCACGTTAAGCCGTTGGTCCTGCGCCTGATCTGTCTCCGGACGTGTCGGATTCCCGTCGGACTATGAGAGTGAAGGAATAGAGAGTGCACTTGTGTACTATGCCTGCCAATCCGCGCCGAGCAGCGTGGCGGGTCTATGCTCTAAAAACCCTCGCTCCTCGGAGTGAGGAGGTCTGTGCCCAGCAGTGGGACGTTAAAGGGCTGCTACTTACTTACTTTTTTACTTTTAAATTATTTATATTAATTTTCCGAAACTTTTAATATTTTAATGACGATTAAATTTATTAAATTCCTAACATATCTTCCTTTTTCCCTCCCTCTAAGTCTCGGGAAATCTAGTCTTACATTTGTATAAATATAAACAAGACTTAAAAATTAGTTTGCCAAAGAATTTTCATTTCTGACATGTGCACTTTATACGCAAGCACATTTTATTTGTCAACAAATTATAATAAACAATAAAATTGGTCTTTTAAAATGTGAATATCTGTGGCGAAAAACCTGTGGTGATAAAGAGATTGATTTCATTTTATTTATCCCATATACAAATATTAATTAAGTGCCTTTAAATTAACATACTATTTCTTTTTAAAAGATGAATTATGAATTTGCTCTCGCGACTGTCTCGCCCACGCCGAGTCTCAGGCGAGTCTGTTGACATCCCATATTGTATGGGCAAACGATGTTTGCATAAATATATCCATTATTTTTAGTGGTTAACTGACAGTTTGAATAACATTGAATTTTTATACAGAAATCAACATGCTTATTAATATTTCCATCATTAAATATCAATATTTGTTCGTGTAGTCATTAAATCATCACCAATGGTATGATAATTAAGGTTTTGTAACACTAACGGCCTTGTTTGATTTGATTAAGTTTTTCAAATAAATCAGCGTTAAGCTGAAGGTTTGCGGTTGCGAATGTTTGGCCTTAGATTTAATTTACATTATATCTAATAAAAATTAAATTCTTTTCAAATACAATACAATATCTCCTATAAACGCCTTAATATATGTCAAAAAATGTAAATATGTTTTGTTGTGGTAATATAACGTATAACATATTAACCTAAAATATGAAAGTGATGTAATTTATTGAACAGAAAACTAAATATGACCAGAAACATAACTAATTTATTATAATATTTTCCAAGTATCAAGCCTATGACATGAGTTACATGTTTTATTTACAAGAGTTAGCAAAAAGTATAATATTTATGGCCTACTAACTTGAATACCTTTAGTTTGGGCACTTATATTAAAATTTTAATGAATAAAATGCTTTGATTATACTTATTGGTTGAATATATTTTACGAAATAATTAATTTATTATATGCAAAGACACGAACGCTATTTAATGATGAGTACGACAAATAACTGTCTCATTGGTCGAGTGGTTAGCTTGTTCGACTACAGACATGAGGTCCTGGGTTCGAGTCCCGGGTCGGGCCAATTCAAAAATCACTATTGAGTTTTCTATTAAGATTTTCTCAATATTTGCCCGAAGTTGGAAAGTTGGCGGTGTGATCCACCCCCGTGCCTTGGAGAGCACGTTAAGCCGCCGGTCCTGCGCCTGATCCCTCTCCGTTTGTGTCGGATTCCCGTCAAATCGGACTATGAGAGTGAAGGAATAGAGAGCGCACTTGTGTACTATACCTGCCAATCCGCAGTGGAGCAGCGTGGTGGGTCTATGCTCTAAAAACCCTCGCTCCTCGGAGTGAGGAGGCCTGTGCCCAGCAGTGGGACGTTAAAGGGCTGCTACTTACTTACTTTACGACAAATAAATAATTTAAAATACAATAAAATCTTAATTGTTAGCATATATCTATTTTGATCAACTGGTAACTTCATATTACCTACTAAATTACGTCATGGCAAAAAAAAACCAGTTTAATATTTCACTATATTATATCTTTAATATCTTTTTGTATTTGGATTGTCTTGATGACATTTAAGTATAACTTCAAATATAAAGCACCGAACTGTAATTTTTTTTAATATAAATCATTTTTCAGCAATACATTAGTTATAGGGCATTTTATTCACATTTTTTTCTCGCTAAAACCATGATTAACATAATTAAATATACAAAACTGCTTTATTTGTAGGTGCCATGCTACGCATTAATCTATGGATTAATAGCAGTAAAGCGAAAACTCGGTTTTTTTTGTAACACATGTGAGTTTTTCATTAGTTAACTTCTGTGATGTATGCTAGATTTTGTACGATTTAATCTACCTATGATATATAGCCCAAAATACTAGTTGTCAATCTGATAAACAAAAAAATTATTTCTAAATATTATTAAATGTTTTAACACGAGAATAATGTTTTTCTGAAGACACGTGGTAAAGTGATAGTCGTCGGCTTTTTACCGTCCTACACAATAGGCACAGCTCTAATCACTCTAAGGTGAGAAGGTTTTTAGAGCATAAATCCACCACATAGCAGCTCATTCCCCCCAAATTTCTTCCGCGATATATGATTTTCCTTGCGATGTATTTTATAAGTAATAATCTTTTATTAATGTATACATATTTGAACACTTGTTGTACGTATATAAAAATAATGACTCTTTTAATAAAGAGCCAGAATGTATCCTTATAACTTAAGAAATAAAAATTACCATACTATATTATTTATAGTAGGCTACATTAAATTAACAACTCGTTTAAGGGTCACTGTATCCATTCTTTGATAACATAACTCCCAGAAGATGTTCTGGAGATGTCGCTTAGTATATTGTAAGTCTGTTAAAAGAAAATTGATTGAAAAATCTTATTGTTATTTGCAAGATTACTGAGATGATAGAAATGCGTAGGAGTAAACGAATTGCTCTAATTAAAATTGAATATAGATCGATAGATAAATAATATGCTTTATTGAACACTACACTAAAACTAGATGCACGACTATTCAGTATTAGGTACTTTTAGTGCGCAATTGGGCGGTCTTATCGCACTTTAGCGATCTATTCCAGACAAACCTGGCGTTAGGGAATAAGTCAAAGAAAGGAAAGAGAAGGTTAGTGCTGTGTATAAATGAATAGGCATATAATTACTACACATAATATATACATATATCCCGAATATTGTAAATACATACAAATACTCATACGTATACTCGTAAATACAATAAATGCATTAATAAATATGTACATTCATTTATAATTCCATTTATCCATCACGATAATAATCTTATATGGTAATATCACTTCGGTAGTAAAAAATAATATTCCACTACACAATATAATGGTAAAAAAACTACGAAATACCCGACTAGGTTTGTTGTGGGTTCTTCTCAGGACAGGGCGCGAAATGACCATGGTATCATTAGACTTTAAGCCGTTCTAAAGAACGACTTATTACAATGTACAACTGATGATCGTATTTTTGTACATTGTAATTAGTGTGGGAAAAAAATTTATATATTTGACGATTCAAAAGTTCTGTAAAGGCCTACTTGTATAAAGATATTTTGAATTGGAATTATCCGTATAGGTGCTAATAAATACGTTAAAAAGTATGTTAAAATAACATCGGTGCGCGGCAGGTAGGTACAAATGAGGTAATTTGTCGTCGCGTCGGTGTGGAGGCGAAAATCCGCGGTAATCCGCGGCCTCGCACGCTAATCGAAATATCGACGCACGGCTTATTGACGGTTCGATAGAAATCCGACTGCCCTCGTCCACACCTGTGCCATAGCCCCCGATATTCTTATAAAGAAAAAAACAATAAAAAACATAAACCTAAACAGGATACAGCACTAGGACACCTGGACGTGAAGAAAAGATGACATTCTAGGTACGCGAACGCCAGTAGAACGCTTAGAAAATGTAATGTAATGACGTTTCACATCGATAAGAGTATATCACGTGATCACATGAACAAATTGTAGTGTTCTAGTCCTTCGGCGTAGCGTTATTTGTATTCACTATCTTTTACATTAAATGCGGCAGAGATGAGAGCGTTGAGAAGTATGTGTGGATTAAAACTGAATGAAGAAGTAAGAAATGGTGTGATAAGACACGTTGTGGTATCAAAGAAGACGTAGTTACTAAAATTGAGAACGGTATGCTTAGATGGTTTGGGCATGTAGAGAGAATGAATGAAAGGAGACTGACAAAAAGGATTTATGAGTCAAGAGTACTCTAAACCGACGAACTTGTATGAAAGGTTTAATGAGAATGAAAGAAGCGAAGGAGATATGCAAGGATCGTGGCAAGTGGAAGGATGTTGTCTCTGCCTACCCCTATGGGAATGAGGCGTGATGCTATGTATGTATCTTTTACATATTCTCAATATCTGCGTTGTTTCCCCGACGCTAAGGGTCGTGACTTCTCATGGTGCTTATGTCATTCTGGCAATGCTGTGGCCCCTGCTCTTACTCTGCACCACATAGACTACACTCGAGATCTGGATTTCAAGATACTTTCTCTTGGTCTTTCTCTCAATTGTCTGCGGGTTTCCGTGCCTTGAGGTCAAAAACCTAACAGGCACATAGCATGATGAAAATCTGTAGAATTTTGTCATATGTCGACCCAGCTACATGAACAGTATTCACGACGTAACTAAGTAGTAATATCAAGCAAAATAACGGATAAGAATCTGTCTCCTTTACGTTCAACGTTCCGTTTTCAGCACACTACACTTAAAATGTCATTTTTTTATTTTAAACTAATAAAAATTGCGTCACTTGCTTATTTGACATAACTTTATTTTGTAAACACTGTTTATAAAGTTTTGAATTACTTTATTTATTGGATCACTAACAAGAATGCACTTATAGCTTATATTATATTGAAAAAAAACAGAGGCAATCCAAGTACATTCATAATTTTAGGTGTACACATCAATCTTATGTGCTAATTTTAATAATTAACCGCATAATAATTAAATACGAGATTTATACTTTAGAGTATTACTTAATATGAAAAAAACTATTAATATCAAGTGCCACGTTTAAAAAGAATATTTAAATTTTAATGGTGGAACAATTAAATTTTTAACAAGAAATATAGGTATTGAACTGATAGTAATAATTGAGTTAAGTTTTCATATTTTCCCAATAAATTAACGTTTCTCAGTGTTACCAGCTAAGCAATAGTACATTGGCGTAGTGATAATTAGTACTACGCCGCCATCTCTTGTTACGTTGTGAAAACTACGTAAAGAGGTAGGGTTAATAGAATATAATAACGGTATATGATTAAACTAGCAGCCCATTATCGTCTCACTCCAGGGCACAAGCCTCTTCACTCATAGAAGAGAAGGTTTTAGAGCGTAGAGCCACCACGCTGCTCCACTGCGGGTTGGCAGGCATATTACACAAGTGGACTGTCTATTTTTTCACTCTCATAGTCTGATGGGACGGTAATGCGACATGATTGGAGACAGATCAGGCGCAGGAACAACGGGTTAAAGTGCTCTTCAAGGCATTGGCTTGGAACACACCGCCACCGTCCCATATTCGGGAAAATACTGCGAAATAAACTTGCTGATTTTTAAATTCGTCCGATCCTGGAATCTAAGCCAGGACTTCATATCTGTAGACTAACAAGTTTATAACTAGACGCAGTGGTATATGATTAATTATTTTTCTTTTTGTTGTTTCGAAAAATGTGTTCAAAATATTGGCAATAAGATCCGTAATTATTATAGTTATTTTTTTATATTACAGGGTTTGCATTTTTTTAATGTATCTAAATATGATAAATTTTGTTATAAGCTAACAGAATAAAAGAAAAAATCACATTTGGCTTATGAATTTAATCATATGATTCATGAAACTTTGCAGGATTGATCTATATTAGTATATATTCATATACGATTTCAGAAAGGTGCTATTTTTCTTCCTTCTATAAATTTAATAAATCTTATATTTTACCTTGGTAATATTATATAAACTGATATAACTATTTATCATAAAATATAAGTATTTGACTGCCTCATTGGTCTAGTGGTTAGCATGTTCGACTACAGACATGAGGTCCTGGGTTCGAGTCCCGGGTCGGGCCAATTCAAAAATCAATATTGAGTTTTCTATTAAGATTTTCTCAATATTTGCCCGAAGTTGGGAAGTTGGCGGTGTGATCCACCCCCGTGCCTCGGAGAGCACGTTAAGCCGTCGGTCCTGCGCCTGATCTCTCTCC
>JACTOM010000070.1:659290-700936 GCA_015832385.1 Elymnias hypermnestra
TCTATACACACTATACACTAGTGACTTCCCAAGATTCAAATCGGTCCATTTCGCACAGTTCGCGGATGATACCGCACTGTTCACCTACTCCAAAGATCCCTACCAGATAGTCTCGAGACTCCAAGAAGCGGTCCACGGCATAGCCGATTGGTTCCGTAGATGGAGAATCGAGGTGAACCCTGAGAAGAGCGTCGCGGTCCTCTTCAAAGGGTTAAAAGTAATTCCTTACGCCACATTACCAAAAATAAGGCTCTACGACATGGATATCCCATGGCGTGACACGGCCAAATACCTGGGAGTAACCCTTGACAGGAATTTGAACTTCGACAAGCACATAAGCACAGTTCGTGGCAGAGCTGCGCTTGTGTTATACAGATTATACCCTCTGATATGCAAAAGAAGTAAAATGTCACTTCGCCACAAAGTGACACTTTACAAAACTTGCATCAGACCAATCATGACGTACGCTAGTGTCGTTTTCGCACACGTGCCAGGATACCGCCTGGACCGTATGCAGACACTACAGAATAAATTCATGAGGATGGCTACGGGATGCCCCTGGTACGTCCGTAACAAAGATCTACATAGGGACTTAGAACTCCCCACGATTAGAAGTTATTTAAAAACGCTCTCCGAAAATTATTTCGAGAGAGCCATGAAACATAGTAACCCACTAGTGGTTAACGCGTCCTCCTATACGGCCTATCTCAACATCCCGCCTAGGAAGAGACGGCCCAAACACGTCCTTTACGACTCAGACGACTCGACTACGAGAGACAACCTCCTATATCAGGTAGGGCCCGACACACACACAAGCAATACACAGCGACTCCGCCGGCGGAGTCGAGGTCCCCGACTTCTGACGTCACCCGGACGTGGACATCACCCACGTTCCCGGGGGCGCTTCTGATTTTGTCCGTTTCAGGTGATGTTCTGCGATAACGTCGCTCCAAGCCGAGGCTCGGTCTCGCAGGAGACGCCCTTGGAGCGGCGTTTCCCCCGGAGAGCGAGCCCTTGTTAGGGCTCGCACTCGAAAAGTGGCGGCCTCCATAAGAGCCCGTCCATCTTTCGGTTACGCTGTAAAAGCCAGTAGGGCTAACAGCTAAATACACTCCGAACAAAAAAAAACAAAAAAAAAAGGAAACCTTACAATAATATATATTATGACGTGGTAATACATTTTCACGGACGTAGTAAGGTGTAAATTGTTGTCAAGATTTAAATTATAATGTAAATAATTTTTGAACAAGGTCTTTTGGAGCAGTTTCAATTCTCTTTGAGACGTGTCACCATCTCAGCGGTCTAACACGTACTGTCCCCCTCCGCTTGGCGTTCTGCTCCTCCCTATAGACCTCCCACTGTCCCCCCACCGCAATTATAACCGCTCTGTCGCCAACAAAGTATAAAATACCCTATTCCTAAGACTTACGGATTAATTTCATATGAAAGTAGATTTGACTCCCTTAGTGGATATCTTGATGTTTATGTCTACAGTAACAATTCGAAGAGGTCATAGTATCTATTCCTAATATTTAATAGTATTTAGACGTCGTAGAACTGTAGAACATATCAGAAATTTAAAACGATTTTCTTTTATTAAGTCTTTGAACGGATAAATCATGTTTTGGTATCATCTATTTTTATATCTTTTTAGGCACTTTATTTTATGGGTCTTGAATGAGGCTGAGCTGAAATGTGAATCAAGGGAGAGAGATATTCAACATGTCACTGTTACATTTTATATAATACATTATTGACGGTAATTTCTTGAAAATTATATATATTGTAAATGTAACAAAAAACTAATAAAATGTTGTATTTCATATTATTGAATCTCAGCTTGATTTTCAATTTATATTATTTGTTACCATTGTTTACCGTCTTAGCCTGTAGATAAAATAATAAGCTATGGGAAAGCAGACATTTTTCCTTATAGAAAGTGATAGCCTTATTTAATTCTCATAGAAACATTGTAGCTAAATGACTTTACAATACCTAGTTAGAAATTTCTTTCCCACGTGAAAAGGTCAATTCATTGTGATCGTCAACTGAATTAAAATAAAATTAGAAAGCGAATACATGAAAAATGAGTTTGTTTTCTAATTTCTAGAAAACGGTGTTATAAATGTTAATTGTTATCTGTCATTTAAATTATGGGTGATATTTCTCTTAATATTTAATTTTCCTAAGTAAAAAAAATGTTTTATTAGTATGTGTTATATAAATTTTTTTTATATTACACCGTTATTAGTTTTAAATTGAAACTGGGCCCTTAGACAATGTAACTTCCAAAGAATGCTAACGCTTAAAAAAATTATGGGAAGCGTTAGCAATCTTCGAAAGTAACATTGTCTATGGGCCCTATTGTTAAATCGCCTCAATTTTTTTCGTACATCTATCAACCAAAGCCAATATGACTACGCCCTTGGCTTCCGTCAGCTGACCCTATAGTATTTATATTCTCACTCATTCGAGCTAATTTAAAATTAAAAGTTTGTGTGTTATATTGTGGTTTAATAAATTACACAATTTAATTTACAAAGGTTTTTTTAATAATTAATTTTATTCCAAATAAAGACCAACCGTGCTTTTACGCTATCCAGGCCATGAAGGCCTAGTGGTGACTCGCCCGAATTCTCCTTCAGAAAAGTCGCGCGTTCGAATCCTAAATTTATAAAAAAACTGACGTACTTGTTTTTTCGGTGAAGGAAAACATTGTGAGGAAACCTGCATATCTGAAAAGCACTTCTGGGGTATGCGTAGCTTGTCAACCCGCAGCGGGGTCTCGAAAAACCGTTTCTCCTATGATCAACGAGGCCTATGCCCAGTTGTGGGAAGTCAATACGCTGCTACTTATCTCTTTACCTTTATTCTTTTATATATTGTTCTCCAATTGATATCATCACCACTACACGAAAATAGTTTTTTAATTTAAAAGGTAAGGTAAGTAGCAGCTCATTAATATAGGAAAGAGGGTTTTTAGAGCATGGACTCACCACGCTGGTCCACTATGGGTTGCCAACATAGTACAGAAAGAGCCTCTATTCCACCACTCTCATAGTCCGATGTGACGGAAATCCGACACGATCAGAGAGAGATTAGGCACAGGACCGACGGCTTCACGTGCACGGGAGTGGATCACACCGCCAAGTTACCAACATCGGGACAATACTGAGAAAATCTAATAGAAAACTCCGTTTGCATTAGCCCGACCCTGGACCTCATGTCTTTGGCCGGACCTGCTAACCACTAGACCATTGAGGCAGGCAGGCAGTAGACCAATCATTATCAAATCAAAATCAAAAGGCACTTTTGAATCGTCAGTTGTCTCTTCGTCGGTAACAAATCTACCACCGGTTCGGAAAGTTGAATCCGCTGAGAACAAACCGGCAAGAAACTCAACGGTTACTCTTTTAAACATAGATTTGTATGCTACAATGTGTAATATATTGCTTCTGTGAGCAACTGGAATCAAGTTCAAACATTTCTATCGCTTACATAATCTTTAACATTATAATATGCCTTTTGTAAAAGGATGTTTTTGACACATTTCTTAAAATTATGTTGAGGCAAACCTAAAACTGATTAAGGTATGTTATTAAAAATTCGTATGTTCAACCCGACAAATAATTTCTGAACCTTCTTCGCTCTAAAATATGGAATTACAAGTTTGTTTTTATTTCTTGTATTAAAATTGTGTATTTCACTTTTCTTACTGAATAAATGTACCTATATTATCACGGATATATAAGATATTATTAAATATATATCGCGACGGTACTGTAACGGTTTTATTAATAATAGTAACCATTCATTGGAATACAGATAACAACATAAAACTAGTCACAATTAATTTGTTTATATCTCGACTAGGCTGAGCTATGGATTTGCTAGTTACATTCTTCGATTGTCATTAGTTAAGCCTATCCACATTACAATATATTAATGTATCGTTATTTTTGTAAGATTAGTTATTCTCTATATTTTACGATATATTGAGTAACTTTCACATGTTACCGACGAAAAGTCGAACACTATTTGATACCTTTGGCCATGAAATTTTCATAGACGCAGCTTAATCCTATCTATAGTCTAATTATGTACATAAAGGTAAAAAGAAGAGAAATCTTAATTTTATTTTAAGTAATAAATAAAATTGGATATCCTTTAAAACAAATAATAATTTGTTACGGAACAAAATTAAATAAAAGTACTTTGTGTGATTTTATGGAAACACGATACAAGTGAACCATTTGCGATGCCAGCCACGGGGGCTGCCATATTGGCCTTGGCTACGTGCGACATTTTTTCTAGTTAATTCATGTAATAAGAAAAAAATATTATATTATTAAATGAAGCTTGTCTGCCAACCTACAATGATATGCCGTGCTGGGTTACAAACGTTTAGCACTGGGACTTTAATAGGCTGCTATTTACCTTATAAATAATTTAATTATTTAGCTGTGTAAGGAACCTGGGATTTGATGTCGAGCGAGTTTCGCACCGTTGCACTAAAGCTGTCAAGTAATAATGACTAATTAACATCAGAAAACTAATTGAACGGGCGTTTCTTAATATGATAATAAGTGTATATAAAAGCGGATGTATAGAATGTACCTATTAATGTAATTAGGAATTCCCCAAACACCTTAATAATGAGATAATGCTTAACAACACCGCACAATGAATCGGCACTCTTGAAGCGAACGCAATTATGTAATAAAAGCCAGTAGGCATTCAAATTCATTAAGAAACGTTAATTATAACATCAGTGGCAAGTGCTAGTGATGTCGATGAACTCGTCAACAAATAGTCGAAACCCGACTAAATAATACATCATTTAATCTATATATATAGAGATATCTATTGACTCATCACTATATCACTGGAACCATATAGCGTAGCGACTTGAAATTTTGCTGGAATACCATTTGCCGAGTAGAGGTCAGCTAAGAAAGGATTTTGCGAAATTCCACCCGCAAGGGGGGTTGCGGGGGTGTTAATTAAAAAATTCTAATTCTCTCATTAAATAAAAATTCCATTCACATTTCCAAACTATATTATTTATGTTATGTAAAATTCGGTCATAATTATTTTTTTTGACATAATGGAAACTATCATAAGTAAATTTTAGGAAATTCCACCCTCAAAGGGCAGTGCGGGCATGTTATTTTCTTGTAAAACAATTTGCTTAAATTAATGAAAATGCTACCAAAAAACATTCCACGCTGACGAAGTCGAGGGTTTAGCTAGTAACATATAAAATACAAAATTTATTCTTACCGAATATACCGCTGTAATTTTTGAAACCGATATGCTCCCATCTATTTCATCAGAAGTGAAATATTGCAAAAATGCTCATAGTAGAAGTATATGATGTATATGAGGAAATCTTTTCATTTCTGAATCGAACTGTCAATCTAGAAAATACTTCAATACATTTCATCAGCTAAAGAATACATTTGTAAAAGAATTATATATATGATATGTATTAGTGTCCTGCAATGTTACTACTTTAATTTTTATGGAAAGTTTATTGAAAAATCATGCTGTAAGTTGCAAGATTGCTTAGACGATAGAAACCCGTGGGAGTGTAATGTATTGCTCTAATTGAAATTAAAATATACTAAAGTAATATGATATTGTATGATAGTAAAAAAAACACAAAATACCCGACTGAGTTTGTTGTGGGCTTTTCTCAGCACAGGACGCGAAGGAACCTTTGTGACTTTAGGTTTGAAGTCGTTGTTTAATACCGTTATCAGGTGTACGTTAGAATTGGTGTGTGGAAAAAAATATATATTTGTCCATTCTAAAAGTGCTGTAATATGCCTAATTGAATAAAGATATTTTGAATATGAGTTGGATAAAGTTCGAATAAGTCTATCTGAAAAATACATAATTAATTGAAATTACATTATACACTAGACTACAGTCATACACACATATACATACAAATATGTGTGCGTTTGCTCACATATTTGTATGTATCTACACTAGCTGTTCCTGGCGGTGTCACGCGAGTAGTTCATGATCCCGTAGAGTTATGGATGAATTCGTTATTTATCGGACCGAATCGCCATTCTAAACCACTCTTAAATCCACCTAATCCACTCTTAAAGCCGAGTTTAGTGACATACAGATGCAAATAAGAATTATACATATGTGTGATATATACATTTATTGATTATGTATATATTACATTCGCTCCTTCACACTTTTCATAATGATGTCGCCACTCATTCATCAGCTTACTTCCCGAGTCAAGCGTGCGTAAAGACGTTTTACTTCAAAAATATAATTAATAACAATTCAAAACAGAGGGAAATGGTTAACTATTTATATTTAAATACCAATATCTCATCCATCCCTATTCGGTATGCTGGTGTTCGTAGTGGGTGCCGGCCGCTATCACCCGTCACATCGACCGGCCAATTAATTACAATGCTGTGATGAGAAATCACCGACGCTATCATTAAATAGATAATATAAATTAATTTGACAAGAAAACAGTTTCAACTTCATTGTTATCGAATAGCCGATTAGACATTGATGCTTTATTTATTTTTTGATAATCCAACAGCGTTTTAACAAGTTGTTAAATGAAATACTTAATTACGGATTACATAAACTACTATATAATATTTGGAATAAAAGGTTAGATATTAAGAAGTCCGAATTTAAAAACAGTCAAAAGAAAAACCTGAGATATTTGTTATGCACTTATGAAGAGTTAGTGAATAGAACAAGTGTTCTGTGATTTTGGGGTTCCATGCAGTTTTTCTTTGATTGTCTTAGATGGTGTATCCCTTCGAGTCTGCTCCGATTTCCGTTATCTCGGCTCTATCTTTATTCAGGATAAATGTAGGTTGTATGAAGTGGAGGCAGGTCTCGGGAACAATTTGCGATGCCAGAATGCGCCTTAAACTTAAGGGGAAAATTTATAAGACGATCATAAGACCTGTCATCCTGTATGGATCAGAGTGCTGGGACACCAAAGGGGAGAATGAAAGGAAATTGCATGCAGCGGAGATGCGAATGTTGAGATGGATGTTTGGAGTGACAAAATTAGATAACATTAGGAATGAGTATATTAGAGGAAGTGTGAAAGTAGCTCCAGTGACCGAGAAGTTAGAGAGTGAGAGGCTATACTGGTATGGACATGTCATGAGAAGGGAGGATAGCCATGTATGCAAAAGGGCCCTAAATATGATGGTATGCGGGAAGGCCGGGAGAGAGCGACCAAAAAAAGTGTGGATGAACTGTGTGAAAGAGGATATAGGTGTAAGAAGTGTGAATGTACAAATGACAGCGGATAGAATGAAGTGGCGAAAGGAAATATGCTGTGCCGACCACACCTAGTGGGATAAGGGCAAGAAAATGATGTAGTTGTGAGTGGGTATGTGAGAAAGAGTGAGTGTATTTGTGAGTTACTTTGTGTTTGTTGGTGAAAATTAGTCGTCTGAAAGAATAAAACAGACACTAGTCTGTTTTAAAAAGCTGGTATGCGTTTATGTGGTTTGGAGTATGTAAATAATAACCAAAGCTAATACCCCCAGCATTCGCATTGGTTATTTCATTTTGTTTTTATTTTAGTTACATGAGCTTTTATAGTTTGAGCTTTAGTGAATACTGCTTATTTCCCGCGTATTGTTAATCCAATGGAAACATATCTTATCAAGAGCAAACTCTTAGCAAAAGATATATTCCATCCAATTTGAAGTCAATCCGGCGAATAGTTTTATATATTTTCTTTTTATTTTTTAACCTCATAATATTGTAATTTTATTTTTATAATTTATACATACAGTATACCATGTCGTTTATTTCTATTATTAGAACGTTACTCACCTTGTTACATATAATGAGGCATCGAGATTATAAGAAATGCTTGTATTTTCCTTTTATTTAACTCTGATTTATCCCAACTTTCCTTTACAGATTGTCTTGAACTCCATGCACCGGTACCAGCCACGAATTCACCTGGTAAAGGTGCGTGATGGTAGCGGTCCAATCACCGATCTGTCAAGAGAACAGCACAGAACATTTATCTTCCCGGAGACGGTGTTCACCGCTGTTACTGCCTACCAGAATCAGCTAATCACCAAATTGAAGATAGATTCAAATCCATTTGCAAAAGGCTTTCGGGATTCCTCAAGACTTACTGATTTTGATAGGTAAGAGAAATTACAATTTTATGATATAACTAAATAAAATAAAAAGATTTTATAGTCGATCTTACTTTTAATTTACATAACTTATCTAATAAATATTGTACTAAACTTATAATAATGTTCAATAAATATAACTATAATTATAATAGTGAATTTTTGTAGCATTCTTTCAATCATCAAACGCTAGTAAATCCTCAACTTTTCCTCTTAATATCTCTTTTTGCAATTCAAGACAAAGTTGGACATGAAATAACTAGGAAAAAATAAATAGGGTCCATATCACTGAAATATGGGTAAACCCGTAAGTTGTGCTCTTGACGTCAACATACATACATAGCAGCACGCCTCATTCCCATAGAGGTAGGCAGAGACCACGATTCTTGGATATCCTTGCATACGAGTTCTCTTGACCTGGCCCTTATTTAAAATGTCTTCCATTCACTCTTGACTTATAAATTTTTTTTTCAGTCTCCTTATTCATTCTCTCTACGTTTCCAAACCATCTTATCATAACTTTCTCAGCTTTAGTCACTACACTTTTATACCACAATATTGACGTCAATCTCCAATTAAAATAGTATTCTTGAGCTATTAGAATTAAAATGAATGAAAGAAATAATACATTAATTTTATAGCAGATGAAGGAATTTAAAGTTCTCGCCAAATTGTCTACCATAAAAGTTGTAAAATAAAACGTGTTAACTTTTAGCATATGCTAAAAGTTCGTCCGATATAATTTCCACACCTATTATTTTTGCTCAAATTAGCACCAATTACTCAAAACCCGAGAGTGGCGACCACGCGTTCGTGTATCGGCGAGCCAGTATTGCTGCAGGCGTATTTGATAAATTGGCAGGTTATTAGCAACAGTTGAAAGGCATTAGGTCCGCCGCCCTGCAATTTGTGCCGCGGCTTTTACATGAATAAAAGATCAAAAATCCGCCTCATTTGATTGCGAATGCTGTGCCAATCGTAACAGATTTAGTGATGTTATTCGCTGATCGCTTCAATTGATACGCTAAAAAGGAATAAAACTATAATATATTCAGGAATTAATACCACTATGTTATCACTGTGTTATCCAAGATAAACACTAGAATTGCCTACAGTTTAGTTTTGTGCAAAAACAATTCCACAATTTTAGCATGAAGTGTATAGAAGTGTGTAGGCCAAATTCAGTTTTACGTATTAAATTTTGTCTCCTGCGAGGTGCAATAGTTGGAAGACACAAAGCATGATTTTTCATACAACCAACACTTCTTTTACCAATGGCTTTGCTCATCTTTAAGAGTTGAACCAATCCGTATCTCTCGTGCTTCAACACATGACCTAGGATATTTTCCTCAACTTGGTTTTCTATAAAACTCTCTCGTTGCGAATATACAAATAAGTTACTTTCAAGTTCTAAATATCTTGACATCTAATGCTAATTTGTTGCTAAAAGCTAAATGCTTTATGCACGCTGGATGAAGTCTAAACTCACATCGTGGACTCTTGTCACTTGTGGGACTCGCTGGTTGCACCAGGATATCCACTAAACCCAGCGGAACCCTCTTCATCCAGGTGTTAGGATCCAGATGTCCGCTGACGCATTCAACTCTGCCGCCCCGGATGAATCCGACTTAAGGGTTTAGTTGAGGGAGAGCAGGCGAGCAAAATTGCGCCTCCTGGCGATCTCCACCTCCGGGGAGAAGGTGTAGATTGTGCCATAAGCCCCCTTCGCCTGTTTAGTGCCTCCTTCTGCAAGATGGCAGCCTGGCAGAAGAAAGTCACTGCTCTGCAACCTGAATCATCACCAATCATAGCGCCCACAACGCTGGGGAATGAAAGGTCACTCCCAATTAGCGATGGCAAGATGTGACGCTGCGGTCTCCAAGCTTGACAATCTGATACTGTATAGTGCGCCATGCTAGCGATCGCCCCTCAAACACGGCAAGCAGGCGTCTCTTCACAGCTTGCAATCTGGTGCAGATACTTGCCGAAACAAGCCTATTCAGTTAGCACCTGCACCAACCTGAACATTAGCGTACAGTACCCCCTGGCAAACCAATCTTCCAATAGACGCACCGCCGCAAACGTAGCCACACGTTGGAGACCCAAGGTCCTCCTTCCACTTTACAACCAGGGCCCTGTCGTAAAGAATACTGATTCTCTGAATCTCTTTAGCATCAGGCTAGTTGTATCGTAACTTCATTGTGTTAGACCTATAACTTTATAATACAGCACGATAACTAAATACTCAGATACACTTGTTACAAGAAGGTCGTCAAGTACATAAGCAAGAATGAATAAAGGCCATTGATGTATAAAATGTAGATTACATCAACAGACTTGTATATTATTATAAATCAAACAAATAGTTGCAGTAATAATTAATGTGACCGGTTAGTTACAATCGATTCTAATTTATGTCACGTCAGTAGACCGTATAGTTAAGTCAGAGATAAGTTTATCTGTACAAATATCTAGCGAGTATTGGCCAAGTGTTTGACATGTAATCGATAAAGTTGTATTAATATTAAAAGAAATATTCCTTAAATGTTCAGCTTTCGAATACCGCTGTGTATGTAACGAGTAAGTCCAAAGAATATACGTAACAATGTATAAATATTACATATATTGTGTTTGCTTTGCTGTAATAAACATCAGTTTAAATTTAATTACGTAAAATTAGTAAGCAGTTAATATAAATATAATTTCTTTTATAAAACCTTGATTATTGTCCACTCTAATTTTTTGATATGCATTAAGTGATACAAAGTTAAATTAAACTGAACTATTGTATAAAGAAAGTATGCCAAATTATTAAACAAGCCATAGTGATGCAGTAAGTTAAAAGTATTTCATACCTTTAAAAATGTATCCTTAGATTTTATAATATGTAAATCATTCTGCGCTATTATTGATAAAATGTTTGGAAAGTAATTCCTTATTGAGCAATTTACATTATTTTTCCTGTTACTCCTATAACATTCAAGAGATAGTTAACGATTCATCTTTAGTATTATCTTTTGACATATTGCCTACTAATGCAAAATATTTTGTTAGACTTTTCTAAAATACTAGCTGACCCAGCAAACGTTGTTTTGGCATATAATAATCAATATCAAAAATAGGGGTTGGTAATAGAAAGGTGAAAATTTAGGGCTGTATGTGTTTTTGTATGCTGGTATCATAGAAATATAAAAACAAAAAATGCCACGTGTTTTTGGTCATTATTAGAATTTATTAATTACATTTTGTTATTGAGAAATTTAGAAAAGAGAATTTATGAAATATTTTCATCATATATTTTGTGAAAAATAGTATATTAAATTATGAAATGGCGAGTGGCAAATTTAAATGTCGCATGTTATTTGTAACTACTAAAACTATCTAACCTTCAAACGAAAATTAGCATAAAAACGCTGCACATCTTCGTGACGCTAATCATGCATTTCAGCCATAAAAGTTTTATCCTCATGCGCCTAAAGAAGTTTAACTTCAATAACATAGTCTTTAACATAGTTTGACATAGTGTTTCGTTGTGCAGGATTCCTAAAAACCGGTAGAGCGAATCTTGAATGAGAATACTGACTGGATTTTTTTAAATGCAGAAAATATCCTGCATACAGAGCGTACACGATTCATTTTGGAGCAAGTTATATGGGAACCGGTTCGTGCATCGCCGACGATGGGCAGATAATAGAAATGCGCTTTAATTTGTCGTTTAGGGCATAATGAGGAGTTAGCCCTGTGATTACGCGCGCCGACGCCGCCGGCTCGCGCACTGTTGACATGAGCTGTTTCCACACGCCGCCCTTTACCATGAAACCACATCTACATATCGACATATAAAAAGCCAAGTATAAAACCCTGGTTTTGTAAGGCAATACTTTTATTTTAATAAAAAATTAAAAGTGCGTGCCCAAAAAGTACACATATCAGAAGTAAAACTTCTTTCGGCAAAGTAATTTTTAAGTCTTGTTTATATTTATACAAATCAAAACCTTTAAATTTCCGAGACTTAGACGGAAGGAAAAAGGAAGAAATGTTAGGAATTTAAAGATATTAATTGTCGTTATAATATTAAAAGTGTAGAAAATTAACACGAATTATACAGTGTTTTTATGAATATTAGAAATTGTAAATGAAATTTTGTTTTTAAATTTAAAATTTCACTTATGCAGCAAAAAAAAGTGAAATAGACAGTTATAATACAAGAAATAAAAACTTGTAATGCCATATTTCAGAGTAAAGAAAGGTTCAGAAATCATTTGTCGGTTTAAGCATACGCATTTAATTAGATACCGCAATCAATTTTAGATTTGCCTAAGGAATATGTGAAAAACGTATTTTTACAAAAGGGATATTATAATGGTAAAGACTATTTAAGCGATAAACATTTTTGGACTTGATTCTATTTGCACAGAGAAGCAAAATAATACACATTATAACATACAAAGCTATTTTTAAAAGAGTAACCGCTGAGTTTGTTAGTGGTTTCTTCTCAGCGGATTTTACTTTCCGAAGCGGTGGTAGATTTGTTATCATCGGACAGACTACGGACAATTCAAAAGTACTTTTTGAGCCTTCTTGAATAAATAATATTTTGATTTTGATTTGAATACATCTTCTTTACGCGCGTTTGACTTGGGAGTAAGCTGGTGAATACGTAATGAAAGCGTCAAGAAAAACATTATCCGGCGAAGGATATATAAGCCAGTGAAAATTGAAAAGGAGAGTTACGTTTCGTATGTATAGTTGATTTGGTATATGTATAGAATTTTACTCACGTATTTATTCGATACGTAGCCTCAAACTGTATTTCAAAATATTTTTAGAGTTACTTCAATCGTGTGGTCTAAAGCGCACTCGTTTTTTTTATATAATTTGGTTTTTTCCAGACTTTACTTATAAAAAGATTAATAAAAAGTTCTCCTGGCGTAGTATAATATAATTTTTATTAATATTATTTATTTATTTGCACATATTAATATTTTAGTTAAATATGTTAACTCTTGTTATTTTATGCATTATTGAGTTCTCATTGGTCAAGTGAGTTGAAAGTGAGTTTGACGCGAGACGTGAAACAGAGTTAGAGGTCATATGGGAACGCCCGCGATTAAGCCCTCTGGCAAATTCTCGCCTCGAACCGGACGGCCCGACTTTAACTTAATGAGTCGAAATTTGAATTAAACGGATCATTTTAAAAATATGTTCATAACCAATATTTATAGGTGTAAATATTGTTGCTTTACGCAATTTTATTTCAGTAAAAAAATAAACTGTCAGTGGTCGATCTGAACTGAGTTCCAAAATATACAGTTTCTCACAATATATTCCATTGGCGACGCGAAATGTTAATTTTATGTAACAATTAGATATACAATATGTTATGAAGTGCCTAGAATTTGATACTAGAAATCTTCAGCAACAGTCTACTAAAAGTTCTTTTACTATTTTAGTGTCGTGTATGGAACCAACCGACTTTATATATCTGAGTATGTAAATAGTATTGTTTCTATTATATATGTATACAGGGTTATTTATTAAGGTATTTTGTTTAGCAAAACCAGCGATAGAGGGCGCTGTGCTTAGGCAGGGAAAAATACTACTAGAGCTGTAGCTTAATTCCTGAAGAAGTTATAAAGCCTACATAAAGGCAATGAAATCATGGCTTATTATATGACGATATATAAAATGTGCAGATTGTTTATATTATCCAACAAGATAATAATTTTTTTCCTACATAAGGTTTCCTTCGCATAATTTTCGTATCCTGGATTCCCTTGTTTCTACAACAAAGTAAAACTTCTATGGCAAACTAATTTTGAAGTCTTGTTTATATTTATACAAATCTAAAACTTTAGATTTCTAAAACTCAGCGGGAGGACAAAAAGGAAGATATATTAGGAATTCAATGAAGTTGATTGTCATTAAAATATTAAGTGTCGAAAATTAATACAAATAATTAATTGAAATCACGAATCTTGTTTTTGAATTTAAATATTTAGAAAATAATATTTATGAAATATTTTACTGTATACTTTATGAAAAATAGTATGTTAAATTATTAAATGACAAGTGGCAAATTAAAATGTCACATGTCATTTGTAAATATTAAAACTACCTAACCTTCAAACGAATTAGCATAAGAACGCTGCATATTTTCATGACGCCAATCACGCGTTTCATCCGTAAAAGAATACTAAAGAAGAATAGACTGGCATTTATGCAATATAGAAAGTTTAAATTTGCTCATTTCATCTTTAATCACTCACAGTGAAGTGAAATTGTATTCCGACTTAAACCTGTCAATATCAAAAAGAAAGGAATCTATAGTTCAATAAACTTTTCATTAAACGTCGATCAGTTTCTTGAACCTATTAATGGGGTAATGGACGCATCAGTGTATGCTACTGGAACTTGGCGTAGGCACTTTGTAATAATAATTGATACACGTTGATAGCTCGGCGAGATTGACGGCCAATTCGAGATGCTATCGATGCATTACTTCGCTTCCTCCAACCGCTACCGTTCTCAACTGGCATCAAAAATAGATAATTAAAATTTTTATGTTAAACGTCTTTCAATCTCAATAGTTTTTTAACATTTGATTTGTCGAAATAAATTTACTTAATAAAGAGAAACTTACAAGTAATAGAAACAAATGTACATAAGGCGGTCTTATCGCTAGATAGCGATTTCTCCACACCATCTTTGGGTTTAAAAAGATGNCAGCGATATAAAAAAATGTCTTTCACATCACCTTAGCAAGCTAGCAAGCAGACGAGGCTTTTAACCTTTAAAGCAGTTCTCTTCAGTCATTAACAAAAATTACCTCATTTAATTCTTTTAAATGACTAAGTCTTAATGACTTCCTTCGCTGACGTTCAAAATTGCCAGACAATAAGTTTGATAAATCGCCATAGTGTGGGAATGGGGGGGTTCATTTCAAGTATTAATTAAAAGGATACGCCCCCCCATTTAATCAAACAAATTAGGTGGGATTCTTTGTCGGCACGCATTAGTTAAATTGCAATGGATTTAATATTCAGTTTAGATTTCATCAAGTTAAACGCGTCTACAAATTATTACAGTTACTTTTTTAAATGACTTTCAAAGATATATTTACTAGTTATATGATATAATGCGGTATTGTACGAAGCCATGAGGACAGACAGGCGTGATTTAATCCTGAACTGGCACTACTAAGTTCTCTTTATAAACAAGTTGCTAAATTGTCATATAAAATCGTGAATGTTTAAGAAAAATTTGAAACTCACATAATGCAGCAGCAATTTAGGAATATGTGGATTGCAGAATTTTTGTGTAAAATTGATTTTTCTGCTTTTTGATGAAGTAAAATGTAAAATTAATGGGTATATGGAGTTTATTGCTTGCAAATCCATAATATAAGGGCGTAAACAACAATTCTCTGCACTAAGGGTAATCTTTCCTATTATATTTTAATTTAAATCAAAAATTCTTCAGAATATTATTATTATATATAATAGTTCAAGTGTTCAATAATACAAGTCAAGTCAAATATAGCTTTTCCACGTGATATTTACAATGTACAACTGATGATAACATGAGAGAACGACTAAAAAGATGAAGTTAAGAGGGTTCTTTCGCGTCCTGTTCTGAAAAAAATCCATATCAAACTTATTATACGTATTTTACATATAACTCGAAACTGGGGTAGGTTTTTTTGGATATTTTTTTAATAACAGCAACTATAAGCTACTGGATTTAGTACAAGTGGGATATTCCGAGTTTGTATAAACAAATGTTTTAAAAGATATATTATAATGGACGTTTACCTTTTAATATTCGGCTATCGATATTCTTTTATATTAGCCTTAAGAGTGAGTGAGTTTAAAAAATAATTAGAGCCATTAAAAATAAAACAGAAATATTTATTAAATAATATTTTATCTCCGGATCTTAACCTTTTCGGAGTCAAAAATGAAATTAATATAAATTCTGCTTATTAATATTTTTCAGAAGAATATTTAGATAATATATAATAACTATTTAATACTAGTTATTTTGTATGAAAGATTTTTTCAGTGGATCAGGCGTTTCTTTGATTTTGACATAAATATTAGAAAAGCGATTTGTAGAATATATATATTGGATTTATTTTATCAATTATATTTCTATTCATATATTTTTGATATATTATATGTACTTTTTCTAATGCATATTTTTATTGACAGTTTCCTAAATCCGAAAAATATTTGATTAGAGAATGCTTTGTAACTAGATCGTCTTTCTGTCCTCATTTATCCTGTAATTCATGTGTGCAATTAATAACTCGTCTATTTATATATTGTTATCATATGTATTTTGCCATATCGTAATCGTAAATTTTATTTTGGACGAAGTTGTGGATGCATCTTCACTGATGTTTCTTAAAAAAGGTTTCGAATTTACATTCAATGTAGTCATTAACTTTTTCTGTAAAAATAATTCGCTATCAATAAAACCAAATCGATACCGACCAAAACAGATATCGATAACACGACTCGCAATTCCTCGCCGGCCTCTTAGAGCGCCGCCCTGTAATTTAGCGGCGAGTGTCGGCCATTACCGCTGATACCGAGATCATAATAAATACCCCATTAACGCCCCCATAGCACCCGAAACGACACGACATAATAACCTCACATTCTGACGAATTAAAAAATAATAAAAAATGTAAGTATAGACTGTGCCAGCACCGATAATCATTAGATACAAAATCGCCACCACTGATTATAGTTATCTGTCATTTATTCTAAAAATGTCATGGTTTTATTAATCTAATGATCACTAAAGAAAGTGAGGTCTTCTTAAAAATTATCTTAGACTTTGGGCTTCAGTTAGTTGCCCATATTAAGACTCTGGCAAGCAAACTTAGTTCAGCTGCATTTGTTGTTAGAAAAGTAAGGCAGTACACTGATGTTGAAATTGCTAAAATGGTGTATTTCGCTTATTTTCATAGCATTATGTGTTACGGCATACTGTTATGGGGTAAGGCGGCGGTCATTGAAACTATCTTCATTTTGCAAAAAAGAGCAATACGTGCCATATATCAATTGGGTACTCAATTCTCACAGTACAACATTTTATATATCCGTGATAATTTTCATTTATACAGTAAAAGGAGCGAAACACAATATTTTAATATAAGAAACAAGAACAAACTTGTAATGCCATATTTTATAGTGAAGAAATCATTTATCAGGTTGAGTATATGCATTTTTAATAAGATACCCGAATCACTTCTGAGTTTGCCCCTACATAGTTTTGAGAAATATGTAAAGGACGTCCTATTACAAAAAGCAAATTATAATATTGAAGATTATTGAAGTGACAAAGATGTTTGGACTTGATTCCAATTGCACATGAAACTTAAACACATTGTAATATATAACAACTATGTATAATGGAGTAATCATTGAGTTTCTTGCCGGTTTCTTCTCAGCGGAATCAACTTTCCGAACCGGTGGTAGATTTATTACCAAAGGACAGACTACTGACGATTTAAAAGTGCTTTTTGAGCCTGCTTGAATAAAGAATATTTTGATTTTGAAAATGCTTGCAGCTAATTCGGTTACAGTTCAACAATTTAAGTCCTGGGTTAGGCCAATTCATAAATTGAGGATTGGATTTCTGATAACAAATTTTTGAGATCCCGAAGATCTGTTGTTGGCGGTGCCACACTCCCATGGCACGGAGAGCAGCTGCCTTACTCTTGAAATCCATTACAACTTCCATAACATTCCCACTTAGTGTCATTCTGCTGTACATTTAACTTCTGGTATACTTTTCAAGAGGATGAATAGTTAAAATGGGATCGCTTATTTTACGGTTGGGATCTGATCCTGTGTCTAACCCTGACAGTGTCAGAATTATTGTCCCATCAGCATGTGAGACTCAAGGAATAGAGAGTGCATGTCCTCGTATGTTTTTGCTCTATAATATCTCCTGCGTAAATGGCTAACATCTGCATGTGATTGGCCGCCGTAGCCAAAATTATGTCAAGAAAGAATTATTATAATATCAAAAATGGACGTTATAGTAGTGCTTATGCTATTAAGAATTAGTAAGGTGTCCCCTACACCTTACTAATTCTAAATAAAATAATAGATACTTATTTTGTATTGCTGACGGTTTAGCGCTTTACTGTGATCCTGATGGTAAGTGATGTTACAGTCTAAGATGAAGGCGCTCTAATCTGGTAAGAGGCGATATACCTCAAATGCTTTCTACACAGCATCGTACTAGAATCTCTCAGCAGCATCGTATCTCTTTGTTTGGTGGTACCTATTTGCTGGTAGGGTGGTAACTAGCCACGGCCAGATTCACACAAATCAGAAAATAGAATTTCCTAAATTCCTCCTATCGGGGATCGAATCCGGGACCTCTCCTAGCAAAGCGAGTACTTGCACCACTGCACCAGAAAGGCCGTCAGTAATACTAAGTTTACCGGGACTAAATTGATCGAACAAAGAATATTATAATTTAACCTTATATAAAGTGTATTACAACAGTTAAAGCTAAGTATGATATAACACAACAAATATATTTTTTTTACTCGCATAACTAAAGATACACGTATAACCTTGGCTATTATATTAATGATACGGATTACGGTTTTGTTTAAAAACTTAGAGTTCGCTTATAGCGCTCTACCTGCTATGCACCGGCGCCCGCGGCCCCATCGGTGATAGATTTAATTCGACACGGCATCTCGTGATGTCATGCCAATTTCGAGGCTCATCTCAAATCTGTTACCGTCACGCTCATTTTACCGCTCGACTCATATCTCAAACCCAGACGCCGTTAATAATAACTGATATACTGAGATCTGAGCACTACACTTCTTTGTTTTCAGATTTATGACAGTACTAACCGGTGACTGAAACTTTACTTACGTTAAAATATTATTCTATACCCATTCATATATCATACAATTAAAACTGTGGTAATATCTTTCAGTGATAGTATATGACATAGAATGTATAAGTAAGATGAGTAGCGGTCCATTAATGTCCCCCTGCTGGGCACAGGCCTCCACGCTCATAAGAGAGAGGGTTTTTAGAGCATAGAGCCACCACGCTGCTTTACTGCGGACTGGCAGACATAGTAAACAAGCGTACTCTCTATTCCTTCCGAGTCCGATGTGACGGAAATCCGACATGACGGGAGATATATCAGGTGCAGGACCGACGGCTTAACGTGATCTCCAAGGCACGGGGGTGGAGCGCCAGCTTCCCAAAATCTTAATAGAAACCTCAATATCTATTTTTAAATTGGCCCGAACCGGGACTCGAACTCAGGATGTCATGTCTGTCAATGAGGCAGTGGTAGAATCTATAAGTTCACCTAAATAACTTGATTCTTCAATTTTTGAATTGGCATGATTGACAAAAAAATAACAAATATATACCTACAACCTAAACCATTCTTGATACTTCCTGAATACACACAAAAACTTCTTCAAAAACGATTCAGCTCTTTAGAAGGAGTTAAGTCAAATATACACGTAGTGAAAAATCATATGTAAATAAAGGATAGCGTAAACTCACTTACTGACCCCATCATCACCCACATTTCTTCTAAATTTTGATTTGCAATTGGACCATCATATAACTTTCGCGATGTAGATGTTAAGAACAGGTTTCCTCATGTCCATAGAGAATGGAAAACCCCTGGACATCACCTTGTAAAATTGGGACTGTTAATTATTCTCGCCCTAAACATAAGGAATGAATCTTCTCCAATAATAGTATTCAGTCCCAATTTCACTAACTTCCAGGGTAGTTTTTGTCGACCGTAAAAAGAACCTTCCAATAATTTTTCAATCGATACATTTTAACAATGTTTAAATTTATTAAAACTACAAATGACTTAACTATAGTAGCAGATTCAATTTTTATAGAGATAACAAATGAGGTTTAACACAGGTTAAACAGCACATTTAACTTTAAAAACGTACGTCTAATCCTTATAAAATTTTTTGCAATATCGTAACACAAATTTAATTCATTATGCGTTTTTACTGGTAATAACTGTGTTTGATTTAAGGCTTCCTAGGTAGTGCAGGCTGAGAAGACTTAAAAAATATAGTTTCCACGTATAGATTATATGCATTTAATTAAAACATTTAAGTCTAGCTAGAGTAGCGAGGACTCGCCGTTTAAGTTATAAACATATGAAACAATGCTTTAATATTAAGATTGAATATTAACATTATATTTATATCTCAATTTAATGAGTGCAATAATGTTTTATGTGTTTTGAAAACACGTGCCCTGTCGGTGGCCGCAGTGTTCCACGAACACCGTTTTATAGAGCATGGCCCGCTGAAAGCCAACGAATACACAAACTTACCAAACACAAGCTTCGCAGAATTCACTTATACGTTGTTAGAAATGAAACGGGAATTAAACAAAAATATGTCTTTAATGTTAAAATAGATAAATGTTAAAAGACGATGATGAAAATGAAGATGTGGGACAGACTAATGATGATTTAAAAGAGCCTTCTTAAATGAAGAATACTTTGATTCTAAGCTAGAATTGTACGGAAAATATATGTGTCAACCTACGCTCTCACAGACAAAAAATGTAAGAGTTTAGATTAAAGAACAACGATATAACCAATTACAAGTTTGGTAAAATTGTATTTTATTACTTATTAATAAGTTTATTGACTTTAATTAAAATATATTTTAAATAATTAGTCTATAAAGTTAGATAAACCAAATAAAACTACATATACTCAAACATAATTAAATCAAATAATAGGCCACATCCAAAATGCTGGAAACATTACCTCTTTGGATCAGGCGTAGCTGATCCTTTGTCCGAGACAAGCGCCAGCTCTGGCGTCATTTGTGGAATCCAGCAACCGCTTAGATAGATGTTTAAAAAATATTTTTGCTTCAGAGCCCCACGGTCCCATGGTTTCCACGCCAAATGACAGAAATATGTGATCTTGTGAAATAGATTCATATTTATGCAATTTTGTACTTTCAGCGTCAGTTGCCACAATACCAGGCAACGTTGAAGATATTTTTAAATGAGAAGGTGCCATGGTTTCACCGGAAGTAGCATACCATACCAGGCACCTTCCATTCCTACAAGGAATTAAAGTAATTCCATCAGGTCTCTTGCCATCGCTACGCACAATACCGTTCGGCTGAGTGGTTCGTCCCACTGACTTTGTGAAGCCAAAGAAACAGGCAGGGATTCACCTGGACATGCATCCAGCCAAATTGATTTGGCTTCTGTACGATACGAAATTTAATTTTGCGATAAATCCAAATAATGTGTAAGTTTTTATTATGTTTGTGTGCTATGAACAGAAAATAAAAAAGCCGGAATTGCTACTTGTTAATTAAAAAGAAAAGTAATTAAAGCGAATAACTATGTAGTTTGCAGTCCACAAAACATTGATCTCGGAATCCTTTACGTATTATTTCAATGAGAAATAAGTCCTGATCCTGGCGAAGATTTGTTTACCACAAATATAATTGAAAATACAACGAGAAACTAAAAAATACAACGTTAAGACGTATTTAGTTATAATATATTGGTGTCAGAGCTTTATGAGATCCCAAAACACGTAGGTACTCTTATGGCGGTTGCATTCTCAGAACTGAATTTTATAGACTACGGACCGTTGAAAGCTAACGAACATGCGAACTCGCTAAACGAGAGCTTCGGAGAATTCGCTTCCCAGTAGGTAAAGTTCGCACAAGACTTAAACATAACTATTTACGTATGATCTTTATCTAAGGACTTTCTTCCTCTTCCGTAGTGGTCTACAACATACTTTGCTTTTGTATACTTTTGCGTTTTTAATAAAATAAAATGTGAAAGGTTGTCTTTGGTTACTACGATCATTTTCAAATGTCTTAAATGTCTTCTTTATAAATCGATTTATGATTTAAATGTTCAACAATTTTATTTATTAACAGAATTAATTGTTTGCAACCAATTTTGTTTTTGTATAGCATCATGAAATATAATCTGCGTGACTTTCGTAATTTTTTTGTCTTGTTCACAACGCCATGACCCTTTTATACCCTAATATAAATTTGTATTATATATACAAAAGTAACTATATTTTTGTTTATTTCCAGAGATCCAATGGAGCTTATGCTGATGGAACAACAGTTGCTGCGATCTCCACTACGACTGTATTCTGGGGGAACGGGGACCAGTGACGAGGAAGCGGAGAAACGTGCAGTATGGGCGAGAACTCCACCAGCTCTTCAGCTATTAGCTTTAGGGGGACGTGCTTGGCCGACAGCTTGGCCTCAGCCTTTAACTCTTCCACCAGATCTATGGCTTCAAAAACCACCAGCACCAGTCCGGTATTGTCCTTACCCTCCTCCCACCCATCCATCTGCTCCATTACCAAGATCAGATCATGTGCCCTCACCCCGACATCCCATGTAGTAACTGCAAAGTTATATAATCCTAATTGAATTATCTTAACTAAACTGGAAATACTAACACCGGAAAGAAGAGTGCTGTGAAAAAAAAGAGTGAATCGATCGTAAGATTAACAGCGGTTAATGACTAAGTGAATAAAATGTACCTATTAAATGTAAGAAAATTTGTAATTTCATCTATAGTAAATTACACGTTTGTAATTTGAAGGTTCCTACCCGAATATTTTTAATTGTATAGTTAGGTCAATTTAGGCAACAGTTACCTGTATATTTGTTCTCCTAATACTGTGGCATTTCGTCATTTTAAATATATGTGTATGTGTACAGATGCAAATCAGTTATTAATAACCAAAGATTCTGTGACTTTTCCATAACAAAATTTTGATTGTTAGTAGCAGAATATGAATATAAAAATTTCATTATTATTTTTAAAAGAACTAACTTTTGTACATAATGCAACACAAAAATAACATTCCAATGAAATAATGTAACACGTACAGTTAAGCAATAATTTATTAATAAAAAGACATTATCTCTTAAATATCATTTTAAGTATTATATCTGTAGTTGTTGATATTGAAGTGATTATTTTATTATTTCTTTCAGGTATTTTGGGAAACAGTGATAACTTTTTTTAAATATAAATGTGTGTATATTTTAGAATAAATATTTATATTTCATTAAAACTAAGTAGAATTTTACATATTGAGTATTTGATAAAGTTTTTAATTTGACCGCTATGGCCATCGAATGTTCTACAACTACGGTGATAAAAGTGTTAAAAATGAACAAACATTGACATCTATTAACATTTTCGATGCGATATTAATGACTTAAATGACAGAGGTCACACAAGGTCTAAACATTATCATAACTTAAAGTAATAAAAGTTACTATAAGAAAGAACTTAAAAAAAAAAGAAAAATTGACATAGTTTCTAGGATTTTAAAACATATATGCATAATTAAACTTTTTTCCATAAACAGAAATGTGTTGTATAAAATTTGAGAGCCTCTAAAATTTATGAAACTTCACTGCATTTTATAAAACCTTTTAAGGCAATTATGGTGTTTCCCCTGGTATTGTTTTGTGACGCATTTTTTTTGCAATGACGTCCTATAATAACATTCACGATTCTGGCAAACTGTTTTGGAAATGCGATTTATCAATCGCTAAAGCATTTTAATAATATTCAGTAGCTCACTCAAAATAATCTAACAGAAACAATTTGTTTTATATTGTTAACAAAACATTTATCTATTATTTTTTGATGTTTTTTTCCTATACTTCACTCTACTGTTGAAATACGATTATTTATGAAAATATAATATTTAAAGTAAGTAGAAATATCGTTGGTTTTCTTAGTAGAAGCTTAAGAAAAATTACGTTGATTTCAAGATACATCATCAATCATGGGAGATCCTTTCACACAGGCAGAGGTCATACATATTATAATTTATGAAATGCTCAATATAGTTGTAAAAGGTTAAAAAATATAATATAATAACTAGAAACTGTATGTATTGTATAGCGGTTTATTAAATTATTTTTAGTTTAAGCACTGTACATAGAGTCACGTAGTTGTTTGTAATGGGTAAGAGATTTTTGAAAGTAATCTGTAGAAAAAATATACGGCGACTACTGCTCACACTGTCATAGTTCCATATTTAATAATTATATTGGTGGATTAAATTATTTTTGTAGCACAAGCATTATATTTCATTCTATAATACCCACGTCCTGTTGCATGCAAAACTTGTATACATATTACTATAAATTAAAACTTTATTTAATACAGAGATATATTCTATATCTTCGAAACCCTTTATTGTTATTTCTTTGATTGTTAAAAATGTTTTGTGTTGTGAATAATGATCACCAAATTGTTGTATAACATTTTCACATTTGAAACCTGGCAAATGCTTTATCTTCATCAATTTTAATTATGATGTAACTTCAATTTTGAATTTTATTTTATCTAAAATGAAATTAAAAAAATTATGAAAATGTAGCGAATTTTAGATAATTTAGCATAAATATCAAGTACTGCATATTGTATTTTAAAAACAACATTGTTAAATCACCGGGTTAATGTCACAAGATCTTATTTTAATCTAAGTAGTTTCATTTAGTTTTGTCTTTCATTTATCCTGTAAACAACGCAGACATTTCGTTCCACATATTATAAGGATTTGATGAATATTTATAATGAGAAAAAAATGTATTCTATATTAAATAAAATATGTAATTAGTTTGTTATTTACCACTGTAATGGGCAATATACATAATATTATTAGGTGAGCAGTGCGCTTATGTAGTGACACATATCAGGGTTTAAGCCCTACGTGTTAATAAACTAAAAAGTAAAAAATATTGTTTTATTTTTTACTTCATCCCCATATTATAATTTAAGAACCAATTGTTCTGTTGATTTTTGAAGAAACCATGAACAGGGAAAAATTACATAAATAAGGAAATCAAATACAAAATATCGCGAGGTTATAATTCAATAAATAATAAAACTGTACAACATTAAGTACTATTATTTCACTATACACGAAATTGTACATTATCTGACTAAAGACTGATAAAGTAAGACTTTGAATAGCGATCATACCTTTATTTTTAAGCTTTATCAGTCGTCATTAGAGCTTATTAAGAAAATATATCGATGATTTTCGGCCTTCCGTCCGGACGGTAATTGCCGGCGGTGCATCGGCATACAAATTGAAAGCGACCGCGGCCCGAGGCATATATTGATGGATCTCCTGCCATCGGAAAATTATAGCTGGCATTCGCGACAGCTTCGCAAATTGTGCGTATAATGCTAGTAAATAACATGCCATTTGCTATAAATTCATATCGAGCTAACACCTAAATGCCTAAGTGTTGCTTTCATACGTATCGACCAAGTGATATTTCTAAAAAATAAATCCGAACACGTCATCGTCATCAGAGCTCAATTTTATATGACAAAATAATAAGATAGTAAAAGTTCGTAGCAACCTATTAACTTCCTACTGCTGGGCACAAGCCTCGTCACTTATAAGAGAGAGAGAGGGTTTTTTAGAGCGTAGATTCACTGCGGGTTGGGCAGGCTATATATACCTATAGGTATCCTTACAACGTTTTCCTCTACCGAAAAGCACAATGAGAAACTCCAAAGTCCAAGCACGTATGTTTTTTTTTTATAAAAATAGAAACTTATTGGTGCCTACCCAGGACTCAAACTCGCGTCTTCTCTCAACGAGAATCCACACTTACCACTACTTCATCACGGATTTTTATCAAATAATAGCAATATTTTAATATCATAATTTATTTTTCATTTATCAAAAAGTCTTCCATATTTGATAAAAATTAATAATTTGGGCCTTTTTATGGTTTTGCAAATTAATTGACAAGCTAACTCGCATTTTTATATGTGAGTGAGTTCTTAATAGTTTGTCATTTTCTTCTCTAAGGATTCCTTTTTGGTACAGGCATGCCCCAATTTCTCCCATTTTTTTCTGTCTTAAGCAATCTCTGTCCAATGTTTTCCAGCATATTTGCATACCGCTCCAACGCAACTTTATAAGACCGCTTTATAAGACTTATTTATTGTATACAAATCAAAAATTTAACGGTAATTCAACTCATGCCAACATAATACACCTTCATAGTCCTTTGTCTGCGAAGGACGTGCATTAAAAGATGGATATAAACGTGAACTGTGAGCGCCAAGCAGCGCATAAATTAACGCAAGCGTATTTCGCAGACACGGACTGATTGACTCCTTTCATTACCGTCTCGCATTGTTCGGCACGAGAGAAAAATTACATATCCTTTTGGAATCACAACACATTTCATAATTATGGACTATTGTGGTGTTGTCGAAGTTAATTCTTCGGGGACGAACGCTCTCCTCGCCAGAGGTGCGCTCGAGATATATTAGTGTATGCAAAGAGGGTGATCTCATAATGGCTGGCGTTGATTAGTTTTCAAGAGAACACTAGTTCGAGGAAAGGTCTTATAAATTTTATGTCTTGTCAGAAAATACGTTACGAGTACATTCTGACTAATTTGGTGTTTCTATTTGCGTATTGTAAAATACACTTAGTTTTCTTAAATGGTGAAGTTAATAATATGTGTAATTACTTTTACAGAGTTCTTCCATAGGATTATTTAAGATTTACGAAACCTAGAGGCAAGGACATAATTTTTCTGTTAGTATTACAAATACTGTCTCATTAGTCTAGTAGTTAGCATGTTCGACTACAGACAAGATGTATTCCTGGGTTCGAGTCCCAAGTCGGGCCAATATAGAAAACAACATTGAGGTTTCTAATAAGATTTTCTCAATATTTGCCCGAAGTTTGGAAAAATTTGGCGGTATGATCCACCCCCGTCCCTCGGAGATCACGTTAAGCCGTCGGTCCTACGCCATATCTCTCTCCTGTCGTGTCGGATTGCCGTCATGTCGGACTATGAGAGTGAAGGAATATAGAGTGAAGAATACTATGCCTGCCAATCCGCATTGGAGCAGCCAGAGCAGGAGAGTCTATGCTCTAAAAATCCTCGCTCATATGAGTGAGGAGGCCTGTGTCCAGCAGTAGGACGTAAATTGGCTGCTACTTACCTTTTTTTATAACAAATACGCTCTTGGCGTCAGCGGGCCAACTGGTCGTAAAACAATATACCAATTTCAAATACTTATAATGAGAAAAACGAAGGCAAAGAACGAAAAGGAATACCTAGTCATTATAAGTAAGTAAAGCCAACCCCATATAGCGGAAAAAGGCGAGGGGGAGTAGTACTAGTATAAAAAATTGAAAATATATTAAAGATACGATGAATTATTATAGGCCTGAACATGACAAATTATTTGTTCCTATTCCAACCATCATCTTTTCTCCCTTATACATGAACTTTTCATAAAAAAAATACATTTGCTCGTCAGCTAAACTATTTGAAAACAAAAATTCAATAAATTGGTATTGGTATTGAGTGAGACAATTACTTTATTATTTATAATATCACATTAGTTAATAATTGCCACGTTAATCTATGAGTAACCTTCTACGAGAACAAGTCGTGAGAAATGAGTACCAGGATCCCGACCCTCCGCCCCGGGCTGTCGAGGTCCTATAGGTAAACCTGTCTTATATACTTATTTTACAGTTCTATCACCTTGTGTGGGAATAAATATCATAAGTCTATGCATTCATATTTTTTTTTATTTGTTAGGTTCCCTGTCCAAAATTTAACAGTAAAAGTAAGGTCAAAAGCAGTGCACCTGTGTCTAATAAAACATACATGTTATATGTTCTCATAAAGAATGCGAAATTTATAGATAATATACACTTTAGGGATCTATAAAGAAATATGTACATAAATTGTTAATAACCTCTATATAATGCGCAAACTACATTAATTTATCAAATATTCTTTGGATATCGCTGATGCCTGCTCGATTTCTTTTTAGCTATAATAAAGAAATTGATTGTCGAATCTACTTTGCAGGATGCTCTCTTGCTATATCGTACAACAAACACGTATTATCTGAAAAATATGTCAATCAAAAGTGTCATCGTTATTAGACAACCTGGCCTACTTTTAAAATCCACTCCGTACAGTAAATAAATCAAAGATTGTATATAATTTCGTTAAAATTTATTTTTATAGTAGATAGAGAATAAGTGAGTGTTTAATATGATTGTTTACCTTACGGAACGACATAGTTGGATAGAGACTAAGTTTCTTAAATAAAGAGTTAAAAAAAATCCACTCCATAAAATGAGCGATTTTAAAGTTATGCTGATAGGAGATCTAAAACTAAATTAACTATTGACTAAAAATTAATTAAAGTACATTTTAAAATTACCAATCCATTAACAGGTTTTCGACCCTAAGCCATTTCGATGATATGTTTTTCAAAAGCACCGTTTTGACGCCTACATAAAAAAAGCTTTGGAGTGGATTTCAGGAGTAAGCCACCTGTTTAGAGAGATTTTAGTATATTGCTATTCATTTTAGATTTATTATTAAATTAATAGATTATTTATGAAACTGTAATTAAAATTATGTCAGATTCTCCGTTATGATGTTTAGCATTTTCACAAGTTCAATATAAAAAGGTAAGTAGCAGCCTATTAATATTCCACTGCTGGGCACAGAACTTCCTCGCTCATAGGAGAGAGGGGTTTCTAGAGCATAGACTCTGTATTCCTTCACTCTCATAGTCCGGAAATCCGACACGATCGAACAAAGATTAGGCTCGGGGGTTGAACATACGGCCAACTTCCTATATTTCACTATCACTTACTATCATACTTACTTGGTGGGTTGCTTTACTGCGAGATCCCTAGCATAGTGACCTTTCTTTCGTGCCTCTTGAAATTACTGTAGTTAAACTGTAAATAAATTTCATACAATTAGAAGAATAGCAGTTTATTAACTATCTATATCTGGAACATTTGATTTCTTGGCTTTAATTGCACTCATTTGTTGTGCCTTATGGCGGTATTGCTCCCAATGCAGCAACGTAGATTCCTTTGCAGCTGATTATCTGTGATTAAAACGATAGGGGAGGCTCCACGTGCGATCTCCGTCCGGTGATGCCCTACACGAGATTGCGATCTGTAATATTTCTTCTTTGTGAATTCCCAGCTTAGCATTAACTCATAATTTCTAATAATGAAAAAGGATTTTTTTTCTTTAACTAAACTTTAAATTTCCATTTTAGGAACTGAATAATAGAAACCTTTAATTTTGCCATGTTTTTGGCCTCATCAAAAATCGTTATAACAAATATATTTTCTACTCATTACCTATACATAGAAAGAAGTAATCGACAGCATGATTCTACTATCACTGAAAGTACTCGCCTTGCTAGCAGAGGTCCCAGGTTCGATCCCCGGTAAGAAGATTTTGGAAATTGTATATTCTAACTTGTCTGAATCTGGTCTGGTGGGAGGCTTCGGCCGTGGCTAGTTACCATCCTACCAGCAAAGACGTACCGCCAAAACAAAAAAGATTTGTGTTCCGGGACGATGCTGTGTAGAAACCATAATGGGTAAGTCGCCTCTTACCAAATTAGCGCGCTTCCATCTAAGACTGTATCATCACTTACCATCAGGTGAGATTACAGTCAAGCGTTAAGCTGTTAGTAATAAAAAAAATCGTTCGGTTTATATCTTAGCTACAAAAAGCTACAAAACATTTTTTTATTACTTGTAACGGGTGATGACAGATAGGTTGTCTTTAAATATTATTTCATTACGTAAATTTAATAAATTACTAATTCCGTTTGCGAAGTTAGAAAGGTTTAGAGATTTTTGAAGTGAAACTTTTTTAGACGCATGGGGGTAAAATTTATACGGATGAAACGATGATTACCGTCACGAGGATGTGCAGCGTTATTTATGCTAATTCGTTTGAAGATCAGATAGTTTTAAATTTACAAATAACATGTGGCATGTTCATTTGCCACTCGTCATTTAATAATTTAATATACTCCTATTCTTAAAATATCATAGAAAGATATTGCATAAATTCTCTTTTCTAAATTTTAAATTCAAAAACCAAATTTAATTAATAATTTCGAATATTGACAAAAAAGCCCGTGGCATTTTTAATTACAATTCGTCATTTGAGATTTCAATAAATTGTTTGTATTAATTTTCGACACTGTTTACATTTTAATGACAATTAAATTCATTAAATTTCTAACATATCTTCCTTTTCCCCCTACCTCTAAGTCTCGGAAATCTAAAGTTTTAGATTTGTATAAATATTAACAACACTTAAAAAATTATTTGCCTAAGAAGTATCACTTCTAACATGTGTACTTTGTACGCACGTACTTTTAAGTTTAAAAAAATGTGTACAGAATCTTTGAACCATCATATAAGCTTTTCATCTTTTTTAAGCCTATACCAATTCTCTCATGTCAAACTGTTTCTAGACTAGTGTATATGTCGATAAAGACAGCCCTGCTGGCCGTGGCAAACGTTTTTCTAAGTCAATGTTCCAATTGTAACGGTGTCCGTCTGTCCGAGTTTCCGGCGTCAGCTGCCAGCTCTAAATCGATAGACAAGTAAATAGAGGAGGCTAATCGTCGCGTCGAAGGGAAACGAGGAATTACTCCGTCACGGAGCGCCCAACGATTGCTTTGTCCGGCGATAGATGTCCGGACGACTGATGTGGACGGTACACCTGTGTGTGTGCTGATTCAATTGCGCTCTCCTCACGATGTAATTAGACTGATTAGTATACGCTTTATAGTCCTTTTTAAATTTCTACTACAGATTAAATGCTATGACCTAGTGGCGAGACTCGTTTAGAGCAATCGCCGATTCGAATCCTAGGCAGGCACCGAAAAGTTACTGTTTATAAAAATTAAACATACATGCTTAATTGTTTTTCCAACGCATAAATTGTGCGTTTCTGTGAAAAATATTATCGTGAGGAAATCTGCGTGGACTAATTCTAGGGTATAATATAGGGTAGCCTGCTAACCCACAGTAGAGCACTGTGATGAGTCGATGCAGAACAAATTCGCTTTTCTATTAGTAAGGAGGGCTGTGCCCACTTCTGGGACGTTAAAAGGCTGCTACTTATTTTTTACTTCAGCTTTCACTCTCGCTATATGTATTTTTTTATTATTTTGTAACGCTGGGAAATTCTCGTGGATACCTGGAATACTCGGGAGGATGTTCCAGGGTATGCCGGACTCACACCGGCTAAAACCCAGCGGTGCTCCTACATCACTCGGAGACGAAGTCACGAGAACGCGACTGATAGACATTCGTAACCCCGCCAGCGATGTGCTTGTTTAGGCCCAACTCGGTCAATGACCAAAACTTACTCCAAAGGTGGGTAGCCTGGAGCATCCGGTAAGCCACCAGCCACCTCGCGGGACCTCTCTTTGTTGGGAAACGGACCCCGCTTCCGTTACCCAAAGGTCACCACTAAGGAGGGAGACGGCGATCGTGGGCCTCTCGCCTCCTTCCCGGCCTTCTCCTGCGAACAGTCGAGCTGGTCACGTTCGTCTCCCTCAATCGTTTCGCCATCTCCTTCCTCGTCATAACATCCCCGCAGAAGGAGAGCGTAGCACACCATGCTTTGTCGCTGCTCACCATCATTCTAATGACGGTAAGCAGCGAGAGATCCGTTTGATTATTGAATCGCCATGGGCGCGGCACGCTGAACAGTCCAGGCTAGGCACGCCTCAAGCGTGTGTTGGGCCGTGTCAACGGCGCAGCCACACTCTTGGCTCACCTCGGTAGCTCACTATATGTATATCAATGGTATGCTCAACTTGCAATTCGGACATTTTAACGGTTTTGTAGTTTTGATAATCTAATCACCGTTGAATATAAAAATATATAATTAGTACAATAGGTAAACCACTTAAAAAAAATTAATCGCTGTCTTACAAAATTACGTAGTACGTACGATCTTGCTCATATTTACAATTGCTATTGAAAGTGATTTAGTGTTATATTAAGACTGTATAATTGAAAAAAAAAATTGGACTCGTTTTAGGTAGATATCTTAAGTTTGGTTACGTCTTATTTGGTTGTTTATTGTATTCTCTTGAAACACATATTTTTAGCATAGTATACTATGTTATAGTAGGCAATCTTAGGATAATGATAAAATTGACATCTAATTTGACACTCAAAGCTGTTAGGTTGTCTAGAGCCGATCTTAACGACGGCTCCTATCCACGACTTACTGGAAAGAAACGACGTGTGAACATTTTGCATTGCACTCGCACGTCACGAGGATTCCTATATTTTTAGTTATAGTGATATAACTATTTTTACTTTCCTGAGTAGAATTATATCGTAAGTAGATAAGTAGCACTCTATCAACAGCCCACTGCTGGGTACCCACCTCCTCTCATAGGATAGAGGGTTTTAAAGTATACCACTTATACACACATATACCACTTCATTGCGGGTTGGCAGGCTACACGTGACATAGAATGACTCTATGTGCAGATGTCCTCACGTTGTTTTCCTTCAGTGAAAAGCACAGTGATAGATTAAAAAGATCAATCAGGCATGTAAATTTCGTTGTTATCAAAAAAATTGATGGTGCCATTTTTTTTGGGCTGGGAATGCTTTTGCGCACTTACACCGATCAGAATGGGTCAGGAGTGTGGAATTCGACGAGGGACTTCGCAATACCCACTAAAACCCAGCGGAATCCTCTTCATCTGTACGTAAGACACCAGAGGTTCAGCTTGCGCATTCTTCCCTGGTGCCCCAGATGAGTCCGACTGAGGAGGTAGCAGGTGCGCAAACAAGCACCGCCCAGTATATCGCCTCCTTCCGCGGTAAGCATTTACTGCATTCTCTCTCTCTCTCTCGCTCGTGGGCCTCCTTTAGCGATTACAGTCTGACTTGATAGTGCCTGGTCAGGATTTCTTGAGAGATATCCACGCAACACGCTGCTAAGCCATCATGGCTGGTTATTGGGAGAACACATACCACCCTTCGACCCTGTGACACGTTCTCTCCTTATGGAAAAATTGGATTAAGGGAATGCGACAAGAGAATGCACTTGATCCTGTGCATACATCTGTGTAATATATACTTCACACACATACATTAAGTTATATAGTTTTTAATAATGAATTATATCCAAAAATCTTTTTTTCTCTGGGAAATGCAATTATGCACTGGCCCGGTCCATATGTCTCGAGTGTGGGACTCGGCGAACAAGAAGGCCTCGCAATATCCACTAAAACCCAGCAGAACCCTCTTCACCCATGAATGAAGCACCAGGGGTTCAACTTTCGCATTCATGCCTGGGATTTGGTTAAAATTCCATTAAAAAATCCAATAACTTTTTATTATCTTATTATCTATTTATTATATACATGGGGATTAAATCGATGGGGATTGATGTGCCTATTTACTAAAAACGGATTCAACATGTTATTCCAAGTGTATCAAAGTACATATATTTGGATATGACGTTCCGATATTACTCCGTTGTCGTTTTATGGGTACAATATGGGAAAAAGCCTGCATCGTGCCACTTCGCGCCAACTGCCTTGTCAATCAGTGCTAACCACGTACAATTATAGGCTATGCACTTGTGTTCACCTATCCATGAATACAAATCCTGTCTTGAATCTGTACTAAGTGCCGGTTTCTGCAGCTCTTTAAAAGGTATATTACCTCATCTGTTAAGTGTCTATGTGTACCATGTTTTTACGTCGGTTAACAGTTTTAAATTTGCGTGTATATTGAAATTTCTCTCATGGATGCTCACGATCGTAATACTTAGTCATTAATCTGACGTAATCTTGTAAATTTTTATATAATGGCATATCACTGCCATATTTGTATTTTAATAGTAATCCAGTGTGTTAAATTTCATTTTAGGTGGTCGTTAAATAAAGAATTATCCTTAAATCAAATGCATGACAGTAGATTACTATTAAAATACAAATAATAAACAATTGTAAGTATTTAGTTACCTTAGATACTAAGCATGGGATTACTAACTAATGTATCTGTTATTTGCTACTTTAGTATAAAAATAACAAGTAACGAAAATAACTACAATTCAAATGAGGGTTATTACATTAATAATTAATAATTTCTTAATAATTATTATATTAATAATTTCATCTTGTAAAGAAGCATTGAACTAACTTTATATAATTTTTACCAAATAAAATTGTTTTGTAAAAGATTGATATAAAATTGTACTAATACGAGTATATATTGGTTTGATTATTTGATAGACTCATTTAATAGGAAAAACTAAACCTCGAGATAATGCAGTCTCGTCTTTACTTTGATATTCTCACCTATTAACTTGATACAATCTTCTTTATAGTCAGTGTTTTTCATATATTTTGTATATCTCTATGAACTACGACTGCGTAATAAATACCTCGTACCTAATATCTAGTCTATGGAAAAAATACCAGTTAAAATACCAGTTATTGGAACTATAATACCGTCAGAGTTATAGTTATTGAAAAAGAGCAATAGCTTCCATGGTTATTAGACACCGTTGCAATTTAATGTTAGGTGCTACAATGTTATTTGTATCCCATTAAGAGTAAAATTGAACTAAATTAAATATCAACTTTCACTGACGCAAAAATATTAGTCCTTAATAAAAATTTCAATACGACAACCGAAGGCGTTTTCAAAGATTTTGTAGTTTGTCGTTCCCAAAAACTTTTCCAAATTGGAATTAGTAAACTGCTTGCTAATGTGGCGATATTAATACTACATATTTTTTCATTAAATACAATTTTTCATTTATTAAAAAACACCTTTCTTTTACTTTTTTCATATAACACACTTACTTTCTATTTCATAATCGACTTATATCACTTCTCTCGTTTGCTAGTAAATCGATACATCATCTACAAATTAAAAAAAAACAATATTATAATAAACTAACTCTAAAAAGAAAGATTTGGTGATACTTTTTTGTATTGTATGTCAATATTAATAATAATAACACTATATTAAATGTTGCTAATTTTGTATTGATTCCATTGATGATTATATTCATCAGACTACAATTTTGTATTAAGATTGCCTATGAAATAAATTCAATGACTCATTTACAAATGTCTAAACACATATAATGTTTTAGTCAACAAAAATTCAATAAATTCTTTGGTTTTATTTAAAAGAGCAAAAAGTGAAAATACTTTCGATAAAAATTTATACGACATTAAACTTTTAAAAAAGTATTTCCGTTTACTGAACCATATTTTATAACGCCGGTGTAATATCCACAGGAATTTCTTTCAACATTTATAGCTTTTTAATTGCATTAACCATGCAATACGGTCGGCTGGCATCGCCACTCGGCTGTGACTGCGTGAGATTGTAACTCGTAAATAATCAGTGGCTTCATGTTCATTTCTACATATATCTACAAGTCGGCAACATTTAATAATTGTATTGGTTTTGTCCAACATTCTCGCTAAGAGCATATATTCTGTACTTTAAGATTCAATTTAGTCATAATTCAGTTTATGACAACTTCACTGGACCTTAGACATGACATTAGAACTGGCAGACAGACAGACTGGACATTAGAAATTGCAATATGCTAAATTTGCCCTACCGGGAATCGAAAACAGGACTTCCGTTAGCGAATACCTGCACCACTGCGTTAGCAAGGCCCATGTTTGTACTACTGAAATGTCTCTGCCTTTAATGTACCCTAAGATATGCCGTAACGTCGAAAGTGTGAGTTCCAGTACGCTGCTAAATCCATAAGAAGTGAATGGTGGTATTACCAATTTCGACTCCACTATTACTTAAATAAGATCTCGATCAAGCGTTAACATACCCAACAAAAGTGCCACTAAAAAAACAGTTTATGTCATAATCTAACGTGGGATAACCGGCTGTGGAAATTATATGTATTTATAAAAAAGTTCTTTCAATTGTCAGAGTAACGTAGATCAATACTTTTGCATACGCCCGTGAGTGGAAACTATGTAATTGTTTCTTTGAAATTTGAAGATTTTAATGGTTCTATTGGATCTAATCGATTTCAGTTCTTTGGTGAAATCATTATGGTGACAACTAAGAATTGTTTCAATGTATCCAAGCCACTTATTTTTTTATCGTATAGAATTCTTTAACTTATAGGAAAATAATGTTATTGGTAGTGTCAATAAAATTCGGCTTTTTCAATCAATATCATACTTGATCCATCTTCTAAATCAAGGCTACAAAATCGTTATAAGCAATGTAAACATTAAACTGTGACAGTAGTAAGATCTTATAACAGTATTAGTAAGACTAAAAAATAATACCTAGCAAAAAAGGAAGTCAACCATCTTTGTGGACTATCATTTATATGACGTAAATTTGACTTATTGACTTACATATTAAATGCCATCAACATGGAAACAGCTTATCGAATCTAAAGTAATATTAATTCAAATCGATTATCAAGCCTTTCTACTTCTATAACGTATTAGAACCATTCCACTAATTTGCAAAACTGGCATAACCCCCAAGTAATAACTCTAGTACGAGAAACTAGAGCCATATCTCGATGCGATCCCTCAGGTGCGCCGAAACTCCTCCCCCTTGTTTATTGCTTATTAGTGGGAACACAGCGGCATGTTTGAACCGCTCTTTGTTCTCGCCGACAAATACCCCCTTTCCTTCCTCTCCTTTTCTCCACACGATCCGGTCACGACGCCTGCGCAAGCGCCGCGACTCATAAATCCTACCTATTTGACGTTACCTCGCACCTAAAGATGATATCGATCTAAGCACAATGATATCGGTGGAAGGAAGTGCAACGACGCCATAAAGTCTGATAATTTTCATATAATATGGGCATTCGTGATTTCGACTAACGATTATGATCGATACATCGACGAATAAATGCCCCAGCAGATAAATCTGCATACCATACTTGAGACTGCCTCATTGGTCTAGTGGTTAGCATGTTCGACTACAGACATAAAGGCCTGGGTTCGAGTCCCGGGTCGAGCCCATTCAAAAATCGATATTGAGTTTTCTATTAAAGTTTTCTTAATATTTTCACGAAGTTGGGAAGTTGGCGCTGTGATCCACCCCCGTGATTTGGAGAGCACGTTAAGCCGTCAGTCCTGCGCCTAATCTCTCTCCTGTCGTGTCGGATTTCCGTCACATCTGACTATGAGAGTGAAGGTGTAGCAGCGTGGTAGGTCTATGCTCTAAAAACCCTCTCTCATATGAGCGAGGAGGCATGTGCCCAACAGGGGGACATTAATGGGCTGCTAGTTGCTTACTTATACCTATACTTGAAGCGTACCTAATAAATCAAGTAGTCTATATTGAATTAGTCTTTTTCAGCACTTTTGAATAAACTTAAATTATTGACGGTGTCGTTGGCGTAATGGTGCAAGTGTTAGCTTCAGTAGAGCAAATTTAGGAAATTCCATGTTCTAATTTGTCTGAGTCTAGAGCGATGGGTTGCGTTCCATTATAAACGCATTGTGTAGAATCCATGAGGTAAAATATCTCTTGCCAGATTAGCGCGTTTCCATATCAGACTATATCATGTAACTGGTGAGATTACAATCAAGCGCTACTCTGTCTGTAAAAAAAAAGTTACGTGGACTGTTTTGCGCCCCATTTCGAGAAGAACTCAGAACAAATTCAGGAGTGTATATAATACTAAGGTCCCACTTCTGGGCGCAGCCCACATCATTCACAGTAGGGAAGGTTTTTGGTGCATACGGCAGCTTAGAAATATACTACAATTGCTCCAGGGACATGAGAGTTTCCTCACCATGTTCTCCTTCACTAACAGGACAATGATGAAAGAAAAAAAGATTAAAAATAACAATGTTGTACCCGAGATTCCAGCTCGTGACCTAAAATCTAGGTGTAAATATAAATATATTTACGATAATTACTTTAATTATTTACGAATATATTTTAGAATCTATATTGTAAATTTCGTATTATTTGTCATGAGTTGGAGTGATTGCGTATTAAAAAATCAATGTCGGGTTGTATTTTGCATATTGAACTTGATGACAATCTTGTCAAAAAAGGCGTACGGTATTTATCCCCCTATATTAAAAAAAAATCTCCATAGATAATGTATTTGCAGATTTGAAAACGAAAACTGAAAACGTTAATTTTGATTTGAAGTTTCTTAATTTAGTTCCAACGCTTAAAACGTCTACGCGTATCATCATTTTCATGTAAAATTTTAACACAGATTATCAGATTACCGATTTTTTCAGTAATTTTTGAATTCTTAGGGCACCTAAAATTGTTAAAATTTAAAATAAAAATGTCTTAAAAACAAAACTTGTTATTTAACTTTAAAGATTTTACCGGCATCTGGGAGACAATTCCTATTTTAATTAAATGTCATATTCTGACTTTCATTTACTGCTTAACAAGAAATTGAGTATTAAAAGATCATTTTTAAACTTCATTATAGTATCTGACTATTCGCTAAGTCTACTTTCAATGCCGCCGTTGTTCTGAGAAAAACGATCGATTCATATCACATCGTAAACGCATTAAGCTCATATGAAACGGGCGGGGGCGAAACATTCCCCGAATAACTTTCTAACAAGAGAATGACGAATCTGACGGAGGTCAATTCCTTTGACGGATACTATCATCATCAAAAACGGCTGCATCACGCAAATTATCGAAACGATACATATCTTGATAGAACAAAGATAAAAGATACGAAAAATCTACTAATATGATCAAAAAACGCGTCGAACAATAAATATTACGAAGTTTTACCCTTGAACAGAGAAAGATGAGGCGCATCTCTTGAAGCTTTTTCTTCGTCTACAAAGCCTTGTTTGAGTATAATTTTAATTTCATCTGTAGGATTTAGTTTTTAAAGTATATTTTCGTTTACTTTAGTAGCAAAATGGATATTTGTCAGTGTTCAAGTGCAAGTGATGCGGTAGATAGCGGCTGGGCGCGGCGCTTGCTAATGGGAGTGATAAGATCTCGCGACCACGCCTTAGCCAGGCTCCGAATCCCGATAACAGGCTTACATCGTGGTAAGAGACTAAATCGCATTCTTAACTGTTGACAACGAATAATGGGTACAGATTTGTTAACAGTTTTTAAAACAAATGATTTGACAAACAATGAAAAATTGGTGGCTGCTACGAAAAATTACGAGACGGTCAGAACCGATATATCAAATGACTTATTAATGGTGTCATAAGTTCGTGTACATGCAGTTGATATTGTTAAAAGAGTAATGCTTATCATCTTGTAAAATTTTATTAATATTCATTTGGTTATATGTAAAATAGCATGATATTTTAACTTTCAAGTTAGTTTTAGTTGTAAATTTTGTTTTTTAGAAATTGTGTGCTTTTAAGCTATGGATTTCAACAGCATAAAAGTGATATATTTATTTATAAGTTTTAACTGAGATTGTTGTACCATAAAACAATCTTTATCTGTTATTTTCAATATTATACGAAATCCCCGAAAGGTACGAAATCTAATGGCAGTTTGTTTGGCCTTTAACTGAGATTGTTATATGTTACTTATAGCTGAGTTATTACATAGTTATATAAGAAAATGAAGTATGTGTTTGTAGTTTTACATTCATAAAATGATACTTGTAACAAAATTGTGAGTCGGTCAATCTGTAGGTCGATTATTTGTGTTCCTGTTACTTTATGAGAGGGCTGGACCGATTTTAATCGGATAAACACTTTTAGATAGCGGATATATTAAAGCAGGGGTCGGTAACTAGCGGCTCACGGGCCATTACAGTGCGACCCGCAGTCCATTTGTATAAAAGTGACGATAAATTTGGTTAAAAATGTTTTATTAAAAAAAATGGTGTCTATTAGATGAAATGATGTGATAATACTAATATCCTTATAACCCTTTTATAATAAAAGGTGGTGAACTCATGTTATAAAGAATATCCAAGGTTACCTTTATTTAAAAGAAAGTTATTATGCGGGTAACTTGCGGGTAATTAATTATATAGATTACTTTTTATTCGAAAATTTCTACGACATTTAGATAAGTACTTCTAGTTTAAATGTAAAATCATAATCAGTTATATTGAAACGTGAACGGATTCGCTAATTATATTACATTGTAGCACAATGTAGCACTATTTAACAAGATGTGGCGTAAGTAAACTTGAAACATTGTTTAAATTTATGCGTCAAACCAATCATGCACCAATTTACAAGATATTCTGTTATTACACGATACATTAACGGTTAATCGTGTTTGCTTAACAACAATTAAAATCATTGCGTTCATTGTAACATCAACTATTTACTATTTCAATTTTAATTACTCATTGACACGGGTAAGTAACAGATATTAGGAATAAGTGTCATATAAATCACGCCAATTTTTAATGAAAAATATAAACCGAAAATCGTAATTTAATATTGAAATAAGTATTTATAATTAAATTTTAACTTAAGTGTTAATAATAAAGAAGAAAATATGTATTTTTTTCATTACTGACGGATTAGCGCTAGACTGTGATCACACTTCATGGTAAGTGATGATACAATGTAAGATATAGTGCGCTAAACTGGTAAGAAGCAGTTCACGTCTTATGGTTTCTAACCAGCACAGTACCGGAACACAAATCTCTTGTTGGAACTAAGTTCCTTATCGCGCTTTGCGAAAGGGGGCTAGACGGAAAAAATTAAGACCAATTTGTAATGACACTTTTTATATATTAGATCAACAATACCGAAGTGGCGCAAGTGTGGTTTTTTTTATATATTTGGTCAACAATACTGAAGTGGCGTGAGATTTTCTTCATTTTAGGTTATTAATACCAAAGTGGTCCAAGTGCGTTTTCTATATTTTCGGTTATGAATACCGAAGTGGCACAAGCGCGTTTTTTATATATTTGGTCAACAATACCGAAGTGGTTAAGTGCGATTTCCTGTATTTTCGGTTAACAATACCAAAGTGACGTAAGTGCGATTTTCTATATTTTCGGTTAACAATAGCAAAGTAGCGCAAGTGCGATTTTCTATATTATCGGTTAACAATACCAAAGTGGCGCAAGTGCGATCTTTCATATTTTGAAACTATTTTTATTATTTATGTATGGTCTACGCGATGACGGTTATTATTTATAAATCATTGTAAATAAAATAAGGGTAACTGTATACGTTTTTATAATAAACTCCCACAAGACGTTTTAGAAATGTCAATTAATAAATTCAAAGTCTGTTAAAAGAAAGTTGATAGAAAAATCGTATTATAACGTATATAATCGTAAATTGCAAGAGTACTTAGACGATAGAAACGCGTGGGAATGAACGAACTGCTCTTATTTGAACTGAAATATATTAAACTAATATGATATTGTAACGATGATGATAACAAAAAAAAAACAAAACACCCGACTGAGTTTGTTGTGGGCTCTTCTCGGATCGGGGCGCGAAGGAACCCTCGTAACTTTAGATTTTAAGTCGTTCTGGAGTATCAAGATGTGTATAAGAGACAGGTATGAACCCGCCACGTTGTTCCACTTCGGATTGGCAGGCGTATAAGT
>JACTOM010000070.1:702123-1032969 GCA_015832385.1 Elymnias hypermnestra
ATATTGAGTTTTCTATTAAGATTTTCTCAATATTTGCCCGAAGTTGGGAAGTTGGCGGTGTGATCCACCCCCGTGCCTCGGAGAGCACGTTAAGCCGTCGGTCCTGCGCCTGATCTCTCTCCGGTCGTGTCGGATTCCCGTCACATCGGACTATGACAGTGAAGGAATAGAGAGTGCACTTGTGTACTATGCCTGCCAATCCGCAGTGGAGCAGCAGGTGGGTCTATGCTCTAAAAACCCTCGCCCCTCGGAGTGCGGAGGCCGATTTACGATTACCCGCCACATACAAAAAACTATCACTTTACAATTTACAACAATTTTACCCTTACGCGCCTAAAGAAGTTTCACTTCAAAATCAATGACGTTATTCTCTGGAAATGTTTTTGTATATTGAAAGTCATCGACATAAACACGTCGATGGCCTCTACGTATAAAGAGTCAGTTTTCAGAGCCTAAATATGAAAGCCAGTTTTTCCAATAAATTGTTTACTATACCTTTTGTACCAGTGCTTAAATAAGTGAATTCTCTTTCAGAGAAATTACCGGTTCGAGTCCTGGACTATCATATCCCGGTTGCAATTTCGAGATATGTATAACCTAACTAATATAATGTCATTAAGGCACACTGGCAGTCAGCCTTAGTTTGTAAATTTATGAATTATATAAACGAACATAGATTTAAGTGTCACCGACTAACATAGTCTTATTTTATTACAAATGTAACTAACAAAAATTGGAACGTTTTAAGTTTTCTAAAAATAAATGATCATTATTATTATTATAACCTTCCAATCCGCAATGGAGCAAAGTGGTGGATCCATTCTCTGTAAACCTTCTCACCTATGAGTGGCCTCTGCCAAGCAGTTGGTAGTCAAAAGACAGCTACTTATCTGTTTATTAAATCTCATATAACATTGACACAATTGTTTGGCTCTATTAGCTGAAAGTGTAAATAATTGATCATAATTTTGTATTCATTCCTTGTACTTTATTCGTTACATTCGTGTCATTTAAATATTCTAAATTCATGCTGTGTTAGCAGCGGCCATGAGCAGGTGCATATGATATATCTCCCATAAACGTTCACCAAATTACTATTTAGTTGCATAAATACCTTATCATCTTGAGGATACATATTTATGCCTAGCGGGTCCAGTACGCCGGAGGAGATGAGAGTACAGGCGCAGCATCCGCTCCGATTCCATTATCACGAGAGATGCATCGTTTTATACTGTATAAAATGACTAGCTGTTTCCCGAGGTGTCACCCGTGTAGGGCCTATGTTATGGGAATAAAGAAATATAGTGTTTAGGGTTTTAAACATTTTATCGATGAAACTATAATCGTACAGCTCTCTTAAACAGTTGTGTTTTTGTACATCCGACTTTCTTCTAAATATGGACTAGCGGTTTCATATATTAATATATATATATATATATTAAATATTCCCTGTTACACAGTGGTTAACAGTTATGAATTACGAAACTGCCTAAATTGATGTTGTTCTGATTTTTATGTGAAAGTGTTATTTCGATGAAGGAGGCACATGGGAGGCACAAGGAGGACGCTGTGGACGCTCCTTTACTTCGGCGCAGGAGGTTCGGAGGTAGGGGGCATCGATTTGGGCTTCTCCTTCCTCCTTCAGTTTTCCAGAGGAATCTTCCAGAGAGCCAGGGTAGATTGCGTCTACCGATCCTCTGGTGCTCCAGTAAAGGATGCGGAGGGTACAGCTGGGTTTTAGTGGGTATACTGGCTTATCAGCGAGTCCCACACTGCCGATAAGATTTAACTCTGATCGGCTTACATAAAGGCATTTCCCAGCGTAAAAAAATAGTTTTTTTTTAATGTATAATCTTTTTTCTTATAAAAATTGTTTTTAAACCGAAATATTATAGGTATATAAGTTACGTATGGGATCTCTTATCAGCTAAGCTAGTTAACATCAAATAGATGACATCGTAAGTAAAAGTAAGTAGCAGCCCATTCACGTCCCACTGCTGGGCACAGGCTTCCTCACTCATATGAGAGAGGGTTTTTAGAGCATAGACCCACCACGCTGCTCCGCTGTGGATTGGCAGGCATTAGTACACAAGTGCACTCTCTATTCTTTCACTCTCATAGTCTGATTTGGCGGTAACCCGACACAACCGGAGAGAGATCGGGCGACATCGTACTACAAACTAAATTTAATTCGAAATATCTTTATTCAAGAAGGCCTTTACAGCACTTTTGAATGGTCAAATATCGTATTTTTCATGCATTATTTCAATGTTCGACGGATGATGATATTAGAGTACGACTTACTATCCAAAGTTACGAGGGTTCCTATAACTCCTACATTTAATTGTCAATAGGCAAAGTTGCGCGGAGCAGCTACATTTATTAAGTTTATATATTGATTAAATTTTGTATTATCACCGATGGAGTCAAATTATGTTTCATAAAAATGATGAATCGTAATGACAAATTATGCGTGAACGCCAGCTATACGACTATATTGATGTTTTATGAGTTTAATGTGTAATTGTAACCTTTATATTCCATCAGCTGGCTTATGAAATTATTAAAGTGCTCCCCATTATTAATTAAGTCATTTTAGGTGTCAGGACAATCTATGGCCATGTGTTTTATAATTTAATTAAAAACTTCATTTGATTAACTGCTTGAATACTTCTTGCGCTTGATCTTACTTATATCAGATTGCCGATCCAAAGACCACTAAACAGTAGGGTACTTGTTGATCTTTTTGACCTCTTAATTACGTACCTATCGTAAATAAACAAGTGTATATGCATATCTGTTCCAATTATTAATGTTTAATAAAATACCTTTTTTTTCATCCACTATGGTTCAAATAAATTCTCTCAAAATAGTATGTTGATATTAATACAGTTTTAAAACATGAATACATAATTGAAATTATAAAAATAATAGTTTTACAGCGCCTTTTATTGTAAACTCACGTAAAATGTGTTAAATAACCTTAAGAATTTCGGGCTTAATGGCGTAGGAATTGACTTTAGTTATCTTTCCAAAAACCGGTTTATTGTTTAATGACAGATTCAAAAATATATGTATAAATAAAGTAATTGCGAATGAAATTGTATGCGAAAATAGTAATCACATTAAAAATAAAATAATGTTATTCATTCCTTTAACTGGTAATTGTACAAGTTTTAACTTGAAAACAAGTCATCATTTAAAGCTATGAGTATATAAACACTTATCATCAAGCTACCCAAATTTATACACACAATAAAGAAATTTGTCACTCTTTATAATCATTATATAAAGAACAGTGTATCGAAGACTTAATACCAGGTGTCCCTCAATTAGCAGGTCCTACCAATGCAAAGGTGGTGCCAATTGAGTGGCATTATGGCCTCATTCCGGAAGCCCCAATTAAGCCATCACATCATTCATTATTTTATTGCTGAACGACCAAACGAACCCTGTCTTTTAACCGTTTTTTTTTTTCAAATTAATTAATACTATACAATTTTTTGTTAGACATCCTTTAGCGACTTATTACCTATGGTTAACTATATGTGTACAACACAAAAATAAACTTACGTCTTTTATAGGGTTTAACTATAAACCAGTTTTTTAGAAAGGTCATAAAGCGAATAAAGTAAATACCCCACATGAATTTTCCAAAGTGCCTCCTCTCGCATTGTAGACGCTCGGTTTCCCATATTCCCACGGGATTCCAAAAACACGTTGGAGACACCGCGATGAACAGATATACTAATTAAAATTTTAGAAAAGCATTAAATATCATTACAATTTTTTTTACATTTTCTCATTAAATTTTTTTACAGCTCAATCTATTCGTTTATATTATACCTAAATTTATGTGGTAAACTTTTTAAACGTGAATAATAAAAAATAACGAAGAAATTCCAGTTCTAGTAGATGCAGTTTGAAAACAAGAATTCATATTAATAATTTGGTATTGAATCAAACATGGAACCGCTGCATGAATATTAATATAAAAACACTGAACCTAAAGGCTTCTGTTAATATAGCATGGCATGATAATTATAGTTACGAGTATATTTTTTTACTAATATCTTAACAAGTTTTTCAATTTGTCATTAGTAAAATCCGCATAGACATTTTGATGACCACGTGACAGCTACGAGGGTTTTTACATTTCGTGACTCGTTCTTTTGGCGTACTCGTATAGTTTAACGACATTATATTAAATAAATCTATTTTAAAATATGAAGGTAGCGTATGCTAAATGTTCATGAATTTTTATTTACCGTGTAATTACAGTTATTGTAATGGTGTATATTCGTGACATAAACTTTTACTACTAACTTACAATATATTTGCCATTTACATTCAAACTTATCTTCATACAAATAGACATATATATTATCATATAACAATTATAGAAGAAAAAAATATAAAAGTACTTTCGATGACTAAACAATTCGGTATATGTTTGGATAAAATAAAAAAATGTGCAGGTTTAACTAAAACAGTGAAATAAAATCAATAAATGAATTATTATTAAAAAAGAATGCAATTGCCAATGTACATTTTTTAAATTATATTTGACAGAAGTATCCGGAAATATTGCCAATATAAATCTAGACCAAAATTGCAGAAAATGTAGAGCGCAAGCTCAGAACAGTAATTAAATCAGTATTATTGATTTGCACTTCAAATATTCTGTTAACCCCTATTGAAGTATAGTGGTGGATCTCATAATTTAAATTTTCTCTCTCATGTCAGAGACCTACTCCCAGTAATGGGGAGTCCGCCTTTTTTTTTGTTCGGACTGTGTTTAGCTGTTAGCCCTACTGGCTTTTACAGCGTAACCGGAAGGAGCCGAGGGGAGTCAGCGGGCAACTACTTATTTACTTTATTGTCTCATTGGTCTAATGGTTAGATTGTTTGGCTATGTGGATTAGATTGGTCAGATCATGAGGTCCTGAATTCCTCCGGTCGGGCCAACTCTTAGGTGATATTAGGTTTTCTGTTAAGTGTACTCCCTGAATTTGTGAATTTGCCGGTGTGATACAATCTCCTGCCTTTGGGAGCGCCTTGACTATACTTGATCTTTCACTAGTCGTTTCGGATTCGCTATACTATCTGACTGTGTTAGAAGGAAAATAGAGCACATGTGTGTTTGTCTTGTGCACTACAATGTCTCGTGCTCGTATGCCTAATCTCTTCACGAGTTTGGCTGCGTGGCCACGATACCTCTAAAAGCAGTGATGCTATATTTTCTTTTGTTGTCAAAAAAATCACGAAAGCTTCAACAGAGAGTCGATCTTATCAATAAGGTGACTTCGCACCTTTGCCGAAAGTTATCAAGTCCCATATCAGGGTAAAGCCGGGCATTGTATTCGAGATGCTAAGGCCGTGATCCTCCATCCATCACCTGCTAAGCCCTCAAGAGTAGCCGCCACCGGGCTGCATGACGTGTTCGTACAAATATTTTTGATAGGGATTTGGACACGACAGATCATAAATATAAGTCAAGAAATATAAAGATCAAAATCTTCATATCTACGTAATGTCAAACTTGATTCTCGTGTAAACTATAAATTTAACAAGTAATATAAATGTACATTATTTTCACTCTCACGTCATCTAGTAAGAGCTTCAAGTGGATGAAAAAAGTAGGTATTTCATTGACGATGCACTAATTATATATTATAGTGAGAATTTGAGTAATGCTAATGTAATTTTTTTGTCGATAATAATATTATAAGATAATATTATATATATAAAACTAAGGGTACGAAATTATATTGGGATGTGGTTACAAATAAAAAACTATTTAACTCTTGCTACAGCAGATGGTGACACCATTAAATTTTAAATAACTTTTATTTATATCATGGTGAAATCTATAATATAAAAGTTTACGACTTTTACAGTGATTGTAATTTTTTGCAACAATTTGTAATTACTTGTATAGCATTGTTAAGTTACTTTTGCTGTACTTTTACTATTTGGTTTTTGAAGTATGAGTCTTACCTTAGCCTTATATTACTATTGTATTAGAATATAATGTTTTGTGCCGAATATCTTTGCTAACACAATTATATTTGCATACGAATAAGAGCAAAATTTGCCACACATAGTATGAATAAAAGTAATAGTGTAAAAAAGTGACGGTATATTTAGCTGTCATTACCGGCTATTTCTTAGTCGTCCAAACCAATTTGAACATTTTCCCCCAAAATCCAACGAGTATAGGGAATTGCGAGCGTATAAGTCACATTACAATTTCATTTACGTCCAATATCCCTTAGTGCCCGAAGACAGAAGTCTTCGAACAGTGCGTGCTTACCTACGGATCGGAAACGGGGTTGCTGACTGTGGGCCTTATTCGAAAGTCATCGTTGAAAACTCAACTCTCGAAATTGTTGACGAATATACATACCTGGGACATATAATCCAGCTAGGTAGGTCCAATTTCGAGAAGGAGGTAAACCACCGAATCCAACTCGGTTGGGCAGCGTTCGGGAAACTACGCCAGACATTTTCGTCCGATATCCCTCAGTGCCTGAAGACCAGTCTTCGAAAAGTGCGTGTTGCCAGTGATGACCTACGGTTCTGTGACTTGGTCGGAGGGCTATGCTCGGCCTTTCTCTACGCGATCGAAATGAAGAAATCCGTAGTACAACCAAAGTCACCGACATAGCCCTGCGAATCGCGAACCTAAAGAGGCAATGGGCGGGGCTCATAGTCCGACGGAACGATGGACGTCGGGGCCCGAAGGTGCTGGAATGACGACCCCACATCGGGTGACGCAGTGTAGGGAGACCTCCCACAAGGTGGACCGACGATATAAGGAGGGTCGCCGGTAGCCGCTGGAGCCAAGCGGCGCAACATTTTGTGAGACCTATGTCCAGCAGTGGACGTCCATCGGCTGAGGCGACGAAGTAACATTACATTAAGACAGGGTAAAACGTAGCGGTCAGTTTTGTTAGTTCTCAATAATATTTCTCAAGTACAGTTTACGCGTGAATATAACATTTATACATATCTATATGGGCTCTTAAGGACTATGGAGTTATAATTTTACGCGTTAACATGAGGCGAGAGGATCATAAATATTTAATAGATATTTTCCCACAATGGGGTGGCCATCGACACTGTTAACCCTCCAGAGCGTTGTAAAAGACGATCGGAATCGAATAAATTCTAACCCCAAGAGCTTACTGAACAAAATTATTAGCTACAGTTTATTGTTAACATTTGCTTACCCATTATTTAACACTATGAGGAGTTATTTATTTATTGCAATGAATAACTCTTTTACAATGGACAAGCCCATATGAAATATTACGCTCAATAGATTGATTTACTTTTTTAAGCATTTAATGTTTTATATTCAATGAAATAGAATTCTAACGAGGGAAAGGATACTTGCCTGTGACGTAGCTTGATAATAAGTAAAGGTACTACATAATATTGACTGTTTAAATATAGTTGGAAAAGTTAAATCATAATGAATGGCTAAGTTAAAAATTCTCTATTGAAGTCTGATTCTTAGTTTTGGCTTTACATTTTTTATTACATTAAATTCAAAGCTATTATTTGCGCATCGTCGTAAGCTGAACCCATAACATATTCAACCATATAATTTTATAGCATTTATCTCACAATTTTACGAGATAATTAAGGTTGTAATAAGATTTTTTAGTTATTTTATTTTAAATAATGGTAGACATAGCAGAAACGTTTACTAACAGTTTATTACATTTATATAGATAAAATACATTTATGTAGATCAAGCCCCTTTATTAGAAATTTATATATTATAAATTGTTATTGTTATAACGGTAATTATTATGATAATATGTTATTTATTTGTTGATGTGTTTTTGTTCAAGTATAGTTCTTTATTCTTTGTGTTTCTAAGAAAAACAGTTTGGTTACATAAGTCTATTAAAATAATTTAAGAAATCCAAACAATTAGAGGAACTGTTTAAGAAATTGTTGATTACTTAAAGTTATGTGATTCTTCATTCGAAACTGTGTTTGAAATAAAAACATTTCTTATACTTATAATTTATTATCCATTTGTCACAAAGACAAACATGCTATTGAATTAGAGTTATATTTATTCTACACGATCGCGACTTAATTTTAGAGCGGTTCCGTCTTAAGAGATGTTAATTGACACCCACACACCACGAAATGCGTAAAATGTATTGCGATTTGGAACGCAGCTATTAACATGTTAGACTCTAGATAGTTGGGTGACAACACTGATAGCTCTGAAATGTTATTAGTTAGTGAGGAATCATAGTGGCAACACTTAAAAATACCAAAACTATTACGCAATATTACGAAATGTTATGCAATACGACGTAACTTTAAGGAACGAAACAATTTTATGTATGTAGTCTTTCGAGCTGCTTTGTGGAGTATTTGTATTAAATAGAATCATTGCTAAATTGTATAAATTCAAATAGTGGAGTAATTATTAGTATAGTGCAAGTCAACGTGAGTGGTGTTTTTATAATAGGTGTTTTTAAGTCTTGCCACTATGTTACTCAATAACTCCCAACATTTCAGAGCTATCAGTGTTGTCGCCCAACTATCTATAGTCTAACCAACGGCAATTACAAATTATTATTTCATAATCAAGTAGGCTTTCAAGGTTTTTGAAACGTGCAATATTGTCAAATAATAAACTCAACCGATGTATATCCACTGTTGGACATAGGTCTGCTCCAAGGATTTTCATTATATACGTAATGATGCCAAGGTGAGTAATTTGATAAAAAAATTATCGTAAATTAAACCGAAACACAAATCATTTACGGCCGGTTCTGGGATCGATTCCCGATAGGGCACATTTTACAATAGCATTTTTTAATTATGCGCCATGCAAGGGATTTCTATTTCAGCTGTGTAAAAACCATAAGAGGTAATAAATCATACCAGATAAGCGCTTTTACACCTTAGGTTGTATCGCGAATATATAAGGTGAAAATACCTTTACCTTTTGGTAAAATGGTAGTCAAACAGTAACCTAAATAAAGCAGCAATAAAAGAAGTCCGTTAAATCGCCCTTATATAATACAATCGCTTCTTGCATTTAGTGCCTTAACTACTTACACATAATTCTGGGTCACCGCTGTCCGTCATTATTGACGTGTTTCAAAGAAGGCTACCGGTTTCATTAAAATATGTATAAAGCTAATACTCCCACGTAGGTACTTTATGTATATATAAAAATTTGGCGCCGTGATACCATATTAGTGAAATCAATTTTAATATTAATCCTAAATATCCTACAATTCGTAAAGGTATAAAAGAAATATTAGCAGTATTTATTTAAATATCAAGTTTACTGTTTAATACTGTATACTCATTAAAACAATCTAATAGTAACTTAATTGTTTATGCAAAATATAGCTTGGAGAGAAAGTTGATTAATTTATGCAAGTAATATATAAAACGTTGTGGGATAAAAGAAGATATAGTGATTACAATTGAGAAAGGTATGCCTAGATGGTTTGGGCGCGTCGAGACAATTAATGATAGGAGACTGACAAAAAGGATTTATGAGTAAAGAATGAATGGGGAAGCTGGATGGGGAAGACCAAGGCGAACGTTCCTTGGCCAAATCCAGGACATTTTAAATAAAGGCCAGCTAAAGAGTATACTCTAAACGGACTAAAGGTTAAATGAGAATGAAAGAAACGAAGGAGATATGTAAGGATTGTGGCAAGTGGAAGGACGTGGTCTCTACCTACTACTATGGGAATAAGGCGTAATGCTATGTTTGTATATAAGTAATATATAACAGAAATATACATTTTAATTACTTAAAATTAATTACTAACACCATTTAGCATGAACTTCTTAAACTCGATTCATGCAAAGAAACCTTTTACGTTGGATTTCATATAAATCGAGATAAAAAGTTATCACAAACAAAACTATTAACTAATTAATTAAAATTTGAAAAAATTGTATTAACACCGAAACGTCCATGAAAGGCAGTTTTAACTAGTCAGATGTACGAGTATATATTATGTTTAAAGCAAGTTGAAAATGATCCCATAGAGTTACCTAGAAAATGAATATTCCGTGCTTCTTTTATTGAAAGGCAAGTAAGTCGTAGTCAATAAGAAAGAAGTACAAACATCGAAATTAGAGTGCCTTTCGAACGGGCGCTTGTAAGTTTTACCTATTAGACAACACTATTCACGCCTCCACCTACTATAAATACAATGACACGAGATACAAAAGGGAACAAAAAGTTTTCAAGGTCAAAATACATTTCACCCTACTACCTGCCCATAAAGCTGTTATTCGGCTGCAAGCGTAATTCTTTTCAATTTTCTACGAATCGAATTTGGCTGTATCATCAATTGAGTTCCCACATTTTCCGGGCGCACTTACACAATATCAATCAGGTTTTATTGGTGTTATCGAAGCGGGTTCCCGGGGGGAGGGTGGGGCTATTTGTATCAATAACCTGTCAATGGGCCCCCGCTCCTTGGGGACGCACCACCTCGGTTACGTCTGTGACCGCACTGATTTGATTACAAACCTATTGCTTCGGGCGTGTGAAAGATAACATTCGGTGAACCAATTATTAGTTAAATCACTTAGGTGTTACGGAATTCCTTTTTTAATATCCAATTAATAGTATCAGTTGGCTTGTAGTTATAACTAAAAAACTATAGACAACAAAAAATATCATTACCTGAAATGAATGATTTCAAAAATCGATATTGAGTTATTACTGTTAATAAATTGGGAAGTAACACATTAAGCTATCGGTCCTGCACCTGATCTCTCTCTCTCCGGTCGTGTCGATTGCCGTCCCATCGGACTATGAGAGCGAAGGAATAGAGATAGCACTTGATTTAGTGCATATACTTGTGCACGGACTGCCTCATTGGTATAGTGGTTAGTATGTTCAACTACAGACATGAGGTCTTGGGTTCGAGTCCCAGGTCGGGCCAATTCAAAAATCAATATTGAGTTTTCTGTTAAGATTTTCTCAATATTTGCCCGATTGGGAAGTTAGCGGTGTGATCAACCCCCATGCCTCGGAGAGCACGACAAGCCGTCGGCCCTGCGCCTGATCTCTCTCCGGTTGTGTCGGATTCCCGTCACATCGGACTATGAAAGTGAAGGAATAGAGAGTGCACCTGTGTACTATGCCTGCCAATCCGCATTGGAGCAGCGTGGTGGGTCTATGCTCTAAAAACCCTCGTTCCTCGGAGTGAGGAGGCCGATTTATGATTACCCGAAATTGGAAAACATGTCATTTTCAAGTAGATTATAGAAAGACGATAGTAGGGCAATTGCTTTTACAATTTTACCATTTTTTCAAGTTCAGATAGATTTTTTAATCTTGTAGTGGGTAACGCTGGATGTTAATATATATTTATTTATTCAAATATTCATTTATTATCAAATCTTGCGTAAACTTCGACGGCCTCGCTGGCGCAGTGGTGCCAGTATTCGCTTTGCTGGTTGAGGTCCCGGGTTCGATCCCCGGTAGGACGAATTTAGGAAATTGTATTTTCTAATTTGTCTGAGTCTGGACTGGTGGGAGGCTTTGGCCGTGGCTAGTTACCACCCTACCAGCAAAATCGTACCGTCAAACAAAGAGATTTGTGTTCCGGTATGATGCTGTGTAGAAACCGTAAGGGATATATCGCCTCTTAACAGATTAGCGCGCTTCCATCTTAGACTGTATCATCACTTACCATCAGGTGAGATGACAGTCAAGCGCTAATCTGTCAGCAATATATAAAAAACACTCCGTCAATTAAAAGCTCAGGTAAAAGGTTTAAAGGTGTCTTTCCATGTAATGAGTTTAAAAACTGCATGGTAGGATTTGTCTGTATTTATATTACTTGTTTCATTTCTGGTAGCTAGAGCTTTACTCATTGATGTTAATTGATAAAACAGTCGCAGATGGTACCGCCCTAAACTAGAAAGGTATAATTTACCTCTTGCTTTTATACTGCAACGTAGAGGAACGCATTTTTTCTTGATGACACGTCTTTGCTGATAGTATTATAACTATACACAACCGAAAGTTCCAAATCCTTGCCTAGACATATAAAAGGATACAGTTTTGTAAATTTGAGCAATTGATTTGAAGTTTACATTAGTTAAATAAGCTTCGAATACATTCCAGAAAATCATCTTAGAATCATTATAAATACGTACCTATACAACATATCCTTGAAAGTTCTTGGTGATTTATGTACTCTAATATATAGTTTATAATCTAAAATCTATTAAAAAGTATTTATTTTAGTCTATAATAGTAATATATATAGATATTCAAAAGAGTTGAGTAATTCCGTCAAATCATTCATACATAACCGTTTAACGTGTACTGGCGGAAAGCTATATACAACAACGAAAAATAAAAGTGTTTGTTAGTATAAAATTTTACCTATTAAGAGCAGAAATAAAAGAGGAACGAAAAGGAAAACTTCCCTATGGCAACAAAGGTCGTGCATTACATTAGCCGCTATCAGTAGCGGTCGACAAAGTAAAATTTGGGACACCTTATTTCCTCGGCTGGTTTGCAAAACACGTTCACGCTTCCCACCTATTCCCACATCTCAACGCTTATAGATACTATCTGTTACACGTATTAAACATACGCAAAATGTGATTGAATTCATAAAATTGATATACATTGCCTATTTTTTTCAGTGTAAAAGTAAATTTACGATTGAATTACGTAATGGTTAGCTGCACCATTACTTCGAACGCAAGGCCTTTGTGATTTTAGGTATGGGTTCAGGTGGGCGTCTTCTTCACGCTGATAACACGCTAATGCCCTCAACTTTGCACCACAAAGGGTGGCAGGGTGTCTGGTGTGAGGGGGATGAGGCAGTTTGTGGAGGAAAAATGGGAAAAGTCAGATCATTCGCCTTATTGAACTCAAATAACTTTATCGAGTTGCAATATGCGTCGTGGTATGAGATGGCGGATTTAAAATGTCCTTTATAAGAGTGAATATTACAACAAAGCTTTAATATTTCCATTGCAAATACAAAAAAAACTGTTGTTAAATCTAATATAGGTCATAAAACTCTTGCGTCACAGAGTTTTTATGGATTTTTTTTGTGTTGTATTTGAAAAGATACTTTTAAAATTTACAATCATTGTTGTTTTTGGAATCGGTGTCAACTGAGGTACGTTTGTAACTACTTAAATGGGAGATGTCTGTAATAAAAAAAAATAACATATATTTATTTATTAAAGATAACATATTAACAATTGATATATACAAATAGACGTTGACGTAGAGAACGTTATGGTATAAAAGAAGATGTAGTGACTAAAATTGAGATAGGTATGCTTAGCTGGTTTGGGCACGTAGAGAGAATGAACGAACGTAGACTGACAAAACGGATTTATGAGTCAGGAGTGAATCGGGAAGTTGGAAGGGGAAGAACAAGGCGAACGTTCCTGAACCAAATCTGGGGCATTTTAAATAAGGGCCAGGTCAAGAGTACTCTAAACCGAAGAACCTGTATGGAAGGTTATACATGTTCTCTGCCTAGCCCTATGGGAATGAGGCGTGATCTTATGTACAAGTACGTACACGTCGAACTAGATTTGGTATTTTGTTGTATTATAATCGTCATATAGGTCTTGTCGCAGAATATTGTCGCACATATTTCCTATTAATAAAATAGATATCTTTAAAACTGTACTGAAATTTTGTTCATAAAATATTTTAACGATATAGTATGTTGTTGCCAAAGACATTTCGGGGATGGTTTTTATATTTCGGTAGGTACTAAAGCTACATATAAAGTTTTATTATGTTGAAGGTAGGTGTTACGCCACGCACTTGTCAGAAAGGTGGGGAGGGGTGAACAGCCGGCGCTAATGTCTCTCTACACGTCTCCACATTTCAGGAAAACAGCAAACCTAACCGGGCGATAAATTTACGTTTATTACCGCAAATGTACGTTACATAGGCCCTGGCATTTACTACCGGAACGAAAGGAACCTGGTAGCCCAGAAATGTTTACTAAAAAGGAAAAATCCGGATTCAGATCCCTGTCTAATCTTACCGCTTCACACCTCTAGTAGTCAGCTTGTGGACTACAAAAACCTATAATGTGTTAAGAAGAAATTCACGGTATTTTAGCAAAGGTGAGAAGTTGGTAATATACTACACATCAGTGCCATGAGGAGTTCGTTAAGTAATTTATCCTGCCTCTGATCTCTCTTCGGTTGTGTCGGATTTGCCATCACATTCGATTATGACAGTGTAGTAATATATAATTAGATTTTGAACATGACATGGAATCGATTATTCGATATACGATTTGGATAGTGAAACGGAAATAAAGACGCGTATTGAAATATCACGCAGTTCCTTTAATAAAATGAGGAAAATACTATCCAGTCGGGTATACCAGTATACCCCTACGAACTCGTCTACCTCAGTGCTACATTTGGCCCATAGCCCAATACGGATGTGAAGCCTGGACTATTAAGGAACACATTCGAAAACGTATAGAGGCTTTCGAAATGTGGGCATATCGGCGCATGCTTTCAATCACTTGGACCCAAAAGTCAGCAAGGTAGAGGTTTTGACACGAGTTGGTCAAAACCGCAAGCTATTGCAGACCATCAAAATCAGGAAAGTTGCCTACCTTGGTCAGATATTCAGACACCAAAGATATGACCTTCTGCAACTGATAATGATGGGCAAGATTGCCGGAAAACGCGGTGTTGGCCGCAGCAAGAAATCATTTGTTAGTGGACTGGTCTTACGAGAGCTGCCAAATTGTTTCTCCTCGCCCGAAACCAAGACATTTTCTCAGAGCTAATATTCAACTTCTAGTAAATGGAGAGGAACGAGAAGAGGAAGGAGAAGAACAGCTATATATAAGAAAGAGTCATAATTTTTTATTATAGTAGATTTAAATGTTAAAAAAATTGCAATTTAATATTTCGGCCCTTCTGACTGTTTCTTGAAATCTGCGACGCTGCAAAACTGCTGGTTCGATTTTACTAGCAGATGAACCACGGAATAAGATAAAAGAAGTAAAATCAGAGCCAAATATACTCTCAAAACCACGAGTATAGTAAAACTAGAGTGAGTTACAACTCTGCTCAAACTGGATTAGTTGGGTGTAATAAAATTGACTCATTGAATTATATCAAAGGTCCGTTATGACATAAACATTACCTATCAAAACGGATCGTTTGGTAATTGATTATTTTTATTTATTGCCAGGTATCCATTATTGTGCGTCGTTTCCGAAACGTTCGCGTAAATGGGCGAGCGTAATTCATTTAGGTGCTAAATTTATGTGTCATATTTTCACCCTCTGAATCGATCTAAAATATCGTTTTTATTAGTGGATGTTTACGGTACCAATACGAATAAATTATTAGATAAGTAATGATGCTCGAAACATGTAAGCAAAACCTTAGTTTTCCATTCCTAGTTCACACTATTCCTTTATTTATCATGTTTAAATTTTGATCTTTAATAAAATACTCTTTCACTCATCCAAATTCAAACACATTATTACTTTTTAATAGTTTATTGAAATATTAATTCATTAAATCAATTTAATTAATTAACAATCGTAATTTCGAAAAATTAAATATGTTATCTAAGGAAACCTCGCTTAAATAATGGTATCTTTATAATTACAATGACTTAAGGCAATTCCTGCTAGATGACGTAAGATTTGACATTATTTTATCATCAGCTACTAGCTGACCAGGCAAACTTCGTACCGCCTCAAAGACAATAAATAAAATACTGAATGATAATTGCAGAATCAACTTAAATACAATCCACTTTATTAAAAAATGTAGTCAACAATTGATGTTTATACAATATTTATAAGATATAAAAGGAAAATAAAATATATAGTCGTTTTTGTGGTGTTATTAATGTATTATGTTGGTACCCTATAATCTGTGTAAAATATACATACATAGATATACATAGCATTACGCTTCAATCTTATAGGGGTAGTCAGAGACAAGTTCGTCGGTTTAGAGTACTCTTGACCCTTGACTCTTGGCCCTTATTTAAAATGTCCTGGATTTGGTCCAGGAACGTTTGCCTTGGTCGTCCCCTTCCAACTTTCCCATTCACTCTTGACTCATAAATCCGTTTTGTTAGTCTCCTTTCGTTTATTCTCTCTACCTGCCCAAACCATCTAAGCATACTTTTCTCAATTTTAGTCACTTCATCTTTTATACCACAGAAATGTCGTTTTCAATTATGTTTGTTTATAGTACCTATTGGTAAAAAAACATTTCTTAGGTTAACTCATTAACATTTTGAACCGTTACATCACTTACAATTAGGTGTATTCAGAATCAAGCACTAACAACTACAAAACAAAGCTAATGCTATGGATTATCGACAGACTTCTTGTGTTGGAGCTGTAGTAATGCCGTGTTATTGGCCACTCCGCCGATAATCCGCTTTTAACTGCGGCGGGCTCGAGTAAACGTGCTCTGAATGTTTATGTCCAAATTTTTCCGTCCGACAGCATTCGCTTTTCTTAGCTTGATTTGTGGAATAAACATTGAATAATCATCAAGCTACGTACACTATTATATATTAACCGTATCTAATGATTAATAGCATTCCCTACTCGACAAAATGATTGTGTAGGTCACGGTAAAATACGGACAAGTAGACCTAAACTACTTCCTATATGCATCTTGAAATAACAACTTTAATTATTTTATTTTTAAAGTATGCCTTTTCTTTAGATCACTTACATTGTCTTCAGCTTATTAGATCAGTATGTGCTTGAGAGTAGACTACATTGTTGCCTTACTGTCTGTAATTAGCTCCATCAAAGAAGCTCCATCGGTTTCAGAGTTCAGCGTGAATAAATTATTTCTCCTATAATAGTGAAAAAATTAGGATCATATTTAAACTGCATTTTCCCCGATCATATAAACACTGGATCCAATCGTTTCGTTGAGAAGTGGGATCCAATAACATTGTTGCGCCCTCGAAAAATTCCATATAGGAGCAGTTATACAACTGCAAAAGATAATTCCCTAATATTCAGTTGATTAATTCTGAAAGTTTTAAAATTCGTAATTCTTGTTGCTTATGAACAAAAAAATATATCTCAGAATACACTTTATTTAGACACTCTATCGATGTTTTTATATGTCAACAGAAATGTTCATACTTAAGTATTTTTCGTGATAAATCTATTACACCATAATGGAATGAGAAGTCCAGTGAGATGGCAAATTCAATCAAACCATGTCGAAAGTACTGTGTTACTTGTACAATTTCTGCGATTGGAAACAGTTTTACAAGCAATAAATTTTTGCACCGTCGTTGGGTACAACATTTATTAGCTACAATCCAGATTAGATTAGCATTGCATCCCTCCGGCCCTCGGGAGTTGAAATTTGTCGCAGTAATGTGGCCACGCGCCGAACTAATTCGATGGAGACGACCCTTCCTCTATGTGACTCGAATGATGCCTCGACACTGTTTCATTTTAATTGAATAGTTGGCGTGGGGTTGTTTTCCTAGATAACCTTATAGTCGTTTTGCATAATTGCGGGTCGTGTCGCTCTAATTTGAAACAATTTCGCAATCTGTCACGCTTTGTCTCCTACATAAATTGGTGATTGTTTCTAGTCGTAAAACTATCTGTAGTAGACTCTAGCTTTGGTCAGTTGCTGACATGTAATTGGGAACTCAGAAGTAACCATACTGTCGCAAAATAACAAAATACCTGTATAATTGCTGTATTTGTTTGCGTGAGTAAGGAATGCACCTATCTAGGTAATTTAAGACCAGCAAAGACGGCGCTAAGTATTCTAGTTCCTTACTTCGTAGAAACTACTCAATGGTAAATTACTTCTTACCAGATTTGCGCATTTCCATCTGATAGTGTCTTCATTTACCATTAGGTTAGATCATAGCCAAACGCTAACTTGTCGGTGTTAAACAGAGGCAATTTGAGGTGGAGAAACGTTGACAAAAACAGACATTTAAATAGCCCACGCAACGCACTGTAACTAACTACAAATGTGTATGGACGTTAGGACGTATTTACAATAACTTTAAACCTACAGGAACCGAATGCTCGTTTATTGGCTTATTTCTTTACAAAAAAAATCTCGTTTGCTTTCATTTTGTTGATCAAATCATTCATAATTTCTAATTCATTAGAAAATGTTCTGATAAAATAGAACATACAAGACCTCTGCCGGCGACAAACTAAATCTCTAATGACTGGAACTACTTAAAAAATAGAAAAGTCATTTGTTCAGAACTGATGATTACAAATTATAGACAATTGAAGATTCATTAAACTTTAATTTTTTTGAAAAATGTCTCTATTGCGACTGTTTTTTCAATTAACCAACGAATTAAAAGTCTGAACGTTAATCTACATTAAATTTAAGCATCCCCCTTTTGTCTACCTTTGAGAATGTTTTGAAAACTATATAGTTTCAATGGAGTGTTTATGTTAATAGAACGATAAAGACCTTTTCCTTTAATGAGTCTACAACGAGCTCGTAATAGAATACTTAAACAAATACTAACTTTGCTAAAACTTCGGTTCCCAATATGATATCTTATTGTGTACGTTAAGGTATAATCTAGTAATACGAAGGTTAGATATTTGAGTTTTCAGATTATTTTCCAGTGTCCTAATAGTTAGCTTTATAAAATTCATGTTTGAATGATACTGGCAGCGCCATCTTGTTGTAGCTCTTTGAACGGTAAACCGGTTTACGCGACCCCAACTGTAATTGTAGCGCTTCTTTCTGGACTCCAATTGCTAAGGATACTCGTGTAAGACAATGTTTAACCATAACGATTATAGTTTCTATACATTTGTATGCCAACGATTGGCAGATTCAGAGAAATAAACAAAACAATTATACATCAAATCCTGTATCTAGCAACTAATTTAATAACATATTTAGCTAAGTTTGAGTGGATTGTTAAAGTTTCCGTTCTTGCCTCATATTTTCTGTAACGGTGTATCTGTATCAAGTGTTCCTTGTTGAACCTTCATGTAAATCACTTTAAGTTATAGCTTTACTTAATTAGTGTAATGAGTTAGCTGGTGTCAGGAGTTAACATCTTTATAGCCGTTATTACTGATGCTGACTTGGAATGAAAGCTACTATGACCAAATTATATAGGATTTTATTGAGAATGATTGTTTGTAACATATTTTTTATTTATTTTTATACTTTATTGTACACTAAACAAAGTAATTATACATTAGGAAGGAGACTAAAACTATGTAAATTAGTGCCGGACAAAGGCGGTTCTTCCTGACAACCATTAGGAAAGAGACTTAGTTAAGGGTTTAAAGGTATTATAAATAATATATTAGTACCATCGTGCTGAGGACACTTTTAGACTAACGTTTTACTTCCAAAATTGTCTATTGCCGTGAGGTTTGATATGAAAACAAAGTCATAACACGGTTACCTTTTTCTGCTTGTTCGTGGGTTAATATAATAGTTCCCATTGCGCACCAATAGAACTACTTGCAGAACCAGGGTATCTGTTTTCCGGTTACAAAAATTATGACGTTTTGCCAGCACTTTCTCTTCCGATTCCCTGGGTTGGTTCCCTCATGAACCATCAGAAGGAGATATAATTGTTATTAGAAAGAGATATTTAAGCCAAACCTGAACAGGTTTTAAAACCAAATTTCTGACAATTATACAGCCTGATATAGAGGACTAGAATATAAATATCTACATAAAATTTGGAACTTCTCCTAACGAGTAACGTTTTCTAGTGTGATATCAAATTGTTTCTATTTTAACTCGAAATTACATCAACATCCATGCATTAAAATTCAATAGTGTTTTAGACGGTTTTGTTTTTTATTTTTATTACTTATCATGCTAAAGAAATGAAGTTGCACCCCTCGGATTACCACGTCCTAAATTTTACTCAGAAGAAACCGGTAAGAAACCTAGCGGTTAGTTTTTTACGTTACATACGTTTATATAGTTTTGCACGTTACAATATGTAATACTTTGCTTCTGTGTGCAACTAGAATCAAGTCCAAACATTTCTATTAAAATGCGTATGCTGAAGCTGACAAATGATTTCTGAACCTTCTCATAATTTAAATAAAGTCATGCTTTTAGTTACCACAGTTATAAAATGACGCTAAAATACAAGGTCGTTTTACAATCTTCAACAAAAATGGCTATAAAACTGCTCATGCATCACGTAGACGCCTTTTTGTTTCTTTTTGTATAAAAAACAAATTCTTTTTTGTCTGTTTTTCGTCATACAAACTTCACTAAAAACCATGTTATATTCATTAAATTTCCAATGGAATCTTACGATAACAGATACTACCTTTTTTTATTACTTATAGGTTAGCGCCTGAACGTAATTTCATCTGATAGTAAGTGATTATATAGTTTACGTTAGATACTCGCTGACCTTGCAAGATATCTCTCAGTTCGTTGGGTGGTCACGGCTGAAACTCCCCCCTCCATTCAAATACATTAGGAGACGCAATTTTCTAAATATTACCTGCCGGGAATCGATCCAAGCCTTCAAGCGAGTAGTCGCACCATTACGACAGCGAGTCTGTTAAAACATTATACTACGTCTTACCCATGTCTGCTTGATTTCACGTGTTTCACGAAAGTTTCTTACATATTCAATCACTTAAAATAGGTCCACAATTATATGCAATATTAGCAAAGTGAACCCCTAGACTGTATAAAAACATTAACCTCCAATAGTAGCATTATTTAAAAAAAATATCAGAACTACATTTTAATAATAAATATAGATAAATACTGCTTGACATTTATTCACTTTTTAAGTTTCATCCCTCATCAAGGGAAGAAAGGATATGAAGTATTCTGCTGGCATTTGAAGATACAATTAATGTAGTGCATAAAAATGTGAAAATAAATCATTAATAGAAATAAAACAAAATAATTTAAGGTAACGTAAGTAGCAGCTTATTAACGTCCCACAACTGAGCACAAGCCTCATCACTCAAAGGAGGGAGGAGTTTAAAGTATAGACCCAGGCTACACATACACCGGAATTACTTCCAGAATATAGTTTCCTCGCGATGTTTTTCTTTACCGAAAAGTACAATGAAGTATTATAAAGAATAATAGAGCTGGTTAGTTTTATTTTTATAAAGAGGAACTTCACGGGGCTTACCTAGGCCGATACGCGATTTCTCAAAACGAGAATCCAAACGTCTCACCTAGTGGCCATAATGGGTTTTGAAGAAGAATATTTAGATATAGTAATTGCATGAAATAAAAATAACAAATAAAACAAAACAAAATATGTTAACAAACATTTAATTTTTTTCTTTATCAATATATTATTTATAATAACTATAATTTAACTACAAGTAAATATAGATACCTCTGTGTGCCCAATCGAATTTCCGTGGAGTACCACAGTTACACACAGAGCACAAGTATATCTACAGTTTTTTATAACTTGCTACAAACAACTATGTTGGCTAGAACATTGTTTTTCTTTTGTATTGCACATTTCTCCTAATCAATATCAATCATTTTCCAATTAATGAATTATTAAAGGATAAAACAGATATGTATTGTAATCAAAATACATTTTACCATTCTTTTTCTATTATAATGAATGCCAATAATCCATCAAGTTATCTCGAAGTCATGCTAAAACATTTTTAGGAACATAATAATATAATACTATAGTAACAATAATTAATTACATCCTTATACTAATTTTAAATATTTTATTATACAGTATTATACAATGACGACCGATTGGGTCTAAAATGTCCATCATAAAGTCCATATAACCATTCACTTAACCCTGAGAAAGCACTAACATTCCAATGTTTATAACATATGCACTAAAAATTAAACACAAGTGCAATAATAATTACAGCGTTGGTTCATAATTCTTCTAATAATCGTCTACAATTGAAACGTAAGAGATCGATTCGTGTATTGCTCACGTGAAAATCACTAAGTAGGGCTGTGCGGTGGGTGGGGAGTGTGTGGGGGATGCGGTGGCATTGAATGAGGACTCGCATCACGTAATGAATCTGGAGACGATCCGGGAGACGAACGCCGCGGAGGATACGGCGAGAACCGGTGCTGCGACAGAGTGGGCACACCGCCAGGGTACACAGGCCGAGGTAGTTGCAGTCCAGACCCAGAAGCTAAATGCTGCTGTGCAAGTAATTGCGGGGCTAAACAAGCCCATTGACCCCATAACGCTGCAGCTGGTACACCGTACAATGGATACGCCGCACGCAAGAATAGCTGTGACCGAGCAGCCAAAATAGCTTTCTCTTCCAGTGTCAAGTTGTTATTGTGTTGATCCAAATCGAATGGCCGAAGTGGTGAACGTAAGTAATGCTGCTCAGCGAGCATCGACTCCATCGTCTCCCTGAAATAATTGACATGATATTTAGACATTTATCGAATGATTGACATACTGTTATGGTTTAGTCATTGTATCTACCTAGAATTGGCGGCGCTGAAGCGCGCGTCATCGGGGAAGACTGATGATCTTTCGTGCTCCCCCGTGATATAGAATCTCAAAAAGAAACAAAATTAAAAATAAAATAAACGTAAGACTTAATTATGCCGGTTTCCGAGGCGGAAAACGCATGTCAGTTGTATTTGACCAATGAACAAGTTGTTTGAGAAATCGTGAGCAAATTATAAATCATCGGTCGAATGCAAAGTGGGTCTACATTTATCTCGATTCGATTAGCTACGAGTTAGAGATATAGTCGTAATTGAGTAGGCCTAGGCATCAATCAGTGTCGCTGCGTTTGTTTCTGAGAGCGTGTCTGATGCTCGATTAGAGAACAGATACCAAATTCTGTCATATCGTAATGAGGGCTAATGAATGCTCGCGGCTGAGTGAATGATACATAGCGGCCGTCCCACGGGCATTGCGCGATTATTACGCATGTTCGCATTTCATCATTTATCTTATAAAACTTATTAGAAATTCTTCGAATTCCTATAATCAGATAAGTTAATCATCTATATAATATACGATATGATACTAGAGAAACTAGGTACCTAACCAGATTAATTAATTTTATTTGTCATCTGTCATACAAAATGATATAGTCTGTGAACCTATTTATAATTAAACTAAAAGTATTTAAAAATAAAATAGTATGCTTAAAAATGTTTTATACAATGGAATTATGTATGTTGCTTTAAATAAAATAATAAAATACGGAATATTAAATAATAATTATACAATAAAGAAATTTTTTATTCCTATATCAGATATATTTTTGCTCTATTATTCTAAATGGAATCTAGACACTTTTGGAAATAGTTAAAAAAAAGATTATTTAGTATATTCACCTTTCAAATTCAGTAAGGCGTGACGAATCTCGAAAGCCCTTAGCAAATGGGTTGCTGTCTATTTTTAGTTTAGTAATCTGAAACAAAACATATGTCATTATATTCTGATTCAAAAAAAAAATTGTTAATTGGTCTTAAAATTTAAAGATTTCTGGTAAGTACACCTTAACTAAGTTCATTAAATAGATTAAATGTTAATAATTTAGACATATTGTCTCTCAATGTGTTATTACTTGATTCTTCTCTCGTGACTTCAATTCAGTTTAAATTTAAATTATATTTTTTACAACCTGCATATAATTATGAATTAATGGCTGATTGTTACGTTAGATTAAGGCTATGTAATGTTGTGGTTAGAGTTTTTTCATTAAAATGCCTCAAATTGCTTTGAGATTACCATAGTCTAAGAGATCCTAAATCGAAAGCAGTACTGTGTTTGTAAGAAATTCCAGTAACATTTCGTGCCCTTATAATTGCAGTAAGTAGTTCCTGCGAAACCTCAGAATGTTAACCAAATTGAGTCGATGCCCTCATAAAATATATTGTTGATTTAGGTACAGAGCGAGGTGTTAAAAAATGTGTTTGGCAGAGGCCAAGCAACGTGATGAGAAATCGCCCCCTCGCTGCGCTGGAGCACCCGCTGTGGCTTCACACAATTTCTGAATACATTTCCCACAAATCTCCCGCAAACATGATGCCATTCAAATCATCCTCCGTGCTTAAATATTTGTATGTTTTCGAATTGTTAACTAATAGTATTAGGATTGCGAATGAATTATTGCATTTTAAGAGCGTAGGATCCAATTAAAAGCGATTTTAAGAAATTTTTCGTCTTCCTTCGCTAGCCGAGATCCTCGGTTTAATTTTACAAAATTATATTTTCTAATTTGCCTACGTATAAACTAGTGGGGCCCTTCGGCTGTTGGTAACCACTATACCAGCAAAGACGTATCGCCAATCATAAAATACACACGTATTGCCAGTATAGCGCGTCGACCTATTAGGACTTACATTGGATCTACATTTACAATCCCGTGAAATTATACTTAAGATTTGATTTTTCTTTAAGGCAGGGAAACACATTTATTTACCCCGACTAGTGCCGGGAGTTTATGTCTCGTCGAGGGGAAGACATTGCAATACCCATTAAAACTCAGTGAAACCCACTTCATCCTTAGTGAGACATCTGAGGTACGCTCGCACATTCCTCTTTAATGTTTCGGATAAGTCCGACCAAGGGTTCACGAAGGCGGAAAATATACGCCGCCTGTAACCCTGTGAAAGCCTCCCTCGTGGACCTCTATCAGCGAGATGCCTGTCTGACAGAAGAGGGCCGCTCCTATACAACATCTCTTACTGGTGAGCGTCGCACCTTCAACGCTCTCCAGTGAGTGATGCACGCCAATCAGCGCCACCAAAAGGTGACGTTAAGGTTTCCAGGCTGCACATTCTGTTGAAGTATGATGGGCTAAGTCAACTGCGACACCTCATTCATTCGGAAACACCGATTTCGCAGCAATAATATTAATAAGAAAATCAAGACAATGGCAAATGGATTACTCAAATTATTTGAAAAAGTTGATATAGCGTCCATAAAAAATTATAGATAGAAGTCTAGGTATTTAAAATATTCCGAATACTGTGTACCGTTCTATTTGGCTTCAACTTCAACAAACATAAATTTAACGACCGTTCATTAGAGTGATTTTTTAAATTCCTTGAACGCGAAGAGACCAATTGAATTGCCAAGTCAATTGGCGAAGTGTGAATACGGTGGAGCGGTATTTGCAATAAACAAGTCATCGGGCAGCCATCGAGCTCGTGTCAATCTTTCAGCAGTACACGTTGTGGCGGCCGGCGACGCGCCAGTAATTATCTGCCGAGTGATGCCGCACTATGCCAACCTGCTCAACTATTCAAGCAGACAAGAGCGCTGCAAACACAGACATACATATTTCATTCCTCTCGTTACAACATCGCCGGCAGCGCTACAAATGTCACAGGGTCCCACCTGACACACCTTCCTACACAAGAGTTAATTGCACGATATTTTGACAAGTTCGCACTAGACAGGTAATTTAGGACGATGAACTCGACGAATGAGTTTAGGAAAACGCATTGTTAACGATGAAATGATGAGATATCTTTTTAGACAGTTCCACGAAAATAATTTATGTGGCACCGATTAACCGCTTATTTTACTGTTAAAAATGTTTATGTATTTGTTTGATCTTCGGTTACGTTGATCTACGAAATTTTTAGATAGAGACACAAAGAATTGTCACAGATCAAAGGAAGTTGTAAACATTTAAATATATTATCCGATAGATGTCAAGTCTTAGTAAAAGATGAATTCAGCCTAGGTAATGATGACGAAAATTGTGACTTTTACATTTATTTCGGTGTCGTAAATAAATTAAAATGTAAAAAGTAGCTTTACTAAAGCCGGAAATGCTTTGTTGGACTAAGAAATAATACATGACACCCACGATCGGCTTGAAAATGGAAATCGACTGAATTTATAATATCAGTTTTTAATAACAATTTTTTCAAAGTAATACAAAAAAGAACTTTAGCATTATGCATCTATTTAAATAATTTTGCATATCTCGTCGGATTTGTTATTAATATAAAATAATAGAGAATATATAGAAGAGAACTGTTACATCGCTGCTTTGGAAGTAAAATGACGCAGTTCAAAAAAGCTCATTTTACACGTGATTATTTTTGTAGATGAATATGACTTTTTTGACACCAGAAACTATAGACTATTCTGAGTCCTTTGCAAGATTAAGAAGACGCTTCATAAATGTTTATTTTATAGGTGAGTCATTAGAAAATATCTTAATCAAGCAATGACATGATGACGTTTTGTGACGCCAAAAGTTAATTTTTCAAAATTGAATATGAGTTTTAATATAAGAAAATAGACAATAATCCGGATACTTCACATCCTACTGCGAGCTTAAAATTTTGAAAGCTTGTGTGATTATTTAACCAAAATAGCGATATGTTAACAGTCTGAATGAAAGACATCTACGCTTTCACATTATTTGAGACTAAGATAAGTGAAATGAGATAAAATATATGTTTTCGCGATGCTTTTATGATTTAGTATTACTTTTATTTTACTTAATCAATTTAGATGTATGTTATTAAATAAATCGTTTGTTTATTGTATTTAAAACGGATATCGTGAATTTTATTTAAATAAATAAAATTGTCATGTCTATTTGTAATTACAAATTAATAGCTTTCACTGTGTGTGTATGAAATTATAAAGGGTACTTATATTAATAAATCATTTTCAAATGTTTTGTGTGTCTTTTTGTTCCGGCTTATTTCTGTAAACACTCAACAGATTTTGATAGGACTTTGATTAGCAATAGCTGATGATATTAGGGTTATTTAGGCTTCATTTATTTTAGAAAAAAGGTATCCGGAATTAAGCGGCCAACACCGCGAGAAAAGTTAGTCGATTGTAAAATCGAACGCGTAAAAAGACGTAAAAAAACATTGTGAAACTTTGTAAGGAAAGTTTTATAATATATGTAAAATTAGTAAAGAATTCACGTTCGTTATTTTTCTTAATAACAGAATGGGATTTTCTTCGTCCCTAGTTTCATGTTTCCACATACCAGGACGTGGTGTCGAGGGTCACAACGCTACTTAGACTTGGACGCCCACCTGACAACCAATTGAATACAATAGAACGTATTTGCTTTTGATATAATAAGTCCACCTCTAAGCTGGTAGCCGATAATATTGACAGGTTATAAACAAGTATTTGAAAGTACATATTCATAAACAACAGCATTGGGTGATTGGGTAATCTATATATATATAATAGATATCTATTGACTTATCACGATGTCTCCACGAACCATAAGTTCTAGAGACTTGAAATTTTGGTAGGAATATTCCTTTTGCCAGCTGAAAACGGATTATGCAAAATTTCACCTGGAAGGGAGGTTGTGGGGGTATTAACTATTGACTCATTGACTCATCACGATATCTCTGGAACCATAAGGAAGCCTAGAAACATGAAATATGGTAGGAATATTCATTTTGCCGAGTAGAGGTAAGCTAAGAACGGATTTTACGAAATTCCATCCACAAGGGAGGTTGTGGGGGTGTTAATGTAGAGCCTGAAAAAAGGACTATAAGCTCTTTGCAGTAATACACAGCAAATAGCTCAATGAAGTATTTATATGTATGTTTCGTATTTGTTTAAAGAAAAATTACCAAAATTAATGAAAATGCTACCCAAAAAACATTCGACGCAAATGAAGTCGCGGGTTCAGCTAGTATTATATATAAGGAGCTAGTTCGATGTGTAAACAGTATTAGTTGTCTTGTATCCACTTTTTATCATCCACTAGTTGAGTCGCACAACTTTATTAACCAATCAACTGTAAGTAAATCTTTTTGCCGCGAAACCTACGATCCGCCAGCCGCTGTCCTACCGCTTTTTAAATCTCTGATATCTTCTAAGATATCCATTTTAATTAAATGTTACGAGCAGTTTTGAAGTACATGAAATATACTGTATTACAGTATTGTATTGAATAGCTGTGTAAGTAACAGATTTTTTTGTAGTACGTAAAAGAAAAAAATAGTTACTCTCGGTTATCTTTTAAAGAGAAAAATATATCAATCGCAGACTTTTGAATCGATTTTTTAAATATACACAATATTGGAATAAATGAATTTGGTCTATCACCTCAGATTTAGCCAGTGTTTGCCACCATTAAAAAGCTACATTTTGACTGAGCGATATTGGCTATTACTTTCTAAAAAAAAAATAGGCATCCCTAATAAAAATGCATTAATGTAACCCAAGGTGTGAAACAAATCTATCATCGCGTGCGCTGCGGAAATTATTGATGATAAAACAAAAACTTTTCTATAACATTATAGAAAATATCAACATCTACAAAACAGTCTACGATACCGTATATCCAACTACTGTAGTTATATCACTATAACTACTTTTTTGCATTTTAAAAATGAATGAAAACGCCAACAATAATCAAACTAGTTTATTCATACCTGTGCATTAATCCTTATCCTTTTTAATTTTATAAAAATATAAATAACTTATTATACTTTTTAAATTATTAAAACCGCACCTTCCATTCAAATCTCAATCTAAAGAAAATAATGAATCTCGAGTCGAACTCCAGTGTCAAATGTTATGTATGGGCAAAGAAGTATTACAAATAAATCTTTTCTCTAATATTATAGAAGATAGTTTTGCATTCTGAATTTATGTTTTTATTTTTAACAATTTATTATAATGAAGCTCAAAATTACTGGACTGATTTAGAAAATCCTTTCAATACCTATAGAGAATTTTTAAATTGATTGATGTCGGAATGTGAAATAAAGTCTAAATATTAATTAGATTATGAATGTATCTAATATTCTGAAAGGAAGTATTTAAAAACTAATACTTTCCACTGTCACGAGATCGATGTCTACGCGGGTGAGACCGCTGGTTATTACTAGTTTTTTTTTTAATAATTATGTAATAACAAATTGATTATGCAACTAACAATGAAAGTATGAAGAAATCAGTTTCTTTTATGTCTTATAATATACGATGTAACGTTTTTATATCGCCTTAAGTTAATTACATTTGAATGAAGAGATAAAATTTAAATAATCTATCAAATAAAATACTCTTAAAAACGGGAGTAATGAATGGATCGCTTTCACGCAACAGACGTTTATTAGATTTAGTACAAACATAAGGACGAGGCGTGTCAAAACAACCTAATTTAAGTATCAACAAACGCTCGCCTTGGGCGGCGGCGCTCCCGCTCGCTGGCAACATTAAAGGCGCCTTAATGACATTATTCCCGGGCGGGACACAAAAAATTTAAGGTCTCGCGCAAACTGTAGACGACTTCTGCAGTACGACTACAACTATTTAAATCTAATAAATAAAATTCTCATGTCATAATGTTCGTTCACCTACCCCTGCGAAATGGCCTGGAAAATGGAATGGAAATGGAAATGGCATGGCCGATTCTTATGAATTTTTTTATGCACATTCAGTAAGTCTGAGAATCGGCTACTATCTTTATTACAAAACTCAAAATGTTAAGGGTGGTCCACCCCAAAATTAGATTTGTTATTATTTTGACAGAATTTTTTGTTTATATTTTGTGATACAGCATACAAAATACATAAAACCCTAAATTGTCACCTTTCTAACACCAACCCCATTTTTTAATAGTGATAATAAGAATTATATGGCAAAACAACGTTTGCTAGGTCAGCTATTATATACGAGTATATATATATCTACTATATATATATATATATATATAGTATATATATACTAGCATATACAAGGTGTTAGGAGACCGCTCCCGAAAACGAAGACAGGTGATAATGCTAATAACACCTTTGATGGGACGGAGTAAATTAATTGTGATTAAGAAAAACATATTATTAAAACGCTGTCTTAGCATTATTTACTCTCTATCGTGTTAGTACAGAAATGAAAGTTTCATAAAAATTACATTTTACTAAAAAAGAAAACCATCACTGAAACACAAAATTAAAAACAACTGGCGTCTAGCCCGGGTCAACGACCTGGAGCTTTAGCTGTACTTATATGATGGAGCGTAAATAATGCTAATAATGTGTTTAAAGATATGATTTTTTTTTAAATCGCGATCGATTTTTTTTCTGTCGCATCATCAATAGTATTATCTGTCTTCGTTTTCGGGAGCGGTATTCTAACACCTTATATAATTCTTATGTGCGTGTGTATGACGCTGAACTCGTCCCAAAAGGCTGGACTGATTTTGTTGAAATGATTGCGTCTTCGGTCAGATACGAGAACGATTTAAGTTAAAATTACGATCCTACAAAACACAAATTTAATCATATCTCCACTGGTTCATGAATTACGTGGTTGACAGTGGGTTCATTTATATATTTATTCCAAAAGGCCAAGATTCTCTAGTAAGACCCGTCAATTCTCGTTTAGGGAAATTCCAGGTTCGAATCCTGTGCAGGTCCCGTTAAGTTCCTCTTTATAAAAATGAAATTAACATGCTTGATTGTTCTTTACAATCCATCATTAAATATGCTTTTCTATGAAAGAAAACATCGTGTTGAAACCCACAGTGGAGCAGCATGGTATATGCTATGGCTTACGTTACCTTCTATATTTATTAAACTTTTATCCAACGAACTAATTAATAGTCAAAGAACAAATACATTTTTGACATTCACTTTGCAAATGCAGTTTTAATGTAATTGCTTTCTCTCTTTCAAACTACCATAAGCGAAAGAAATCAATTTGAAACGTGAGATGGTGCAAATTTATTGAAAAGGATTTATTTTTATTTCTGACAGGTTCACCAAGATAAAAACGCGCTAAAAAAGGTAATTTACTTATAGATTCTACACAGCTAGGGTGGTAACTAGCCATGTCCAAAAACACCCACCTATCTAGACTCAGAGAAATTAGTAAATTTCCTATAAGCAAAAACGTGCCATCGAATGAAAACCACTTCATTTTATACTGTATCACTTCATATCATGTGAGATTATCAGTCAAGCACTATCTTGTTAGAAGTAGACAAAAATAGTAGTTTAAAAGACCAGATGAATTGCGCAGAATAATCCATAGGTGTGCGTAGCTCCTTTAAGTGATTATTCTTGGGCGAGAAACAAAAAAGCTCAAAAAAAACCGTCAAGAAGGGAAAGAATTGTACTGCGCCGGCGCACGTTCTCTTCAGGACATACCGAGTGTCGTGATTTATGATGAATTATTTAGGGAAGTGCATTCCTAACAAGTGCCGAAGCTAAGAGTGAAAATATAAATCACCTAACCATAGTAACATATATTCAAATTAAATCGTTGAAATATTTTATTGAACAAATTAAATGCAATTCTATTACATACTTTCAGATGAAATTTTATTAACATTTTGTCAAGTACATAAAAAATAGTATAATCAATATGTTGCAAATTAACTAACTCGCCAATAAAATATATTGCCTTTTAATACATTCGCTATTCGCCAATCCATAACTTATATGAATAGTTAATATCCCAACAATATCGTTATTTAATATCAGTTTAGATAGCATTCATGACCATCTTAGTAATAAATCAAGAATAGTGCTTATTTTAGTTTTAGAAAGTGTGACGTTTAACATGTCGGGATGAAAGAGGGGGACAAGAGTATTCTGAGGAATAAATAAACGCCACATTACCGCCGCCGTGCACGTTATAGTCCTATTGATTGATATAAGACCAAGAATGACGAATCTTGTGAGTTTTTTTTTCTTTTGATCCATAATTTCTGTTCTTAGTGGGACATTTTAATGACATACTGGAGTACAAGATTCAATTCGTGTAGAATACTGAATAGACACCTCGTAAATACCACCTGGTTGAAGTAATGGCTTGGATAGAGTGGATCGGTGATTTTTATATCAGATCTTGTTTGTATTCCTAAACCCTTATTAAAAATAAATACTTTTGTGTAATTTAATAAGGATAAGTTATAAATTCATTACGTGAAACAATATGAAACTTGTATTGCGACATCGTTTATGTACAAGAAAATTTCGATTTTTTTTTTTAATAAACACGGTCTGGTCCTCGACGTTTTGCTGTAGCTGATTGTGGTATTACTTGGAATTTCCCATTTCCCTTCATAGTTCGGAATAAAATAGTAGATTTGGTGGCTTTCATATCAAATCATCAAGTTGAATATCACTTTTTGAGCATATTAGTTTCAAGACAATTATATCTCGTAATTTGGACATTATATTTTCTAATTTGTCTGAGTCAGGAATGGTGGGAGGTTTCGGCTGTAGTTAGTTACCACCCTACCAGCAAAAACGTATTGCCAAACAAAGAGATTTATCTTCCAGTACGACACTGTGTAGAAACCATGAGAGGGATATCGCCTCTTACCAGATTAACGCGTTTCCATCTTAGTCTGTATCATCACTTACGACCAGGTGAGATCACAGTCAAGTCAACTGTATTAAGAAGGAGTAAGACAACTTCAGTATTGTACACCACATAAAATAGAAGGAAAAAGGTACAGCAAATAGATAAAACAAATTAGATGCCTTGTCGTAAGAGATGTTGCTATGAAGTAACACGTTTAATTTAATAGAATAATATAATAACTTAATATTAAATCGATGTAGTGAATAATTCTACGCAAATCCTGAATTCTAATCGATTGTTAGAACTTCCGTTGATAATAAATTTGAAACGATCAGCAGCTGCGAGAGCTGTAAACGATGTTTTCGAGAATTTGGAAGCTTTATTATATTGCCAGTGTTCTAAATTACTGGTGTTACATGTGGCTTTGTACAGTAGGTAAAACCTGCGGAATTCATGTTATGATAATTTTATAAATATTTAATGGTGTATTATTAATTATAGACGTGTATTATAAAATGTAAACTCTGGTGTTTGCTACGTCTGCATTTAATTAATATTCATGTTTCTGAGATACTTACTGTATAATATAGCAATACAAGCAACAAATATATAACGAAGGGAGAGGTGTACTAAGCGGTGTATGTTTGCGTACCTCCCACTTCGATGAATGCTCAATCGGATTCGTTCGAGACACCAGGGAGAAATATCCAAGTTGATCCCCTGGCGTCTCACTCACAGATGAAGACGTTTCCGTTGGGTTTTGTATGTATGTGTACTTTAAATAAATAAATGATTGACTTTAGTAATAAACGATGTTACATTTTAATTATTTCGTTTTGCTAAGGTATCTTTCACTATTATTAATTTAATAAATGAATTAATAATATAGTTTAACATTTTTTAATTTCTCATATATCGTCTTCATCATCTAATAACTCAATCAAACGTAGGCTTTCACGGATTGACCCTATTGAAAGGATGAAAGATATTGAATACAAATTATATAAGTCTTCAGCAATTTCGGCTGCAATCTTTATAAGTACTCTTCCCATCCACATTATCTTGTTACGATTTTCGCAATTTTTTAAAAGACACTTCCGTTTTCACAAATCCGTTTTAATTATTGGCATTGCTGTTACATATTTATCATGAAAACGATTTTTCTGTAAGCTCTTAATCATTAGGGGGCTTGATCCTACTGTGATCTCTCCGATATAATATCATTTAGGCGGCCCAACAAATCTTTTACGGCGCCAACTGTTAATATAAGGTCGACCTTACATTCATGCCCATAATCACGACTGTAGACTCTAAAGATCAGGGAGTAGGCGATCTGCCACATTTCAATTAAAACGGCTTTTCTAATATTACATTAATGTTGCGGAGAAAAAATTAGGAATTGAATTGACATATGTCGATGCCAAGGCCGCAGATTTGGTTGCCTTTTACAGATTAAAACATGATAATGGTTAAGTGCTCTATATTTCAGAAGGAGGCCTTTTAGTTTTAACATAACAAAAAAATGCGTGGGTGGACTGGACAAATATGTTTTAAACTTCCGTAACAACGGTAAAACGTTTAGATATTATCCGCAACTTACATTTGATGGTCTCGTTGGCGTAATGACGCCGTGTTTGATTCCCGGAAGAGCAAATTCCCGAAATTATATTTTCTAATGTGTCTTCTACCTCTAAAGAATATAACCTAATAAAAGATTTTCAGACAAGCACAACCATGAATTTTGAACAACATTTAGATACATAAGTTAAACTTTTAGTTACACTAAGCAGTTTCAAGCTAATTTCCTCGCCATTCTTTTTTAATTCCTACTACTATTAGTTCAGACTCCCTCCATATTTTCTTACACAAGTATTCAGTCCTTAATAAAAAAAACTCTTTTTATATATTTATCTAAATCTTAAACACATTTTTTTATTGTGTTCTTAAAAAATATAAAAAATAATTCGCTTAATCATTTTTAATTACTCGTTACGTTTATTTATCTACATAGGCCGTTGTAGCTCTTATGGCATATAAGAGAAGGCTGTAATGTAGAACCTATAGATAATATATAATTCTATAACATAGAAGCATAAGGACAAGTCGGTATAGATTTTGTACGATAAATGTAGTTCCTCTGAGGTGGCTCGGTGCGCAGACGCAATAAATTGAGACGGGCCGCACACGACGGCTCTGCGTGACGTCACACCCGGTGTGATCGATGGCAAGTGAGAAGGAGATCACGCTTCATAAAACGCGACAAGAGTAACCGGGACAACACACCAATAAATAATTTCAGGTTAAATTATTTTAAATTCCTACATAAACAAGTACGTTGACTTCTTGTATTTTTGAGTTGGGGTCTTCGTGGTGTCCAGACCAGGGGCACCGATATTTTAATTGCCTCTTTTAACTGAGCAAGTTTTGTTCAAAACCATTTCAAATACAAGATCTTGTTTACAGAATTTAAGTGGCTCCCTTTGACATCTTGTCTCTATCCTGTTTTGTTTACTCCAGATATCTTACAATCTATTTAACTGATTTTAAAAATTCTTTCACCAATAGAAATCTTTATTATCAGTGCGTAACAAACTACTTTTTACCCCGAAATTTCTTCCGAAATGGAAATACAGGTTATCTCGCTAAGCTCATAAATAACTAAATCTGTTGTTAGCACTTTCACTAGTAGAGGGATCCTCAAATTCACAGGGTCTCATAATGCCATTAATAAATACTAATTAGCTTTTATAAGTTCTGATGCACTACATGTAAGTGTCATGAAATATTGTAGTGATTTGCATCCAAGAAAGTATTGCTGTTAGTCTGTGGTAAAAAGATAGGTCGATTACTCTGTCGTGGAGTTGTCAAATTGGGAGCGGGGAAAATTGGAAGAGGAATACGGTATTAATATTATTATTATTATTATGATAAACATAAAGAGAAAAAAAACCGAAAGCAATTCTTTCATAATAACAGTACTATTTTTTTAATTCGAATTGTAATTAACGCACCAAATATTTTTAAAACAACAGCGAAGATAATTTGCAGTTACTCAAATATTCAAAAAGATTAATCAGTTACGATATTATCTGGAATTTATTAATAATGGCAGCACGTTGACAAATATAAAAGGATCATATTCATAAGAATGAATTGACTCTTTGGAAAGAAAAAGAATAACGGGGGAGAGAGTCTGAGCGCGGGGGACGGGCACTCGTGACACCTGACCGCAGCCATTTTGGCCCGTGAAATATGTTTATTTGTCATGGTTGTCCTTTGTTATTGAAATTATGTTTGCCTTTACTCCTTCTTTATATTGTTCGATTATGTCTGGGTAGAACTCGTTTGTGGATGCTCAATGTGAGAATAGTCATGGATTGAACATTTTAGAATATTGATTATTGATACTGAGAAATGAGAAATAAATTTCAATTAAGTAGCTATTGAGCGTGTTTACGCTTACACATAAGCTTGATCGGGCAGTTATTTCCGTGATTATCGCTGCAACAGGCGTCTTAGAGTATGACTAACGAAAATAGTGTCATAATTTCTCTAATCGACGCATTGGACCGGGTATTATTAGCTTTAAGTAACGTTTAGGGTCTTTATGTCAAATTTGTAAAATATTTTGTAAACATAGTAAACATACAAAGAACAAAACACATATGAAGCAATATATCCGTGCGTTTCACGTTTTCAATTACTCTGTTCGCTATACATACAAGCATTTTGACGTTTCATACAGTCATCATGCGTTTTTCAAAACATTTATGTAACGACACAGTCTAAGATGGTAGCGTCTAAACTAGGTAAGAGGTACAGTAACCTAGCAAATTATATGTTAGGCGGCACTTCTTAGTGGTAGTGAGGTAACTAACCATAGCCGAAGCCCTCCACCAGTCTAGATTGACATAGTAGAAAATATAATTTTCTAGATTGATGAATTGAACCCAGGACGTCCACTAGCGTAGCGAGGTCCTAATTTGCCCGATCTAGAGATCTGGAACTACGCGGGCGATATTTCGTAAGAGGAAAATGGCTAAAATTGACCAATATTGATTTGCTAAATACAAATTAAATAGAAAAAAAACTAGAGGGAGAAAGAAAAGGCTTAACTTGTAAGGATAAACATGTTTAAATTGTCAATCCGTCACGGCAGGTTGCCATCCGCGAGATTTTTTCATCCGAAGCCATCGATCACAAGGAATTCACTAGTCATCGGCTATTAAAAAACGTATTGTATGTTATAGACACGCACAAACATTGTCACCTCAGTCCGTGGATTCCAGACAAAGGCTTGTTCACAAACCGAACAACAGCGTGGTGGGTGTAAAATGTTAAATATTGAAGCAGGTTCCATTTCCCGGGAAACCACCCCGCGGTGCATCCTCGGCGACGCGTAGTCTCACGCCGTGGCACAAAAAATACAATTCATATTTTTTCCTTGAATGTTTTTTCTTCTCTGATATCAAAGTTCTCTATGATAAATCACCAATAATGATGTTATATTTCCAATCAATTGACATTTACAATAAAATTAAAAAATATATTATTTTTTATATACCAACTGTACATATTAAGTTCTAAATTTATAGGCACTTGAAATAAACTGTTACAAATACTTTTGATGCAATTACAAATCTTAGTTATCTCTTATTTCTGAATGAAGTTTCATTCGGCTCAAATCGTAACATTTCCCGTCTGATTTCTGGAATGTAACCAGCGAAAGATCAGTGATTTCATATAACTAAAAAAAAGGTAAAACTTAGATATAATTTATATTGTAAACGTTTTAATTATTATTTTAATAACATTTTGATGATTGCACTAATATGCTACTATTCTGGCCTGAGTGCGAATAATTTCAATCGTAAATATTATATATATAGGCAAGGTTTTTCATCGCTATGTTAAGTAACTATAAAAAACTAAATATAATGAAATAATAATAGTATTTAAAAATCTTTACATCAAAAACAATGCATAATAATAGGTAAAATTCTCTCTATTTCAATGTACCATTATATTGCTTTAGATTTCTATTTTTTAGATACATTGTACTTTATAACTAAACTCTAATATTTTCATCGTATTTTTTAGTAGTTTTAGTATAAGGCTTAAGGTATATAGATATATGATTGTCTGTTTCCCAAATAAAAATATAAATGAAACTGGAAGTTATATTTAAGTGCCCACGTGGAGGTATGAACGAAAACCTTTCGTTAAGTTTAAGGGAGTGAAAATCCTATTGATTTTCTCTGAAATGTATCCAAAAATGAAAGGAAAATAGTAATGACACTTTGTGGCCTTATAATAATGTATAGATCCGTTAAAAAAAGTTATTTGGGCATAAGACATATCGGGAGATGCAGGTGCAAACACGCTAAGTGTGCTCTTATTGTTGTAAGGGATTGGGTTATCTGTGACACTATCTCGTTCGACAAATGTTCCAGTTGTCAGAAGTGTGACGTCAGCCAAATCGGTGCGCCCGCGCCGCCTTACTTGTCATGATCAAAACCGATACCACTTTAAGGTTCTTAGGTAGTAGCATAATATTTTTTATACGTACATAAGATGCGTTCAAAATTAATACAAAATACCTGAATAATTCAAATAAGAGAGCCATTTAACTCGCCAGAGTATTTGCAATTCTGAAAGACCCAGATCATGTAAAATGTGATTTTACTAATAGTTGAAATATGTTCTTACTAGTTAAAAATTTCTGCCGATTATTATACGATTTTTGAAGTGAAACTTCTTTAAGCGCATGAGGGTAAAATTTTTACGGATGAAACGCGTGATTAGTGTCACGAAGATGTGCAGCGTCTGTATGCTAATTCGTCTGAAGGTTAGATAGTTTTAATATTTACGAATAACATGTGGTATTTTAATTTGCCACTCGTCATTTTTTAAACGATTTTTCATAAATAAAAATGTTTCATAAATTCTCTTTTCTAAATTTTAAATTCAAAAACAAAAATTTAATTAATAATTTCTTATATTGACAAAAAAACACGTGGCATTTTTATTTACAATTCGTCATTTGAGATTTCAATAAATTATTTGTAATGATTTTCAACAATTAAATGCATTAAATTTCTAACATATTTCCCTTTTTCCCGCCCTCTAAGTCTCGCAAATGTAAAGTTTTAGATTTGTATAAATATAAACAAGACTTAAAAATTAATTTGCCAAAGAAGCTTCACTTCTGACATGTAAACTTTGTACACATGCACTTTAGTTTTTCTTAATACAAAATTGTAGACTATTTTAGACACTTTAGAAGATTAATGAGGTAATACAAATAATCTTACTGGAGTGTCATTTGAAGATTAAATAACAAGCTTGAATCAACCAATGACATATTGATATTTTAGGCTTTTGATGCAAGAAGATATAAAATTATGATGGCTGGTGCTGGGTGCGTAACTAAAATTTTAAAAATTGGTTTATTCTCCAAAACAGCGAATTATATCTACAATAAACTGAAATATATATATTATTAAATGTTTTTCGTATTCCACTCAGGCGGGTTTATGTGATATATTACAGCAAGCCTTTTATCAAGTAAGTTATGTTACCTTAATAATTTCTATTCAACACCGATCCGATTGTATAGTTAGTTCTATCATTAGGCGTTAGCCGTAAATCTCTTGGCGCGTTAGAATCAATGGATATCAATAACACTGCTCTGGGGAGCCATTCGTGTTGCGAATCGCACAGGCTTGGCCATATAGCAAATAGCAAATTGAGATGCTATATACTAAATCGTACAAATATTATTGTAGCTTACATGTAAAAAAAAAGATAAAAGTACGTGCGTACTAAGTGCACGTTAGAAGTGAAACTTCCTTGGCAAACTAATTATTAAGTCTTGTTTATATTTATTCAACTCTAAAGTGTCGGAAATCTAAAGGGAAAAATAATGATTTGTTAGGAATTAATTGAATTTAATTGTCATTAAAATATTAAAAGTGTCGAAAATTAATTACAATAATTTATTGAAATCTTAAATGACGAATTGTTCATAAAAATGCCACGTGCTTTTTATCAATATTAGAAATTATTAATTAAATTTTGTTTTTAAATTTTACATTTAGAAAAGAGAATTTATAAAATAATTTTACTTTATATTTAAAGAAAAATAGTATATAAAATTATTAAACGACGAGTGGCAAATTAAACTGCCACATGTTATTTGTAAATATTAAAACTACCTAACCTTCAAACTGATTTATTTAATGCTATTAATATTTATTATTAGAGTATTATTAAAGTGTTAAATAATAATAGCATTAAATAAAACAGAGGAATAGGAAGTGGTACTTCTCTGGCTGATTCAGCCTAGTTATGATTTATATTTAGAACTTATTTATACTTATAAGAGTCTTATTATATGATCTTTGTTCCAGGTAGACCTTTCTACAATCTTTAAGTGTTCCAGCATAAAAGCTTCTTACGTTTTTAAAAAAGCATACCTATATTATTTGTTTCATTTGGTAAGTGAAACTGAAATTATCTTACGTTATTTGAAATTTATATTTAAACTACTCATATTTTTTTGCAATTTTCACTCGCGATTAAACAATGTGTTATACGGATTTGTTTTTGTGTAATTTTTTTTTTAAATACGTTAATATTTTTTAATATGCTTAATATTTAATAAGATACCTGAATCGTTGCTGGGTTTACCTCGACATTGTTTTAAGATTATTGGTATATCATAATGTCGAAGGTTATTTAAGCGACAAAGATATTTGGACTTGATTCCAGTTGCATATGAAAGCTAAACACATTGTAACATACAAAACTATATTTAAAATAGTAACTGTTAAGTTTTTGGGTTTAGGGTGTAAAGAAAGTTTTCTTTTGGAATACAGAATAAAGAATATTTTAAATTCACAGCTTCTGATGAATTTCAAAGACAACTAACTGTACTGATTATAAATATTAGAAACGTGTAATAATTTACCAATTGTCCAGAGACGTTTCTGAATCAACATTTCAAGATGCAAGGAACGAAACAGCTAATTAACGAACGAATGAAGATTTATGTGCCGCGTTGTCGATATAAAGTAACGCTTCCTTTATGAACCTCAAAACGTCCTAATTACTACACGGAGGAACAAAACGAGAAGCCGTGACGCCCAAACGCTTTTGTGACAGGGAATTAATTGCTCGTGGCGACACATGTAGCGTGTGGACACGGGTGGGCTTACTGGCGGAACAGAGAGCGGGTGATTTGCTTAGGAAAACGCTTTGAGATCTGAAATATTTCCTTGATAAATTTTTTTTCAGTTGCCATACATGGGAAGACCAAATCCTGGGTGGACGACACAACAGGACAGGACACAGGTCGACAGCAAGATAGCTAAGAAAGGCAAAAAAAAAATAAAAAAAATTGGACACATAAATAGATAGATAGAAAACATTTTGTTGTACACCAAACAGGAAGCATAAAAGATAAATGTAATTAATGTACGAAAAGAGGACCTTATCGCTACACAGCGATTTTTACCAGGCAACCTTTGGTTTAGTGATATTGATTAAATGTAATGCGATAGGTGGTACATATATACATACATAAAATATATATCGATAAGAATTAACATTAAATTAAATTTAAAGTTTAGCGACTCCCTTAGGGCCTACTATCTGATGATTTAAAGACAAAATTTTCTTTATGTAGTCTTTGGGATTAAAAGAACACAGCACCGAATAGAAAATATTACACATACAACAACTAAGGGAGACCTATACCCATTAAGGGACCCTTATCTATTAATAAAGTAATTCCAAACTCACAAATACACACGTACATACATTCTCACTCCACAAACAAACACACACACACACACATACACAAATGCAGGCAGAAACACATGCGCACACAATACTAAATGGGTACTAAATGGTTGGGCCGATTTTGGTAAAGTATTTGAAAGTGGAATTTTACATTAGTAATTAGTAGGTAAAGCCTGCTCTCGACAGTTAAGAGAGCAAGTGAGTCATAATAAACGTATCACTACTATATCTTAATTAATTTTATAATGTAACATTAACGACATTGATTTATATATAACTATAACTATATATTTAATCAATGTTATAACTTTATGAATATAGAACAAAATTAATAACTGTATTATTAACCTCGTCTTGATGAAATTTTCAGTTCTGCAACGTGCAATATCTTTAGTAATGTTTCTACTGTTTGTCAATTTGTTTATTACTTTCTTTTGTATACATACTGTTAATGTATAACGATTTTGGGAGCAAGAACAAGCAAACGCAAAGACTTGTAAGTGTTGCAACGTGAAACATGAGCTGTTGTTTTTGGTTGGATTTACATTTAATAGAATCGAGGTATCTGGATTAATTTTATAGCTTTATGACTGATAATGGAGACCCATAAATATTAGAAAATACAAGTTCCTCCATGTAAGCTATGTCGGGAGTACTCGAAACCACAAGTTTCGATAACGAATCATCTATCAACAACCTTGTGCTAAGGGGATCTCCGAAGATAACCAAAAGACATTAGCAACAATAGCCAAATGCACAATTGAGACAGGTTAAATTTAGGTCGGTGAAAACTTTAATCATCAGCAAGACGAGCTCGTCATCCGCGCGGTCCATCCATCGACAGCATCGTCCGCGGTGGCCGCTCTATACACAAAAAATTATGTGCTACCTCCCTTTGTTCAAGCTGGACATACCTTTCAACGTGATGCAATTAGTGTGCTGGAAATAGACCACGTCGATACTCAGCCGACAACGCGCCGCAATCTCAAACGTTTGGCTCCTCTGATCTATTTTGGATATCGAATGATATCTAACCGGTGATGCCAAATAAAACGTTGGACATCTTATTTATGAGTTCGCACAACTCATTTCAACTATGTAACTAAATGTACTTACAAGTTGATTCTGGTAGGCTGTCACTGCAGTGAAAACGCACTCAGGGAAGATAAATGTTTTGAATTCCTCTTGCTCGAGATCTGTTATTGGTGCATTTATTGCGCCTTCCCGTCGCAAAACCAGATGGATGCGTGGTTGATATTTGTGCATTGAGTTCAGCACCAACTATGAACATAAAATTTTGATTTATTTACATTATATTCACACATATACTTTAAGCTTGCATCGACCCTGGAAAGCACACACTTAGTAATCCATAACAACAAAAGACAACCACCTATTAACTGTTAACAATATATTTATATTTTGTTGCTAGGATTGACTATATATATATATATATATATATATATATATATATATATATATATATACACATCTGTCTAAATAAGTGTCAAACTTTTTTATTCCTACCCACACAACATGACCGTGATATGTACCCGTAAATGACATATTTCTTAAATATGTCGATAAGTTTCAGTTTAAAATATGAAACTTTTGTTAAAACCTGCTCAAACTCACATTAAAATCTATTATTGCATCAAACGGAACTAAATAATAATACACAGACATTTTTTTGACAAGTGAATAATTAATTAATCACAATTTTAAATTAAACCGCATACTTGTTTGACATTTATTTTTAATTATATATCAATCAGTTTATGCTAATACTGTATTTCTTAGTAACACCTCCAAACAAAGCAATTTACTGCCATAACTACCTGTGTTGATATTTAATCATTTATTCATAGAGTTTTATGTACATTTACATACATAGATAACGACTTCTCATTGTCATTATCAAGTTTAGTGAAATCATAATAGAATAAAATTATTTTTAGGGTACATATATATAATTATGCTGTTATAGTAACATACGAGTATTTTTTCAAATTCTTTTATATTCATTTAATGACCCTGACGCTATTTTACACAATATTGCTGATATAATTTCTGTATGTTTGGTATAAAATCGCATTCTTGCGAACCAAAAACATTTGAGAATTATGAAAAACCCATACCTGTCCATTTTTATCCATTTCGTTATTCGTTAGTTTGACCTTTTCAAAAGAGACCACCTGCTTACGAAGCTGATCGCCGGAAAAGGGAGAGTCTGGGTGGGGGTAGAGCCGAGCTGGCGCTGGAGGGTCAGCCTTCCCAGCCACTAGCCATGAGGATCGGTGGTAAGCATAGCGATACCGCTTGCCATCAACAGGTACCACATCAAGGAGAACTGCATATCGCGCTTCGGCACGACATCCCGCAAACGATACGCGCACCGTCGGGAACATGCGTCTGTATAAAAAAATATTTTACGTCTTATTAAACATCAAAAAACATGCTCTTCGTTTTTTTATTGCCATAAGATTAGTGCTTTACTTGGAAAGCGATTGAAATGATAGCTTCGATGTAAGTAAGAGGTAATTTACTTCTTAACCGTTTATGCACAGCAAGGGAATGCAATTTTTTTCTTTGGCAGAATATTTTGGCTGGTAGGATTGTTATAAACTGCCTCATTGGTCTAGTGGTTAGCATGTTCGACTACAGACATGAGGTCATGGGTTCGAGTCCCGGGTCGGGTCAATTCAAAAATCAATATTGAGTTTTCTATTAAGATTTTCTCAATATTTGCCCGAGGTTGGCGGTGGTTGGTATAAGCCGTCGGTCCTGCGCCAGATCTCTCCGGGCGTGTCGGATTCCCGTCACATTGGACTATGAGAGTGAAGGAATAGAGAGTGCACTTGTTTACTATGCCTGCCAATCCGCAGTGGAGCAGCGTGGTGGGACTATGCTCTAAAAACCCTCGCTCCTTGGACTGAGGAGGCCTGTGCCTAGCAGTGGGACGTTAAAGGGCTGCTACTTACTTATTACTTATTGTTATTTGCCACAGCCGAAGCCACTCACCCGTCCAGAACTGGACAGTTTAAAAGAGTACTATTTATAACATGAATAAGCCATTATGAACAGCAAATCTGTCGAAGGCAATGGAAGAATGTATGAGAATGTTTCTTCAATTTTCTTTCTCTAATAGTGAGACTTCAATAGACCGTAAAACCATATCTTATAAGTAACTCGAAAAATGTAAACTAATATTTTAAAAACAAAAACACAAGTTGTCTGTAATTCTTTTAACTTCATTATCGACTTCCTTGTTCTATTGTTATATTAAAGCGTAAATTTTCACATTAACGATTATTCGTCAATTACTTGCTTGACTTGAAATTATCGCTTGCAAATAATTGTATTTCGAACCGATACCAATCGCCTTTAGCTCATTAAAGTTAATTTGACGTCCTTGCTGGCGTAATAGTGTTAGCACTCACAACCAAATGCCCAGGTTTATCTCCTTTAAGAATTGTATATACTTAAGTGTCTATGAAGTATAGATAAAAGGTGCCTTAAGACCAGGATAAGAATTGTTTCTTATAACATAAGATTTTACTAGACATGTATATATGAATAGATAGTCCTCTGTCGGTTCTACCCAATTAGAGAAACTGTCTGTTACTACATTACAATAAGCAAAATTTTCTACTCTACATTTTTGTAAGTAACTACATAACAAATTGACACCGAAATTTACTCGTAAATGTTAAAAGTTTAATCTAGGAATATATTTTGCTCCTATTCCGTAGTAGATTTACAAATACATAGATGTAGGGCCATTATTTTTCTATAAATATTGTGTCCTGAAAATATGCCTCGCTGACTCAAATCGTATCGGTTTTAATTAGACTAAGATTTTCTCTTTTTTGGCTGTTTAAAATAAACTGAAGGAGACAAATTATACAGCGGATTTATTGAACTTATTCTGTTGATTTGTGTCAGCTGATTGGATGTAGGAAACCAAAAATATTTACTTCCCTTCACTACGGCGTCAGTAATAATAAACATTGAGAATAAAAAAACAATAAAATATATTACATCTCGTAGTCCTTTAAGGATATAATAGCATAACAGCTTTGTTTAAACCACAACCAAATGTATCATGCATCCTGTAAAACTTTATACGACTATGACTCTTAGGTATTAAAGCGGGTCCCCTTCCCCTTCTTAGCGGAGACATTCTTTAATGTCTCCGTTGCAGAAAGATGAATGGGCAGGCATTTTTATATAGGTGTGTGTTTTTGTTTACTCTTACTGAAATTGCTTGTGGTTGGTTGAATGTCTGATATTACCCTCCTGCGGTTTCCTGCTATCATCTTTTTTACTTAACGAGGAGGGAATTTCAAACCACTCAACAATTTACAACTGAGTTTTAAATGACTAATGAGAAACAGAACTTCAAAATAGAAATGTTAAAGTAACCGATCAAAGATAATAAACTCGTTGTACAAAGAAAGATGTGTCACAAAAACTGGTGTCGGTAGCGGGCGCGTGTAACACTATCTTCGAATCGACATTAAATGGTAGTCATTGAGGCGTCGAGAAAGGAAACAACAAATCTTTGCTGTAAGTTGAGAAGCTGTGTACCGGCTCGCTTTTTTGTTATAGCGTTGCGTGACGAGACGACCAAAAGCATCTATATTAAGCTAAAGGCCGCCATAATTTCGACCTGAAATATAACTATAATCTTATATAGACCACACGTACGTAATAATAACGGTTTTTGTTTATTTACAACTAGAAGCAAAGTAGCACATATTACGCTTATATTCTCTATCTGTCGTACGACGGCATTACCTTGACTTGTCGAATATATGTCTTGAAGTATTTCAATATATTTTATTACACAGATATTATAAAAGTTAACATATTTCCTTACATACAATAATGCAGATACATTTGGTAATAGAGGCCTTAAATGAGTTAAATTAATTTCATGCACGCAAACTGATTTTGTGATATCTCCTAGAATATATATTGAAACTATTTGGTGTAAAGGATCAACATGCTGTTTATACGAATAAGTACATAAAATGCTTACGCTAAGTATTTAAATCGTTATCGAATTAATATTGTCTCTGTCTATTTAGACAGATACAACTTTTGAATTTCCAAATTGTACGTGACCATTTTTTTTTAATAAAAGGAAATGGACGTAATGAGCTTTCATTAAAAGATATGGCACCGTGGGTAATAGGAATTATCCTACCATACATAGTTTTCTTATTTTTGTACGGGACAAGGCAGCGTTTTCGATGAAAATTCCCAGGCGGCTTGTAGTTCTAATACTTTCAACAGTTGTCATTATATTTTGTGCATGTTACATAAAATCTTGACAAATTGTGTACATAAAGGATCTTCAAGAATCATTTTGACTAGTAGTGAAAATCACACGAAAATCTATTCAGTCCTTTTATTGCAAACATATAGATAGACAGACAGCATACGCAGAAGACTGCTTTTTGCATTGATTGTAAAGAGGAATTTTGAATGGCTAAGATTTCTCACAAGTCACGGTTATAACATGAGCAGTAAATGCTCTGGATGCGTAACAAAAGCAAGACATCGTTAGCAACGTGTGTTCTAATGATTTTACAAGAACGATGGAGAACGAAACTAAGAATTCCATTTAAAAGATTTATGCGTCTTAGGACGCATTTACACTAAAACCTATGTTTATGGATGGTCGCAGTGAACACATTTACTGTTTGTTATTTGATCTGGATGTTTTAATAGTAACGATTCATTAGCCACATTTATGTAAAATTAAATTTGACTAGCATTAGAATAAAATTAACCCATAATTTGGCCAGCGCATTTATGGACTTTATTTCAGAGCCTGATATCTGATTGAGGTTTTCTGTAAGATCTTCTGATTGGATACCCAGGATCAGAAGTTGATTCTGTATTTATACTTTTGGATTGGAAAGTGGTTACTACTTCTGATTATATAGAGTAGATCGATTCAAACGCCACATGTTAACGTTGCTAAAATTATGTTTATTGATAATTAGGACAATTTATTTCAAGTGATTACTTAAAGACTTTTAAACTCTTATAATTAAGCAAGCAGCTATAACACCACAATATCGCGGCTAAGCTCTGACTGTGATATTATCGTAGCCATCTCAGAAGTGACGATATAGTCTTAGTATATAATGACTTGTTAACCCGGAAAAGAAAGCTTCCCATCACGATTTCTACTTATTTTCGCACTGGATCTTCATTTTTTTCTCAGTTGCCTCGGTAGTCCAGTCTTAGACAAAAGAAAATACAAATTCCAAAGTTTAACATGCCAAGAATCTAACTGGGACTTCTGTTGACCAAGAGATTACTACAGCGAGGCCCTCAAAACTGAATGGATTCATTTTATCATTTCATAAATAATTACTTAGTAATTTATTTATATTTAGTTTTTAGGAGTGAAATTTCTTTAGGCGCACGAATTCAAACTTGTTAGGATTGAAACGCGTGATTAGCGTCACGAAGATGTCCAGCGATTTTTTTTTACTAATTCATTTGAAGGTTAGGTAGTTTTCATATTTACAAATAACATGTAGCATTTTTATTTGCAACTCGTGGTTTAAAAATTTCTTTGCCAAAAAAGTTTCGCTCCTGACTTTGTACGCACACACTTTTCATTTTTAGTAAATTAATATACAAGAAGCATGTAGTAAGCTTTATTTATTCCTAGTAGGTCTTAATCTATATTATAAAAATGAATCGCAAAATGTGTTGGTAAGCGCATAACTCAACAACGCCTGGGTCAATTTTGACACTTCTTTTTTTTAAATGTTCGTTGAAGTCCAAGTTTTGTTATTACAAGTACTCACTGTTATCTTAGCAATGTAGATGTATTCCTAACGTCAAAGAGTCAATTTGCACTTTGTTACCGCTGCACAAAGTTCAAAATTAATTGAATAGTCACAACCCGTCCAATTGAATAGTCACAAAATGTAAGAGCTATAGATATTTAGTAATGCTGTAATTTCATTTCGAAAATCATTCGTAAAACTGAAATCTGCCACATTTCAATTCTTTTTGATAGAACGAAGTCTGTCAGGTCTGTTAGTGTATAATAAAAAGTCCAAAAGCAATAACTTCAGTTCGATAAATACTGAAGTTATCGCCTTTTTGTTTTTATCATAAGTTTTTCTGTGCTGATAAACTATTATTGATTTAAGGGTACTACTTTTACGTTTTCTAGCTTCGATATAAAAGATAGATACGACGTGGAATTATAGTAGATTATTATCTTTGAAGGCATAGTCAAATGTAAATATGCCCTTAGTTGGTAGTCAAGCGCGTCGATTTGTGATACGCTCCTTATAGCACTTGCGATACCTAGTGCACACTTATACACGGGCAATTGCACGCTCGCGTTAATGGCGACACTCCTCGCACACTGATATATATTGCCTCAATGATATATTGCCACCGACATCGTCCATCATTCTACCACCCAAAAGTTAGCGGAAAAGCTTGTACAAGCAAAAGGAATAAAGAAACACGTACACAAGTTTTAATGAGCAGATACCGAAGACAGAAATAAGGGGCGACCGTTTTACAACGGCTCGTTATTGTTATGACATTGTTAAAGTGAATAACCATGGACCGAATTAAGATGTTACTCATAAATTAATGCTAGATAACTGAAAGTTTCATGCCCGTAATATACAACGATCAGTAATATAGTGCAATGTTAAAATAATATATTTATTACCGTAACGATACTAATGTAATTGAAACATGTTATATTTTATGCTGAATAAAATTTATTTTGATATACAATTTAGAAGATCGTGGATGCGTGTCTTTTTTTTAGTGTTTTAAATTAATTAATTCAGTTAACAAATAAAATAATCATATTATATATACTAATGTATAAGCTGCGACAAAACACAACAAACAATTATGCACAGACAATGTTTCTTTTGACTCAAAACAATTACACAAAATATTTAAAATATTTTGAGTTTAGGATGGTAGTTCTAAAATGCTAAATAGTAAATGTTTCATTAAGTCAGTGTTCATAATAAACTCCTACAAGATGTTCTACATAATAAATTTAAAACCTTTATAATTACAGGTAATTGAAACAATTATACAAAAAAATGACTTAATTAAATGATCAAATATTGATGATGATGGTCAAAAAGGATATTCGACTCAGTACAAGCACAGTATCAGTTCTTTTTAGAATAAGAGCAAGCCACGTAATAACTGTCGTAAGTTTAGATTTTTAGTCATCAGTCATTAAAATCAGTGATGTATTTGACAGTTGAAAAGTGTTGTAAAAAGTTAAATAAAAAAATTTGGTTTTGATTTGATTTCTGTTTTTTTAACGATTTTTTAAACAAATATTAAAAAATCGCAAAGGCAGCGACTGCTACCTCTATAAATGTGTGTACACAATAAAAGGAATATGACAAGGATTCATGCTCGAAAGCCGTGCAATAGCGCGTTCAGGATATACATCAAGCCGTCGCACGCGCAGGGAAACAATGATTGACGAGTTTGCACCTCGGCCTCGACTCGCTCGTCTCTAATTAAGACGATATGCGCCAAGATATGCTATAATTTCACGTGCTATTAATGCTACAGACCTAGTGTGTACATATGAGACAAAACATGTGTCACTGGTTTCCCTGCCATTTTGTTGAAAATTTAGCTTGAAAGTTTGCTTAATTTAGGTTAATACTAACATTTTTTGGTAATGATATTATTTGACGAATATAAAAGACTGGAAGATAAGTCAAAAAGCGTAATGAAGTCTCACTGGTTGTGACAGGCCTCCTTACTTATAGGAGAGAAGGTTTTTAGACCATAGCCGCATTACACTAGCCAACTACAGCCCCTATCTACTATTATATATAGAGGGGCCTTTCGGAGAAGTTTGAATTTGGCGTGGGTTTTTGTCTTTCCATATTTGTTGTGTAAGAGCCTGATTTTGGATCACATTGGCAAAAGAATGACAACTCCAATTGGTATCAATCTTTTGCACGGGCAGTCTCGGGTGTTTTTAATGGATATCACGATCCCGTATGACGTGAATCTTGTGCGAGCTGAGACAGAGAAAAAGCGTAAATATCTGGATCTGGCGAACGAGATTGCCGCCATGTGGGGGGTGGGATCCACTCAAACCATCCCAATCGTGATATCTACGAATGGTCTAAACCCAGTCAGTCCAGCTCACCATCTGAGACGACTGGGGAACCGTGGCAGTTCGCTCGCAGGGATGCAAAAGGCGGTGTTGCTGGACTCGGCTAGGATTGTCCGGCGGTTTCTCAGTCCTTAACCCTGACCCCCGGCCGTTTGGTCTCCCTGCCGGGGTGCATCCTCCGCCCGTCATATTTATTGATGTAAATGTTTATGTATTATTTTATATGTCAATATAACTCATTATTATAACTCTATCTATATGTAATATAAATATTATATATATTTGCGTAAACGGGTGTGAGTGTAAAAGTAGAATAACAATTATAAAGCCTTTATTTCCAATAGAGTCACAATTATTACATTTTAATATATATTTTCCCTTTTTTTTTACATTTCAATATTCGTATTGCAAGCAAATAAAAATCTAATTCATAATTTTATAATTTTAAATTGTGATTTTAATAATAGTTTTCGTCAAATGTCGTTGTATCATGTATAGTTCAAAGTTATAAATAAAATAATTAATATCTCTTTCTCTGGTAGTGTCGGATTACCTTCCTATCGGAGATGAGAGTGAAGTATATAGTATAATAGAGTGTGCACTTGTGTATTATGCCTGTCAAACCCCAAAGAAGCAGCGTGGTACTCTCAAACCCTCTCTCCTATGAGTGGGACGTTAATGGACTGCAGATCATATCGTCATCATTAGAGTCATAGAACCATAAAATGATGATGTCCTTCGAATACATTGAGGTATACAACATATAAAGAAAACAGTGCTATTACCATAAATTATATTCCGTTAAAATATAATGCATTTTTATTATATCAATTAGCATATTTTCGCGGATATTTTCGTATGTGTAAATATTTCAAATCTAATCTCGCTAGTTGGACGAAATAATTGTAAACATTCCGTATATTGTAATGGCGAAATAAATATGGCGACCTTGATAAAAAAATATAAATATATAGTCGGATTTTAAACTCAGTTTAAATAAATATTTTATTAAAAATAACAAAGAGATAATTTATTTTTTATCTTTATAAGCTTCTCGTATAGAAAAAAATAATGTATTTTACTATTAAAAAACACATACAAAAACAATAACAAATTCATTTTAAATTCTCTCACACATGTACGGTGTAATTAAAATCTCACTCAATTTAAATAAACAGCAATTTAATGTAAATTTTATCAACAGTACAATTAAGGTTAATAATAAACGCAACTCGATGTATAATTAACATATAAATGTATATTATACCATCATTACTGATTACCTCAAGTGTGCTAATGAGCAAAACACGCGCCATCTGTCGCTAATCAACGAATGGACTAATGGAGTAAATGAAATCGGCGGCAATATGGCGGCGACGAATAATTGCTAATAATAATGCTTTCCTGTATAATTAGACGCACGCTGATTGGCTGTCGGCTATCACGACGTGATAACATTGCTCTAATGTTTGCGAATTGCCTGCTTTGTGCCTGAATTAATCGAAATTAGTTTTCCCTTAATTATTTTTGACGTGATCACGTATTTCAAATCACATCCAAAGGTGACTTGTGAAAAATCAATGCTAACGAAATAGGGTTTGGTGTTGTAGTTACATATATATCACCTCCAGACGAAATTCAATTACACCACTGGATAGATAAAGAATCAAAGAAATTATTACGATAAATAATAATAATATCCGTATTGCGTCCTCTCTCCGGTCGTGTCGGATTCCCATCACGTCGGATCATGACAGTGAAGGAATAGTGCATGTTGGGAATTCCTATTCACAACATGATCTGTAACTAGAAAACCTAACACAGTCTGTGGTCATAACGGACACATTCAAAATATTACATCTTTCGCAACGTGCGTTCATCAACGAACATCATCTTGACACCGCGAAATACACCTTTTACGAGCAAACAGCAGTTTTATTGTCGATTCTTACAATCAGCGCCTGAATATCTACGCCCCGTCTTCTGAACACCGAGAATACATAACAGTGCACTTGTGTACTATGCCAGGCAATCCGCAGTGCAGCAGCGTGCTGGGTGTATGCTCTAAAACCCTCTCTCAAATGAGTGAGGAGGCCTGTGCCCAGCAGTGAGATGTTCATGGGCTTCTACTTGCCTTTTTTATATAGAAACTATTTCTCTTTATGAAACGTATTCACGTACAATAGACAGCCATCCATAACACAGCCATATCCCATTTTTTTCCTTCCAATTGCCACGATTATTGCACATATCCTTCGCTCCTTGGTTTAGAATACTCTTGAACTGGATCTCATCTAATGGTAGATGAGATCCAAAGGTTACCTTCATAAAGGGGTAGATGAAACTCAGACGCTAATTTCGTGTGAAGGACCCATGTAGGGCTCCACCGTTTACTTTAGTATAGAGATAGAGGTGATCTATTTTCTGGCGAGCTACCTGCATCATTAAACTGGAAAGCGTGTGTAAAAACAAATTATAAAAAAAGTTAACCACGCCATCTATAAAAACCTTCACAAAATACGATGAATGAATATTAAAAAATCTGTATTAACATCAGGTACATACAACGCAAAAGGCATTAAGGCCGTATTAAAGTGCAAATTTGTACACAATTTTTAAATGCCCTTTAGCCTGTTATTAACCGTTCCCTGATTGATAAATAATTGAAAACTCACTAGGCTTAAATGACACTAATAAACAGGGTTCTTTGCATATTGAACATCAAGTGACAATAATCCGCGTTGGTGGCCGATGAATATTTCATATCAATAATGGCGCCACTTAAAGCTAATTTTATAGTCACTGGTATATTATGGATAAGATAATCGCTTTCGAACACTACATCGTACACTACTATAATCTATGTAAATCGTTGCAAAATCTGCACACATATATAGAAAACGAAAACTACATCTACGTTCGTTCGAGATCGTCCGTTCGTATCTACGATCGTTTGAGACCATCCAACCAAATTTACCCAATCCAGTTTAATTTGAAAAGCAATAATGCGATGATAATAATATGTATGTACCCTGCCAGCTGGCAGTGGAGCAGCATGGGTCTAAAAATCCTCTCTCCTATGAGTGAGGAGGCTGGTGCAGCTATGGGACGTTAATGAGCTGCTATATACATTACCTTACTTTAATTCAATGCAATCTCACATGCAGGTTTATAGTATTGCCAAAATTTGATATATTCACATATGTGTTTGTTTGTTTTTCAGATATTGTGTTGGAGGATAATGTTTTGAATACAGCTAGAGGAATAAGTAGATTCGTCCTCGCTAGGTGAATATCATAAGGCTATCCACCAGCTGCTACAAACCAGTTCTTAGTTGTATCGACCGAAGCCAGCCAAATAAACATTTGTAGAAACTGATAGCAGCAGTAGAGGTCGATGAAAGAAAACACCGAGGTCGCTCACCTACCTGTTGTTTCGACCAAATAAAAAGGATAACGAAACTTCCAGTTGTAACTACCCCAAAAATAGCCGAGGACTGGGAGCGATGGAAACAGCTCCTGCATGCAGCCACTAAGGCGTAAAGCAAGCACGACTTTCAGCATTGTGGAGTGTACGAAAAGATACAAAAGTGCGAAGATGATTTACGCACAACGCACTAAACTTAGTTAATAACACCCCATTTGACTTTAAGTTTACCAAACTTCTTACACAGTCGTACGGATGCTCTCTTATTTCCAGGAGGTCGAGATCTACATTGGTGACACAGACGGAAACAGTATTTCAATAACATAATAGCTGACAAGGAAAATACACTTGTTTTTATTAATACGATATTTTTTGTCAATGCTGTACTAATTATTGTCTTGAGGGCACGCGTACCTGCCAATTATGTCGCTGTTTGTAATATGAACTTCACTTAGCCAATCATGCCAATTTCTTTTTTCTAACAAATAGATAGATTGTTATTATTAGTGCAATAATTCAACAGCAAGTTAAGACCAATTAAAAAATTAAAGGCTTCCTAAGTAGTTTTTATTAATAATACAATAACAAGGTGTTAAAAAATCACCAACAAAGTATAGCGCTATTTCTTATCAGGGAGAGAAATCAAACGCTTGAACCGTACTTGTAAGTGGTCCGTGACAGGCTCGGTAGTTATCTGTGATCTTTGTACAAGATTTAATCAGAACGATTGACAAAATCGTGCTAGTGTCGAAAATTGAAGCTTGAAGTTTCGGACCTCCCAGTTGCTAAGATCCGGATGGAGAAATCTAGCTGTGTAACTTAGCTTACACAAATTATAAGACACTATAAAATAAGTGAATTGTTTTGTAACATGTTTCTACCTTTGTATTGGATTACGATTTGATGTTTTTTTATTATTATTACAATGATTATATTAATTTATCTGTTGCATTCGTATTCCTTAGCCTGTCATTAAGGTGTAATGGATTATATTGAAACTTTGCTAATATATATTCGGATCAATTTGTAAATTGGAAAAATATTACAATCATTTCCACATAAGTTAATCGTCACTTTAATATGTTTTATCGTCATACAAGCCTCGTACAGAGCTTAGATCCACTATTAAGCTTTACAGCGGTTGAGGAGGCATCACACTACTTTTTCCAGAATATGCATGTTTACTCACACCTTATCTATTCACAGAATTATTCAATTATAATTTTGTACATTACAACACGATTCGACGGCCTCACTTCGTCGATTGTCTGAGTCTGGTAAAGTAAAAGGCTTTGTACATCAATAGTTACCACCGTACCTGCGAAAACATGCCGTCACGATCCAGTGCGATACTGTGTAGAAACCATAATAGGTAAATATCCTATTATCAGATTAGCGTGATTCCAACTTGGACTATTACAACGTTAAGCGCTAACCTGGCAGCACTAAAAAGACCTTTTGTTAAGTTTCATAAAGAGAACTTACTGGAACCTGTCTAGCATAAGATAACACCTCTCTTATTACTTCATTATATGTCTTTGAATACGTTATACCAAAAATTAGATCTCACAACTTGGACCTCCCAAGAAGACAATATTTCACCCTATGCACCATCCGCCCTGCCCCGCCCAGCCAGCTCATTAAGCAACTAATATACATCAATCTTTCACACATTCCAGCAACGTAAAAACTTCACTATATTGTAAATCTTGTTCGTTTTTCACTATGCAAAGATTAAAAAGAACGGCAATCATGTCCAAGCTGAGCATCTTTTCCTCTCATAGAATTAAGACTTTCCAATTTTTGAAGTGAAAAGTTCATCAATAATTCCATACTCAAAATAAAGTACATAATGCGTCTAAAAAGTTTTTCGTTAAGCGTGCTGTGCACTTTATTTTGGATATTGAATCGGACTGACCCGTCACGGTCGACTATGTAACGCTCAAGTAACTAAAGTCGACTTTCGTCAACTTAAGAAGCGAGAGAGAGATATTCTCGACGTGTCACTTTTAACTTGTTTTTAATATCACGTTTCTGACAATAACGTACAGCGAATTTTTATACACACTAAGATAATATATTGTAAATAACTAGTTTATAAATATAAAACAAAGAAATAATTGTATGTCGTATCATTAAACTCGCATTAATGAAGTTTTCACTTCAGTCGTGTGCTCTTAAGCTCACTGTATTTTGAGCTCTGTTTAACAGATTTTTGATATCAGAATGGTAACAAAATTATGAAATAATGGATAATGTAGCACTAAATCGACCTATTTGGTGGCAAGTCAACATACAGAAAGAAAAAACCTGTAATGAATTCTGCCAGAAGCCTCTACTTGGACCATGATGATTGCGAAATAACGTATGTAACGTGAAACTATAATATGCCAACTCGGATATACTCGACTATAGCTCAATTTAAAAGAAAAAACTATTGATAGTTTGTTATGATATCTTTAATTTGAAAGACGTCAAAGAGAATTAGATTGTTTCGACTAGCTAATTTAGTTTGTAGACTGGATTTTTAAAGATTTTCTTCACCAGGCACTTTTACTTGTGACGAGCTGATTCGACTGACCTTGTTCGTCTTAACTATGAACTTTATTAAGTAAAAAAAAAAGTAAGTAGCAGCCCATTAATGTCCCACTGCTGGGCACAGGCCTCCTCCCTCATATGAGAGAGGGTTTTTAGAGCATAGACCCACCACGCTGCTCCACTGCGGATTGGCGGGCATAGTACACAAGTGCACTCTCTATTCCTTCACTCTCATAGTCCGGTGTGACGGAAATCCGACACGACCGGAGAGAGATCAGGCGCAGGACCGACGGCTTAACGTGCTCTCCGAGGCACGGGGGTGGATCACACCGCCAACTTCCCAACTTCGGGCAAATATTGAGAAAATCTTAATAGAAAACTCAATATTGATTTCGAATTGGCCCGACCTGGGACTCGAACCCAGGACCTCATGTCTGTAGTCGAACATACTAACCACTAGACCAATGAGGCAGTTATGAATTTTATTATTCTAATCTAATCACAACATATCTGTTTTATGTTCTGGTTATTGCATGAATAGTTTTGTTGGTATTCCGACACTGGAACAGGCGATTTATCAAATACTTAGCAATTGCCCTTGCAATTTATTTATCGACATATATTTTCTAATGCCTATAATATTACTAGCAGACCCGACAGACTTCGTTCTGTTAAACAGATTTGGAATGTAGTAGATTTCAGTTTTACAAATGATTTTCGAAATGAAATTACAGCAGTACTAAATATCTATATATAGCTCTTACATTTTTGTGACTATTCAATTGATTTTGAATTTCGTGCAGCGGTAATAAAGTGCAAATTGACTCTTTAACGTTAGGAACACACCTACATAAATTAAAACATAAAATAAAAATATTTCACAAATTATCCTTCCTAAATTTTAAATTAAAAAACGTGGTATTTTTACAATTCGTCATTTGTGAATTTAATAAATTATTTGTATTAATTTTCGATAATTTTCATATTTTAATGACAATTAGATTCCTGACATAACTTCCTTTCTCCCCCCTCTAAGTAGCAAAATCTAAAATTTTAGATTTGTTTAAATATAAACAAGACTTAAAATATGTTTTCCAAAGGAGTTTCACGTCTGGCATGTGTACTTTGTACCTACGCACTTTTATTTTTTTTTTCTTTTCTAAGTTCCGTCTGTTGACTATGACAAACACAACAAAAATTAATTAGCAAAATTGATCCCACCATCCACGCCTGATACTGACATAGGGAAATAGGCACTCGTTTTTAAATATGTAGATTTAAGCTTACAGACCTTTATATAATGTAGTAAAGCGTAATGATTTGCGTTGCCATGCGATTAAGGAGAGGGCGTTACGGCGTCGACATATGAGTGACGAGATGACAAATGACCCTTATGTTGTCTACGTTGACCGAGGCTATAATAAGACTATAACAGTTAAAAGTGCTTATGTGTACGAAGAAAACTATCTATTTTTGAATGTATTTAGTGTTTTACTGGTGATAAAATCTCTGCATGACATTATATTTTCTAATGTTTGTCGAAGACCCTTTCCATTTTCACGAAATCGAAACCTTTGCAGATGACAACAAGGGAAACCCTAGTTTATATCGATTTGAATAAATAAAAAGAGAGTGTCTGTTTTAATTTCGAATTAACGGCTTTTATAAATGCATTTGAGTAAATACAAAATCTATTTTTTTAATTTTTGTAATCGTCAAATTAAATTTGAAGGGACTTCTTTCATAGCTGATATTATAAGGAGTAACTTTTAGAAAAAAAAGACTTTCGGGGAAATGCTAAGGATGTATACCAAAACTATATCGAGAGAAATGATGAGACTATCCACAGTCTTTAGAGCTCGCGAAGTAGTTGTTTTAAGAGAAGTAATGCTAAATTGTATAATTTCAAACAGTGAAGTAAATATTAGTATAGTGCAAGTTATGTATATTTAAATAGTGGAGAGAATAAAAGTTGCTATTTAATGTAAGTTGGTATGTTTTGTTAATATATGGGTCGCTCTCACACTACATCATTAAAAGACATCCCGAATTGCGCAAGTGACATCGTGGGGAAAAACTAAGTATGTTTATATATAAGCAATACACTATCGTATAGTCATCACCAGATCTCCAAAAGTATTCGTCGAATGCCTTATAATTTAGCAAAACGACTTTTTTCTTGTTGTAGACGCTCACTAGTAACCGATTACTCATTTTTCCTAGGGCGCCACCGCTTAGAATGGTTAGTAAATTGATAAGTATAGAAATGCAAAATAGTGTTGAAGATTTATTGCAATGTCATTCTTCTTCTGCCGTTAAAATTTCAGTGTCATATTCAACGTCACGGGAGTTGTCGCGTGATGGATGGGTGTGACGCGTCAAGGGACTGACGCGAGATGCGGTCACGACTTGTCGCCTCGCATCCGACGCGTTTGAAACCTTACACTAACTTCTGTTGCATGTTGTATCGAATGCATCGTTAAAGTTCGGCACTAATTAATTTAAATTATAAGTATGAATGCCTCATTCGTTTAGGGGTTAGCATGTTCGGCCACAGACATGAAGTCCTGGGTTATATTTGCCAAAGTGCAGTGTGCACCATCCCCGTGCATCGGTGAGCAGGTTAAGTCGTCAGTCCTGGAAGAGTGAATAAAGAGTGCACTTATTTATGTACTATGCTTACCAATCCGCAATGTAGCAGCGTGGTGGGTCTATACTCTAAAAGCCCCCTCTCCTATATGTGAGAACGCCTTTTCCCGTTAGTAGGACGTTAATAGGCTGCTACTAACCTTATAAGTTTTTAAGTAGGCTTTTACAGCACTTTTAAATCTATTTTCGAACAATTCATTCACTGCCACGCTTTACATATCTTTTAAGTAGTCCTTCAAATTATAGAATGATTTATCAGTAAGTTTCCTTTTAATATTAGATTGAAATTTATTTAGTGACAGCCCTGTAACTTCTATCACAGACTCGGTAGGTAATCGAAAAGGTTGTTGCAATAATCTATTTATATCAAAAGGAGTCTCTATTTCTCTATGTCATGGCATCATACGTACTAAACTTGTGAGGTAGAAAACCTAATTGATAGTTACAAATAATTATAAAATTTTCAATTCCATTCACGTAGAGACCATGTTCACACGAATAGCAAATTATGAGGTTGGAGCGGCGCGAGCAGCAAATAAAACATTTCTACAATGCTATACAAAACCATTACCGCAGCAGATGTTGCATGTAAGTATTTATTACGGGGCACGTAATTAGTGATTTTAAACAAATATTACTTAGGCGTACAATTTTAATTACACGCCGAGGCAATGACACTGCGTCAAAACCCTTATTTAGCAGTATGGTCAACGAAAATTGCACATTACGATCGCCTTGTTTATTTATTATACATATACGTTGGTTTTTCCTTCGTCACTCGTCATCGTCGTTTCAACCGATGGACGTCCACTGCTGGACATAGGTCACACATAATAGCGTCTACAAGGCCCGATCTTGCGCCGTCTGGCGCCAGCGGCAACCGGCGACCTTCTTTATGTCGTCGGTCAACCTTGAGGAGGGTCTCCCTACACTGGTGCGGTATCGCCACTCCAGCACCTTCGGGCCCCAACGTCCATCTGTCCGTCGGACTATGTGCCCCGCCCATTGCCACGTCACGTTCGCAATTCGTAGGGCTATGTCGGTAACTTTGGTTCTACTCGCGGATTTAATCGCGTAGAAAAACTCCGAGCATAGCCTTCTCCATCGCACGCTGATTGACTCTGAGCTTCGAATGAGGCCCATAGTCAGCGACCACGTTACGGAGCCGTAGGATATCACTGAAAACACGCACTGTTCGTAGAACTTAGTCTTCAGACACTGAGGGATATCGGACGAAAATATCTTGTGTAGTTTCCCGAACGCTGCCCAACCGAGTTGGATTTGGCGGTTGATTTCCTTCTCGAAATTGGACCTACCTAACTTGTCTATGTGTCCCAGGTATACTCGTCTACAATTTCGAGTGGTATCGGTTTTTCATTATATAAATATAATTCTGCTATATAATATGTGAAAGTGATTGAACGTTAGGAAAGGGGAGAGATCTAAACGGCTGACCCGATATTGATGTTTCTTCTTTGTATTCAAGACGATTCAAGAATTGTTCAGATTGCAACTTACCTTCTTAATGTTTAGATTATTAAATTCGATTCGATAAATAACGATCTCAACGAAATGCATGGATGATATAGCCGGGAACAGCTAGTATAATATATTAATTTTTGCCAATTTGAATTGCCAAAGCACATCACCAAAGACTTCGCCATCACCTGAATCCCGAAGTGCTAAACTTCTAGATATCACAAAGACAAATAGAAGACTTAAAGGCATAAAACCTTTTGATTTAGTAAAAGTGCAGTGACACAATATAGTGTAATGTGGTGTTTTTAATAAACAATTCAAGAACAGTGTGAGTCAATAGACATTATAGTAAACTAAGCGTAGTCGTTGGACTCTAGCCTTACATAATACAAGTACATATAAGGTAGTTTAGATCAAATTATTATTACTAATTAGTCTGTAAGGCTAGATTGTAATCTTATATTATGAAACGACTAAAGGTTGGTTATTTTAAAAAATAATAATATATAAACTTAACATCGCGATGTTTTCTTTCACAGAAACCCCAATGACACTATATAGTCACTATTATATACAATTTGGCATCCCAAGTGGGTGTTACTTCACAGTTTAAAAATCAATGTTCTGATTTAAAATTGTTAGTTAATCAATATCTAAAAGATGATTGAAATAAGACTTGTCCCTTTCAAAACCCTGTAATGGCAAATTCTATGCATCAGTACAACCATATATCCCAAGAAAACCCTGGTTTTCCATTTTTAAAAGTGCCAGTAGATTACAACAACGCCTTAGCCACTCTTGCACACCAGTACGTTTAGCGAAACTCCGGGTAAGGGACCACTCGATTTGGTGAGTGTGGTTTAGATGAAGGGTCTTTTTTCCTGTCCTAAACTTTCTTTTCCTTTGTATAATATTCTTTCTACTAAGATTCCTCGCTCTATTAACACGCAATCTATTCTAATGTTAGTATTTAGTCCATATGTTAAATTCTTGTGTAAATATATTAAATATAATAGAGTAAAGCTCTTATTAAAAGTAGCGTTGAATAGATAGTGTATATCCTGATTTAAAAATAGTTCTCTTATAATTATAACTTTAAAAAGTAAGTTAGCCAAGGGTGTATATTTCCCAACAAATTTTAAATTAAATTAAAATGCAAAGCATCTAAAATTTTACCAAGACAAAATTTAAGGAGTTCAATTACTTGTGTTAGTATCCTTGAGTCTGAGAACGGCACCTGTGCTCCCGTTTCTTGGCGCGGAGTTTCGCAAGTCAACACCGTTATTGGGAACTTGGCGATAACAATGCCAAAACTGTCGCCTTTAAACGTTTTCATAAACTGTATATACATTCTATATGCCACAAACTTATAGATATCTTTGTAAATAAATTACAAATTACCCCTATTCTTTTTCCAGATTAACAATATTATAGATATAATTTTGGAGACCTTAAAATAAAAGATGAAACTAATGTAAGTCTTAAAAAAACCAAGAATTTAAAATAGGTTACTTTTAACTTTGAAGGTTATATGTATTTATTTGTTCTCGCTAATCTATTTTGATTGTGAAGATTGTGATATGGTTTCGACAACAATCGGAAGATTTTAAAGATAAGTTGTAAATTTTAATGAGTATTTTTACATCAGTTCTCATCTAACACAAGTCTCATTTATAAGACGCTTCAGAGTAAGTAGAGATGAAAGTAACAGCCCATTGATTTACCACAGTTGGGCATAATAGAATAGGGCGTATTTAAAAGTTAGACCCATCACGCTATACGAAAGGACACCAGAATAGCTCCAGGGACACAATATTTTCCTTCACAGCAAAAATATAAATTTTTTATCAACAATTAGATATATCCACTTTTTTCATTCTTAATATATGCTCCAAAGATCTGTAAATGTGTTTAAATTTTCAATCGTTAATAAGAAAAATAATCATCCACTCAAGTTCAAATACGGCTTTATTTTTTACACTTGTAATGGATGCACTCAACACTAGGTTATAATTGGCTTAATATTTTTGTATTATTTATTTATAAAATTTTATATAACAGAATTACAGCTTATGAATGCGTAGCCGGTTCTGTTAGGCTTATAAATAGGTATATTATTAAAACAGTGACGTTTAGGGCTAGCAGAATCCATGCAGTCTATACTTGGAATGTTTTCGTTTTGGTTGCGACAGCGTAAATTCGCACTTGTACAGTGAGGCGTAACTTTAAACAAAGCTAATGGTCGCCACACCTTATGCTTAAGTTTTTCATTTATGTTTGTGCTACACAAATTTACTAAGTTTAAAACTTGTGCAGAAAGCGTAGTGCTACGTTTATAAAAAGTTTTCGTTCATTGGTAAGCAGTAAAAATAGATTCTATGATTCGTTAATAAAGTAGAATAGGTATGTACCCATATTAATTGCTGTGTTATAAATCAGTGTTAATCAGTAAGGAGCAAATTCTATTCCATACCGTATTGCTCTATAAAAAGTGTTTTTATAAATAAATGTAGTTCGTAGATAAATTAATGTTTAAACTACAAAGTAGACCCATAATTATTTTTTTTTTGAAAATATATATCTAACATCTTTTATCTGTATATTTTAATGTACAGAAAATATCTACATAATTTCGACAACCTCGTTGGCGCAGTATTGCGGGTACTCTTTTGCTAACAGAGGCCCCGGGTGCGATTCCCGGTAGGGCGTATTTCTATTTTGTCTGAGTCTTGCTTGCTAAGTGTTTGCACCCTACAAACAAAACAAAGAGATCTGTGCTCCGGTACGATGCTGTATAGAAACCAAAAGAGGTATCTCGTCTCTTACCAGATTAGCGCGATTCTATCTTAGACTGTATCATCACTTACCATTAGGTAAGATCAAGCACTAAACTGTCACCAATAAAAAATACTGATCTAGCGAACTTTTTGTAAAAAAAATACTGATTAAACATATTGCCATCTGAAAATTAGTGGAATCTTTTTTTATAAACATACCAGCTTAACATAGATTATAGTTTGAAAGGACCTTTAATAAAATATATTCAGATAGTTATGGAAACGTAACGTTATATATTATAAGCAATCGCAATGAAACTTGGGTAAAGAATATTTTGACTTTAAAAGTGCTATATATGTATACTGAAAATTGTAGTTAAATCCAACAATGAAGTACCAAGGTCATGACACAATCAACGGTCCTCCATCGCAGGTTGGTGGAGGCTCCACCCTCGCTGACATGTCGCGTTTAACAACCCCTACGTGCGCCCCCACCGGCTCCCAAACTGACGACATTACCAGCCGCAGACATAGGGCACGTTCCCGCCAGACGTTGATATAGGTACCTATCCAGCTAGGTACTCCATTCTCCTACAACTACTGCATTTATTTACTCTGTTGCAATATTTATATGTATTTCTTAATTCCGCGATCAAATTCAAGAAGTCTAGGCTCAATAAGAGTGTAAATTCTACTGAATTACAAACGCATCGACACTGAAAATTCGACATTTACTAACTAAATGCAAATCAGCAATCTAATCCAGGGGTCGACAACCTTTCTTTTTCTTATTTGACTTTAGCTGTTGGCTAACTTAACTTAACTCTATTGGCTTTTAGAGCGAAATCTGAGGGACAGAGGAGCTCTTTGGGAGCCTCATCGCTTTTCGAGTACGAGCCCTTAAAAGGGCAAGCTTTCATGACAGCGCTGCTCCAAGGGCGTCTACTGCGAGACCGAACCTCACCTCGGCTTGGAGCAACGTTGACATTGAAACGCATATCGGACAATTTCGAGGAGTTTTTAACTGATCAAGAGCGTCCCCGGGAGCGTGTGTGATGTCCACGTTCGAGTGACGTCAGTAATCGAGAACCTTGACTACGCTTGCGTACTCGTATGTGTTTGAATCAATCATTGTCGATTTTCTTATAGAGTCACAAATGTATGAGGATATTGATACGGGTCACAAATATTAGAAGGATTGGACAAGCCAAATTTTATCTCATAAACATTATTTTTTTAGATAAAACTATTTTGTACATTAAAGCATGTCCATTGTTACCCTCATTTGTATAACTGCGGACCGCACTGCAGTTGTTTATGGGCCGCATGCACAATGCGCGTTTCTGATTGCCGACCTCTGATCTAGTGGATAAATAGAGAAAATATAAATATACTCTAATTATGACTAGATATTCTGTTTTCATGTACACTTTTGCATTTGGAGTTTCTTAAATGTTTACTTTGAAGCATTGATATATACAAACTTGTATAAGATATACTTGCCGTTCTACAAACTTGTAATATACCGTGAAATCTCTATAAGTTTAACTACAAGCTTGTAAAAATGTTGACTTAATGAGGGGGTAATGTACAAGAATTTCGAAATGCAAAAGATTTCATAGTTAAAACTAACTTAGAGCGGCGCATTTTTGGTATATTTTTATTGAAACAAATTACTGTCATGCAGAAATTACGACTACTTTAGTAACTTTCCCTTAGTAGTCTGAGTTTTTATATTCGAGAAGAGGAAATGACAATTAGATCAAGTTCAACGTATCGCATATTTAAGATTTCATAGAAAAAAGGAGATTTATAGTTTTATTTGGGATTGCTAATTCGCGAGAATCGAGTTATCGAAAATTTATTCTTGTCTATTGCCATATATATATAGTTAAAAATACATAAAATATTTATTTAAAATAGCATATAAGGCGAATTTTGGCTACGTATTTTCATGCAAAAATAACGTAAAATTTAAAGTATGACAGTTAATGTCAAGTTACGTATAGCATTTAAAAATATTTTAAGATTATCAGTTGCTATAAAAAATCCTGTATGCAAATATTAAATTCATTTTAAAATTGATAATGTTTCAAACAACTTGTAATTACAAGTCAAGATAAGTTGGTTAATCAGGTTACTTGTTTGCAAACAAATAAATGTCATTTTATGACAGTTTAAAAAAGCACTTACAATTGACCAAAGTAATTTTAAATTAATATTATAATATGAAGATTTATGTTTCAAATGTCGCGAAAAAATTGCGATATTTGAAGAATATTACGATGAGAGATTCACGTCACGTACAATGTCCTACCCACAATATACATTAGGCAAGATGTTTGATATGATGGTATATTGTGCAAGTTATTTCCGTAATACATTTGATATTACATCACTAAAATATCAATTGACGATGTACGATATTTCCTAAATTAACGTTTTCCAAGCAACGATAAAAAATACAAGTAAAGCATTTTAGTAAACTTTGGAAATTGAACTGACAATAATAGTAATACGTAATATCGTGGCGATTAATTACGTTATATATTTTTAAAGTAAACTTAAGGGTGATAAATGTATTTTTAAAGCAAGCTATTTTGAATCAGATATGAACATTTCGATACGAGAGCGGCGCATTTTCTAAATTGTAGAGGCAATGTTAACAAAAAATTTATATTTAGGTATATTGTTCTTGAAACAAATTATTGTAATGCAGAAATTACGACTACTTTAGCAGCTTTTAGTAGAGAAAATAGTTTAGTAGAGACAATATGTTCGACCTATCGCATATTTAGGATTTCATAGAAAAAGGACATTTATTGTCTTATTTGGGATTACTAATTCGCGAGAATCAAATTATCGAAAGTTTGTTCCTGTTTTTAATAATATCTTTTGGCGATGTACGATATTGCTTAAATTTACGTTTTCCAAGCAAAGATAAATACAAGTAAAGTAAGCATTATAGTAAACCTTAGAATTTGAACTGACAATAATATTAACACGTAATATCGTGACAAGTAATTGCAGAATATTTATTTTGAAGTAAACCTTATGGGTTGTGAATGTACACAAAAATTAAATCTGAAACCAGGTATTTTTATAGCAGGCTATTTTGAATCAGATATGCACATTTCGATATGGTTTTTGTAGGGTAATTTCTGTGCAGGCAAGTGTCATTACACGAAAATTGCTACATAAATCGCTCGCGTGTCCTATGCCATGTTGATCACTAATAATTGAAGCAGAATTTCACATTACACGGTTACATATGTTCCCGGTATGCATATAGGGAGACTACCGGATGTCAACGAAGTGCGGGAGGGCTGGAGTGCGTACATAAACATTTTCCGCGTACTTACTTCCATAAATTAGTTTCCGCGAAGGTGGGGTATAAATAACCGCGAAGTGCATGACCACTAACTCATTACCCCTAATAGGAATATTTATTGTTTTCCTGTTTCACTAACTCCAAATTAATTTAGGAAAAACGCTGTTTCCTTTATCCTACTATAGGTATCCTAAGATTTTGAATAAAGTTAGTATTTTACCAGTAGGATTCGTTGTCAATTCCAATATTACGCGCTTTGGTATTTTGTCGTAGCTAGATGATTTCATAATTCATTTAATTATTACTTGTAACACCTATACACTAGTCTCTATTCCATATATCGTTTTGAGGGCACAAAAACTAAATAGAATAATTTCTGATGAATAACACAAGTATATTAGCATTACATTTCCGCACAAGGAATTTCAAAAGTTACACTACTAATATTCGGAGAGGATAGAAGTAGTATTGTATTATTCTTTCATGCGACAGAATATATACGATAAACAAAATACATGTGTTTAAAATTATTATCGTATAAGATACTTTTGTCACACTAACAACCCTTCACAGTAAAAAAGTTAAATTATACGTCTGAAACGTTTATCAGGCGTTTAACCTTAAAAAAAACAACAATCAGCTATTATTACAAGGGAGAGGTGTTCGGCGACGCGCACACAAAAGGTGGCACCGGAAGAAAACGACGAAAATTAAAAGTTTTCTCCAAACAAACCAACAGCTGTCATATTAAACCGTCAAAGTAAAGATTACAAATGAAATATTCACGGTGAAAGCGGGGTTCAGCCTGAGGTTATGTAAATAAGTGGCTACGAAAATGTACATAATTAGTTTACACGTTTTCTCCGAGGGGCCTGCCTCCCCGCCCGGCATATTGCGTGGGGGTAGCGGGCGCCTGGGCCAGATTAGCCCACAATACACTTGCTAAGGGTACATTTACATGAATGACACATCTATTACACGCTGTGTTCAAATAGGCTGCATGTGTTCACTTCACATAACCTAGAAAACAGATAGGGTTGCGTGCCTCTATTAAAAATGGATCGGATTTTGATACAATGTATTATCATTACGTAGACCTACATATTTACCGATATAATTAAAAACAAAATAATCCCAAGTAATTGTTTGTATAATTGTAGGTTATATATACGTTTATAATGACTAACCAAATATAAACTATTAAATGTTATAAAAGTGAAAACAATGTGTAAGTTTACCTATGCATCAAGTATTTTCAAATAGTAATTCATTACCCTGTCACAACAGCCAAAAATGCTTACATAAAAATGTACAGTAAGTAAGATTGTCGCCCTAATGAATGTCCAATACTAAACATAGAGCTCTTCAAACAATTTGCACTAGGTCCGATTCAATGCAGCACGTATCCAACGACTAATGATAAATCTTGACTATCTGAATACCTATTGTGCAATTAGAAGCAATTTGAATACCTTCTAATTAATTCAACAGTTAAATTTTATGCCCCACTCATTGCTATTCACCATTGGGTTAGATTATTTATCTTTGTTCTGCTCACCAATCTTTGTTTATGTGATCAAATAAGGAATAAGGCCAATCTCGCTTTAATGACGTAGAAAAACACTGATGTAATTCGAAGCTTTTAATCACCATATTTCTTGGTTATATATATATATGTGTATCGGCGTGGGGGCAGAGTCAATAAGTGGCAGTCCGGCGCGTCTCTCGGCAGTTCTCATGTGGCGGTTGGCCACTTTATAACCACTATTAGTGTTAATGAGTTTGTGTAAATTGATATCGGGAACATTAAGTGATTGAACATTATAATTCGAGTTAATTAATAAAGTGTTTGATTGCACCAACATTACCCACGAACGCCCACAGAATAAGAAATTAAATAACGGATCCAATTAATATGCGACTGTGCTTTGTACTTCTCCGATCTCTCTTATTCTCCGATATATATATTGATTGACATAGACTATGTAAAGAATCCCAAGCTGTTCATAAAGAGCTCCTAATCATTACATACCATATATTTTTAAATATACTCGTATATGATGATAAGTTATGATATAGTCTAAAAAGGAAGCGCACTAATTTGGTAATGTTATATTGGCTTTTTACCCACCACATATCCTGGGAGGTTTATATAAAACTGGTGGACATGAACGATATAAAAAAATATTAGACATGACAATTTGCATTAATAACGAAGTAGAACAAAGGACCATGTAATTTGCAGGGAAGAAGTTAAAGTTCATTATTATTGCAAGACTGTTTATTCAAATGAAAGAGCGTCAAAGTGATCGCGACTGGAGTGACAGCTAATCTCTTAATAAGACACAAAGCAAAGTGAATTCGCAAGGTGTCGGTAAGCGAGGGCGGTGTCGCGGCGAGAACGTCGTCGCCCCAGGCGGGGAGGAGGTGCCTCCTTCATTCTTTTGTCGTTTTCAACTTCGTCAAATATCGCGTTCCCCGTTTGCATACATTTACACTGCCTTCCGCCCCCCTTCCCTACCGTCCCGACGCCGTCTCTCACGAATAAAATTAGTGTCGGCAGCGTGACACCAACTGAATTTAAGCTTAATAAGATATTTATAAAGAAATTTCCGATTCAGCGGCAAAGTTCAAAATTTGCCTCGGACTACGTAAAGAGTTTTGGTGGCGTTTTCAATTTAAACTTCGGGCAAGTTAAATAATGTGCGAGCCCCGGCCAACTCGATTCATTTAAGGTTTTAGTGAAATTAGCTTTTGGATTCGGATGACATTAAAATATCCGGAGAAGGTTGGTGCCGAAGTTGTGAGCCCGTATCTTTAGAACAGAATGTCGGGTATTTCGCTAAGCCCTTAATACAAGTTGGAACTGTGAGCTGTTCAGCTCTACTTCGACGACCAGCTTGAGCTTTGAGAACCTATTAAAGTCGACGTTCTGAATGCTCACCTCGCATAAGGAAGTCAGCATGTTTTTTTCTGCTTTAAATTGTATCTTCAATTTTAATTATTAAATAAGAATATGTATATTAACTTTTTAATAACGGGACAGTATTTGAATTAATGTCACAATAGTTTATTACAAAAAAAAATATTAAAAATAAACAGACTATCTGAAACCTTTCGCTATTGGATCTAAGGAAGTTATTAGTCATTCAAAAATGTTGAGTCATCAAGATCATTTAGCTAAAGAATATAGGTGTTTACTATGTAAATACTAATTAGCGTAGGAGTTTAGCTGGTACTACTGCAGTAAATACCTAGAAATATTCGTTTATTTTTATCATAGTAGTAGCCCATGTTTCGGCACTGGCTATAGACTATGACTTTGCGTAATGGTAATCATTGATTGATCGTACCGAAACACAATTTTGTTTACTGATCATGATTCTGACTTCACAAATAATATATTTTTTGTATTTATTTTATTTATAATCTACCTACCTACCACACTAGTGAACTTTAAAAAGTTTTATATCATCTTACACTGGCTTCATAATAAAAGTGACGAGTTTAGTATAGTTTATATAGATACATTGTATCTTTTAATACATATGATTGTATTTAATACTGATATTCTTAGGCGTAAACATTTTTGTTTACCGTCTTTCCTTGTCCTTGTTGTTAAGATTGTCTGAAAAAGATGGTTATAAAGTCATAAGACTGCGTTTTGTACTACGCAACTTTAACTCTATATTTTTGTTTATAATTTATTTATTTATCAAAATCTACAAAGTTATTGTAACAATAATTTTCTTCTTAAAATTAGCCTAGTGTTTCCATGTTATATAAGCTGTAGTTGAACTAGGTGAAACCTGTGTTCCAGCTGACAGTACTGACTCCCTACATCGTTTCATTTAAAAAGACTTTATTATGTGCTATGTCTAATGTTTACATGCATTTTTGTTACTACTTACTACTATGTCAAAGCATAGAGACGTATGATTTAAGTTACTACATTAAGTAAAATTTCGGCTTCTTCATAAGTTTTATATTTACAAAAATTTGTAAATATAAAACTACTGTTTTCTTGAAATTTGACATATTGAATGGGCAAATTTGTGTTTCTTTATTAATATACACAAATTTACAAAGGTAGTGTTAAAATTTTCTGCTCTCTTAATTACGGATTCATTATGTTGTTTCAATGACAAATGTAGTAAAAATAACTGTCTAATTGTAAGAAAATTGTACAGCAAATAAGGTAAGTACCGGCCCATTATCGGCCTATTGTTGGGCATAGACTTCTTCACTTATATGAGAGAGGGTTTTAGAGCATAGATCCACCAGGCTGCTCCACTGATTGGCAGGCATAGCACAGATTCACTCTTATGGTCAGATGTGACAGCAATCCCACATGATTGGAGAGAGATCAGGCGCAGGACCGACAGCTTAACGTGCCCTCTAAGGCACAGGAATGGAGCACACCGCCAACTTCCCAACTTCGAGCAAATATTGAGAATCTTAATAGAAAACTCAATATCGGTTTTTGATTTGGCCAGACCCGGGACTCAAAGCCAAGACTTCATGTCTGTAGCCGAACATACACAAATAAGTCGGATATAAACTTTATTATTTTCATAATGTTTGGTGCACTATAAAGAGCCTTAAAAATAATATAAGTATACACACTGGTATAATTAGCGGAGCATAAAATAATATTTGATATCAGTATCGTATAAGGTTATGATACTGATATCAAACCTTTATTTTTTTTCTGTTCCGCTAAATATGCCGGTGTGTATATTTTAATGTTTAATGCAATTCTAATCGTTTTAGATGTACACTTGGGCAGGGTAGGCGACCTTTGCATGCATTTCGCGCGCTAGCCCGATCGCAGTTAATGCGAGCATAAATCACAAGTAACACGGTGACCCGCCACCTCGCCGATAAAACTCCAAATTGTTTCTCGACCCCGGTGGGCGCCGCCCTCGGTTCGCTCTTAAACGCCGTTTCAACTTCCACTTGTGAATCTAACTTTTTACTGTTCTCAAAATTGGCGTTGCGAATTGCTATTCTTATTCGCAGCTACGGTATGTTACGATTATATTATTATTTGAGATTATCAATTCCCCATTGTGGAAGTATTGCTCTCTACGTGTCTCTATTCTGATCTCTACGTGTTAAATAATGTTAATAAAGAGGAAACATTTGTGTTTTTGTATGTATTTTAGTATTTATGTTTACAACGTTTACACACAAATACTTAAAAAATTCTCACCATTTAAAAGTTGCATTTACACAGAGCGAAATATAAAAATAGAGATCCCTAATAAAACTATTGATGATGTAATACCATATTGTCGTGTTACTGTAGTTATGCCACTATAACTACTTTTTTACATTTTAAAGGTTTATAATAATGCCGAGAGTAATCAAACCATATTATTCATATCTCTATATTAATCGATATCCTATTAATATTTTATTAAAGTAGTATATTAATACTAATATATTATTAAAGTCCGTTTGAATACCTGTAAAATACTTTTTAAATTATCGAAATCGGACCTTCCATTCAAAAGTTATGATGAAGTTAAAAATATCATACATACATACATACATACATAGCATCACGCCTCATTCCCATAGGGGAAGGCAGAGACAACATCCTTCCACTTGCCACGATCCTTGCATATCTCCTTCGCTTCTTTCAATCTCATTAAATCTTTCATACAAGTTCGTCGGTTTAGAGTACTCTTGACCTGGCCGTTATTTAAAATGTCCTGGATTTGGTCCAGGAACGTTCGCCTCGGTCTTCCCCTTCCAACTTTCGCATTCACTCTTGACTCATAAATCCTTTTTGTCAGTCTCCTTTCATTCATTCTCTCTACATGCCCAAACCATCTAAGCATACCTTTCTCAATTTTAGTCACTACGTCTTCTTTTATACCACAACGTTCTCTTATCACACTATTTCTTACTCTGTCACTCAGTTTTAATCCACTCATGCTTCTCAACGCTCTCATCTCTACCGCATTTATTTTACTTTTGTGATTCTTCTGCCATACCCAACTTTCACTACCATACATAAGTGTTGGCACCAACACTCCAGCATGCACTGCCAGTCTAGCCCTTTGAGACACCATCTGGCTATTCATAAAAGCATGCAGAGCACCATTTACCATATTCCCTGCATTCACTCTCCTTTCGATATCACTTTCACATGTTCCATCTTTTGTAAATTTAGATCCCAAGTATACAAATTCTTTCACCTCTTCCACTTGTTCCCCATCTATCAAAATATTGCCATTCATCATAGATTCATCTCGTTCAAAAAGCATAACTTTCGTTTTGTTTACATTCACTTTCATTCCTTTCCCTTTCAAAGCTTCATTCATAATATTTAGCATCTCCTGAAGCTCGTTAGCGGATGACGCAAGTATTACTTGATCATCAGCGTAGAGTAAACATTTGATGAGTAATTCATTCATTCTTAACCCATACATACTTTCTTTTAAATCTGTCAAACATTTATCCATGAAAAGGTTGAACAGCCATGGTGACGCAACACATCCCTGTCGAACACCTCTTTCGACAGGAAACCACTCCGTGTACGCTCCGTTTATTCTGACACAGGCACTAGAACCCTCATAGAGAGACTTCAATGCTTGGATCAGACAACCGCTCACCCCATACGTAGATAACGTTGACCACAGCTCATTCCTCACCACTCGATCATAGGCCTTTTCTAAATCTACGTTTAAAATATCAATGTAAAGAAAATTGTAGCGGCCCTTATAACTGGGCCTGCGACTGGTGAGTTAGCGCATATTCTAAGAATACCAATAGGGTATCATTGGTATCCCATACGGTTTTATTTTTTTCAAGCTAAAAATTACTGAAGCGTTTTAAAAATTCTTTCATTCCTTGAAATCAAGAATTTTACATTAACTGTAATTTGCTAATGTCGGACATATTACGTAAATGATGTTACGAATTTAAAAATGTATTGGTTAGATATATTTTGCATTGTTAGTAAACTAATAATAATACTTAAAACACATAATTGCGGATCATGAAGTAACTTAAATCTTCAGTTTCTTTATTATAGATATTTCCTTTTTCCTGCATTGGCAGCAGTAATACGAGACGTAGACTGCAAAACAGATTATAGCTGAGGCCATGACTTCTTTTCTCTAACATGCGATTAACAGTTTCATATATCATATCGTTAAATTGAATTAATAAATTCTAATTCGGTTACTTTAAGGGGTTAATGTTTGCATGTCTGTTAAATAAAGATCTTTATAAACAGTGTTTGTTGTTACGATTATATTGTAAAGATTATCAATTGCATATTATGGAAGTACCTTTGCATTGATATTATAAAGATGGTGCATTGATTTATTTTAAATGATTATACCAATTGGCGCGAACATTAGTTTTCTTGTAGACTGTGGGTAATTGGAAAGACGTTAACTTATATTGGAATAAAATACAGCTCCTCGAAATTGTTCACTATATTATTTGGCCATCCCGTCAGTTATTCGCACCTTTTTGTATTATATTTGATTTTAAGTCGTTCTATAATATCATCAGTCATACGTTGGAAGTAATATGCGGAAAAACTATATTTGACAATTCAAACATGCTGTAAAAGTCTACTTCAATAAAGAACTTTTGAATAAATCCAACCCGAATGAAACTCATTATTATCTAAAAATTAATTTATAATGTAATAATACGAATGCTAATGTAATAATACGAATGCAAAATGATGTAAGTAATAAAAGTTATATAAGAACTGAACTGATTTGATGTTTTTTTTGTATAAAATTGCACAATAGAAATAAATTCTTAATCCACTTAATTAGGTGAATTTATTTAGACTTTCAAATCGATCTGAATTTCTTCAAATTTCCACGGGATCAAGAACTGTGGAAGAGACACTGTCCTGCACAACTAAGACATATAATTAAGCGAAAGTAATGTTTATAATATTATCAATTATAAATATAAATTGGACTATAACAGGAGAATTTGTTAATGAGCCTAATTAACAATGAATAAATAATTATCTAAAATTATTGAACAAACCAACGGTATTATATAATGTATGAGTGAATAGTAAAATAAAACTATAGCAACTCCACGTTGGAACATTCGCTCAGTGCTCGTTGGATTGCTGTGCCGTGAAAATAAAATTCATCGTAAAAGTTACACGATTAAAATCAACATCGCGATCGCAGTTTATCGTTTAAGCGATTGTAAATAAATCGATAACGAATTTTTTTATATGTGAACTATCGCGAACAGAGGAGTGCAAGCTGGCATTGGCAAATGCGAGTCAATTAGAAGATAAAGCGTTGACAATTACTGTGTTGGATCGCGATCGTATATCAACAATTATCGTGCAGTGCGACAAATGGCGAGCGGGCTGCGGACCGGTGTACGTGTAAGCCCGGTGCACCCAACCGACCTGCGAATATTTAGAAATTCGCCTTGTTACCATTATAAATTATTGCTGGAATAGATTATACATGTAGTTATAACATCATTAATCGACCAGCTTATATGCGTGACTCGTATCTATAAGACTTACTAAAAATTACTCAAAAAAAACATTTTTATACTAGGTTTTCTACGCGTAGTTCCTGATTCCGTGGAAATATGCGAAAGGAACTTTGATTCCAGGTACAACTTTAGGGAATCGCACTTTTTAATTACTGTGGACTGATAGAAGGCTTTCGCCGTGGCGAGTTCCATTAGCAAAGAAAGAAATAAAGCTATGTAGAAACTATCAGAGGTTAATTACCTTCTTGCAGGCAAAATGCTTCCATTTAACACCGTATCGTCACTTACTAGCAGATGTGATTACAGTCAAATGCTAACTTAACAGCAATAAAAAATATTCGCTTAGATAGATTTTAAAATATCGGATTAACTTTTTTTACGAGTAGTTCTCGTGTTGATTCTCGTGGTATATGTGGTGAATTGTACATTTAATCCTGGGAAATCTTTTGTGCCTCTTAATATTTATATTCCCCATGTTTTTTTGTTTACAATTCATCTATAATTTCTACTGTAAAAGAGAACATCTACAAAACGTTTCAGTTTCATATGTATATCTTACTAATCCGGATTTGAATAACACGATAGTTCTTACTTTCTAATAAATATTAATATAGAGCAAATTGTTTTCTCTTTAGAGATTTGTCAAAAATATTTTTTATAACAAATTACATTTAGCCTAGTCAACAAAATCTTGTCGACATCAAAGTTCTTCAAAGAAACAATTAAAATACAATACAGTTGTGTATCAAAGTGTAAAAATATTATGAGTAAAATATTGTGTGACTTATTTATCATATGGAAGGAAAATATTTTTATGAAAGAAAACGGTGGTGAGTAGTAAATCAAAGGCGCTGTTGTCTGCCAAGTCCATGATTATACTCGTATATAGGCTCAGAGAAGACCTAAAGATTTTTTCATCATAAATAACTTTTATACATAAACTTTTTATTATTTTAAGCCTATGCTCTTGTAACCTATATCTACATCTCTATATATATAAAGTTTTTACAGCTGAAACACGTGATTAGCGTCATAAAGATGTGCAGCGTTTTTCATGCTAATTCGTTTGAAGTTTATGTATTTTTAACATTTACAAATAACATGTGGCATTTTAATTAGCGACTCGTCATTTTATAATTTAATATACCTACTGTTTTTCGTAAAATATAAAATAAAAATATTTCATAAATTCTTTTCGAAATCTTAAATTCAAAACAAAATTTAATTAATAATTTCTAATATTGACATTATATAATACGTGGCATTTTCATCTATAATTCTTCGTATGATATTTCAATAAATTATTAGTATTAATTTTCGACACCTTTAATATTTTAATGACAATAAAATTCATTAAATTTCTATCATATCTTCCTTTTTCATTTCCTCCAAGTCTCGGAAATCTAAAGTTTCACATTTGTATAAATATAAACAAGATTAAAAATTAGTTTGCCAAAGAAGTTTCACTTCTGACCTGTTTACTTTATACGCCCGAACTTTTAATTTGTTTTATTAGCTTTACACTACTAGGCTTAGGAACTTGTCCTCTCGTTTATCGTGTGCGTACAGTACAAAAGCGGAGATTTCTTTTGGTCATAATTTTGTTTTTATATATCTTCTCAACTTTATATTCCGATTGTAACCAAATGGAAATCTAAATTTGGCAATTTTTTTTAATAAATATTATATTTTCACCTTAAACATTTTGACCAAAATCAATTATTATTCGTATTATCGTCCTTGTATTGAAAACAGATTCAAAAGTATTGACGACTCTTAAACTAGTTTCTTGGCAAACATTGTGCCGGCAAACATCTTAAACATGATATGTTATATGCACCTTCGCGAGATAGACTCTTATATCAAAACATGTTCATTTAAATCAATTAAGACTTTACAATCACCTCTCACATTGTATGAATGAATATTATTTTTGTGAATTTGACTATCTACTTCAAAATTTTGCTCTTAATTCAGACTTTTATAAGAATATTAGTTTCAAGCTACGACGAGCAATCGTATCCTAGTTCCGCACTTCCTACTTGTGAAGGAGTTTTGTAGAAGGAAAATGCGTTATCCTGAATAATTGTGAATATATATAGCTGCCCACACGCTTCAGATTGAAGTTTGTCTAAGCTACAACTTTCTTTAAAAAACTTCGGAGACTTTCGCTCAGCAGTGGGACGGTAAAAGGCTATTGCTAACCTTCCCTACCGATCAATAAATTTGTATGTAGTTTTCAAACAAATACCCTCAGCAGTTAATTGCCGACGGATATGAGATTTATGTAAAGAACTTCAAAAACTTTCGGCTGAAAGTTTGCGGCAATATAAAGAAAAGAAATTACAAATTTAGAGCGCAAGACAATGCACTTTATTGTACACCACAATCAAAACATGAAATAGATACAATAACTTAATCATAGGGTACAAAAGGCGGTCTTATCGCTAAGTAGTGATTTCTGCGAGGCAACCTTAGGGTTAGAGAAATTTTGTTATGAAAACTGGTAGGTGGTGTATTACATAGATATATACGAATAATACATAATATATATATATATATATATATATATATATATATATATATATATATACACATACATAATCATCGTTTGAGTGCACAGTTAGTGATCCTATACTCAATATATTGGTTAAAATTACTAAATTTGTGATGAAAAGTATGTTTGATTGTAAAATGTATAATTTGCGTTCTGTAAACTAATAAATTTTAAAAGCATAACCCCTAAAACATCAAAATATTTGCTGAGTAAATGAAAAATGGCAGCGTTCTAAATAAAGTTTAGAGGCGAACAAAGCGCCCCTTAATAACAGCTTATCGTGTTAGATCTGCGCAAGATTAACATAGCAACTAGCAACTGAGATATAAATTATTCTATTACGCTTGTTATGATAATCTCTCAGGGGTGAATGCAGCTAATGTGTACAGATTTAGCTTCACCGCATTTTTACTCGCCCTTTTGATGAGTATGCAAATTAAATAATTTATAAGGGTATATATTATCTTCATTTTAAAATATTCCTCTATAAAACATAACGTCGCATATTATAAATTTGTCAATTTTTTAAACTGTCGTACATTTGGTGGTGAAATTGGTTCTTGTAAACTTATTTAATTAGTACTCAAATTTCTTAAGGTATTATTTTCAACAATACTGTTAAATAAAATTGAAATGTCTAATTGGTGTAATAGTCTAACTATTACACTGATTAGCCCTTTACTGTAATGTGTTGGTAAGCGATAATACGATTTTCTAAATTTTTCTTGCTTTAAATCGAATTCGTAACCTCTCTTAACAAATCGAGTACTCGTACAATTGCATTATCACAGTCATATACATCGTTTTAAAATTTTTATTCTTTGGTTTTTATTCATCCAAATAAATTCAAAGAAATTGTTTTAAATTAATGCTGTGTACATTTGCAATGTTTATACAGTGTTAAATGTCAATTGGCTTATTTGCTTTTATATTCATTGTTTATTGTGGCCAGGTTGGCATCTCCTAATGTATTGGAGTTAAAAAAAAGTCCAGGAGATGAACTCCACGGTTGGGTTATGTTGTTAAGCCGGGCCATAGTCTTTACTAGCGAAGATTGTGTGCGTGTGTTTTTTTTAGTTTTAATTACTGTTGCTTTAAAAGTGATTCAATCCCTTAACCCTAATTATATCTAGGCGATGTCGTCGCGCTTCTTATATTTATATTCCACTAGCTGACCCAGCAAACTTTGTTTTGCCATATAATTACTATAATCGCTATTAAAAAATAGAGGTTGGTGATAGAAAGGTGAAAATTTAGGGTTGTATGTATTTTTGTATGCTGTATCACAAAAAAATATATACTATAAATTTCGTCCAAAAATTAAAAAAAAAATTAAGGGTGAACAACCCTTATCACTTAGAGGTACGAAAAATAGATAGTAGCCGATTCTCAGACCTACTGAATACGCGTATAAAGTTTGGTACAAATCGGTAATGCCGTTTCGGAGGAGTACGGTAACAGGAAAATTTTATTTTTTTACATTAAAACTATGTATGGATATGATAGGCCGTTAAGTCTGCGTGCGGTTTACTGTGCTATTTTTATTACTTATTTAACTGTGTTTGTAGCTGAGATCTCGAAGTTAAAGTTTTTCTCGTTTCGTCCCTAGCTACTAAACGTTCCAAATTTTCAAGTGATACGCAGAGCCTTGTCTCGCTTTGCATGTTATTTTATTTTATTTTATAAAATCCACTGCCCTTAAACAAACTAATATAAATCTATTTAAAACCAATTAATGTATTTACATTCAAATGAGCGCAAAATGTGGGCGTATGTGAATGTGTGTGATGAAATTACCAAACTACTTCCTATTTATGTCACAAATTCATATAACTTTGATTAACTCTGTTTTAAAGTTTACTTTGTTGCTGGGGAAGATATCGACCTCCTCCTAAGATTTGTTATAATTTCTTTGTATGTGGCAAATTATGACGTTACTAGTACAATCTGCCTCATTATCCTCCTCTAGTGGTTAGCACATTCGATCACTAACATGAGGTCCTAGATTCGAGTCCCGGGCCAATTTGGAATCGATCTTGAGTTTTCTATTAAGATTTTCTCAATATTTGCCTGAAGTTGGGAAGTTGGCGGTGTGGTATACCCCCGTGCATCAGAGAGCACGTTAAGCCGTCGGTCCTGCGTCTGATCTCTCTCCGGTTGTGTCGGATTCCCGTCACGTCTATGAGAGTGAAGGAATAGAGAGTGCACTTGTGTTCTATGCTTGCCAATCCGCAGTGGAGCAGCGTGGTGAGTCTATGCTCTAAAAAACCCTCTGTCGTATGAGTGTAGTGTGCCGTGCAGTGGGACGTTAATGGGCTGCTACTTACCTTTACTAGCATAATTGGTGTACGAGCGTGAAGTGTGGAAGAGAGGTGTTTGGCGCGTTGTGTATAGATAAACCTAATATAGGGCAGTTACCGTTGTAAGTGTTCTGATCCATACTTAATATTAGTAATAAAAAACCGTCGAATTTAGCGCGAGCACCTGAATCGGCATTTGCGACAATTCAGCAGATCTCAGTAGGGCAATTCAATTACATTGAAAGATCCCTCATAAGCGAATCGTTTTTCCGAGTCATTAATTTTTTGGAACGATACAGGGCTCGGCGCGATATGCCGGGGTGAGTCCAGGCGCGGCTATCTCACGAGATAATGCTGATTTATTTCGGCAAACGACGGTCGCGATTCGTCGCACATCGTCGCCGTGACATGTGAATGCCGCGCTTTTTGCTATGATACACATTCTCATCTGATATATTATCAGATGAGATGAATGAAACAAAAAAAAATACATAATTGTCAGGAGATTATACGGGCTACGAGAGCAAGAATGTGTAAAATTAGCGTAATTAGAAAATTTGATTATTTTTATTTATATTACCTTTTATACATTACAATGTTAGGTAGGAAAAAAATTAAAAGTGCGTACGTACAAAGTTAGACTGTCTCATTGGAATAGTGTTTAGCATGTTCGACTACAGACATGAGGTCCTGGGTTCGACTCCCGGGTCGGGCCAATTAGAAATCGATATTGAGTTTTCTATTAAGTTTTTCTCAATATTTGCCTGAAGTTGGGATAAATTTAGCAGTGTGATCCACCCCCGTGCCTCGGAAAGCATGTTAAGCCGTCGGCCCTGCGCCTGATCTCTCTTCGGGCGTGGCGGATTGTCGTCACATCGGACTATGAGAGTGAAGGAATAAAGAGTACACTTATTGTGTACTATGCCTGCCAATTCGTCTAAAAACCCTCTCTCATATGAATGAGGAGGCCTGTGACCAGCAGTGGGACGTTAATGGGTTGCTACTTTCTTAGTTTTTACGTAAAAATTTCATTTGTTTTATTTTCGGCATTTAAATGTGTACTCAAGTAAATTGCTTTCTTAAGTTAAGGTTCAATTCATTTTACTTTAACAAAAGTCTAAATGTAAAACCCGCAAAATTAATGACAAATTGAACGAGTTAATTTAATGAATAGTTTTCATAAAATATTATTGTAATTTCTTGTGAGTGAAAATTCTTTGAACCGTTCTCTTTCTAATAAAATAGTATTTTATTATAAATAATATCTTTTTACGTACAACGGTATACATGTCAGAAGTGAAACACCTTTGGAAAAGTAATTTTTAAGTCTTATTTATATTTATACAAATCTAAAACTTTAGATTTCCGAGACTTAGAGGGAGGGAAAGCAGAAGATATGTTGGAAGAAATTTAATTGTCATTGAAATATTAAGTGTCGAAAATTAATTCAAATAATTTATTGAAATCTCAAGTGACGAATTGTAAATAAACATGCCACGTGTTTTTTGTCTATATTAAAATAATATATTTTTTTGTCAATACGTATAGGTAGTAGTTGTGTAATAGTTGTTGTAGCAGAGAGTGGTGGGTGGTATATAACATCAGAAAATCAAGGAAATTAGCGTAACAATTTTATCACAGTTTATTGAAAAGTTTGATCAAAGAAGAAGGATCAGTTTGAAGGAATGCTGTAATAAGTATGTTTATATTGTCTATCGGACTGTCTTTGTTACCTATATATGAAGCTATAATGAAGTAATGGTGAAACGCGTAGATTCTTGTTCATAGATATCGTGGATTCGAATCTTAAACAAGCACCTTTAAGTTTCTCTATATGAAAATGAAACTTTCGTGCTGGTGAAATAAAACATCACAAAGAGACCTGCTTATCTCATGATTAATTTTGGGGTATCTGATGCCTGCCACCCTTTCAGTTTCGTTTCCGTCAGTCTACTGTCGGTGGAGACGCTAAGGAAAGCCAACAAGTAGAGGGGAAGTAGTTTCTGGCTGGCTATATTAGCCAGCCAGAAACTACCAGCCGGCCAGATATAGCCGCTGGCTATATCTGGCGGTTTCGCTAGATATAGCCAAAACCCTCTCTTTTATGAGTGAGGAGGCCTGTGTCTAGCAGGAAAACGATAACAGGCTACTAGTTACCTTACATTTACTTTTACACCGGTGCAAAAACTTACAGACATTTCGGCTTCAATTCAAATATTAAATATTAATAATTTACTGTTGAGATTTTTTTTTCTAATATCTCAACTAACTAATAGTTATATAACCTGAATTCGAAAAACCAGACCTCTTTATCTTTGTCTTTTAATATGTGTAAGCTCTGAACACAAGCACATAATTATACGTTAAATTTGTTAAGCTATTACAGCACTGATATTAAAGCAGAAGAAACTAACGTCGAATACCTTACGTTTACTATAAAAAAAAATGTAATTTAATCAGAAGTGTATCGATGCACATTTTAACTCACAAATTAATGTTGAATATTATTTAATACATGAACTGTTGATAGTTCTATTGGGAAGAGACTGAATCTCAAACATGGGTTTGCCTAGTTTTGGTGCCAAGTGAAATTATAACAAAGCACGAAATTAACGAATAAAGTTGTTGATTTTATTTGTTTTTACAATTCGCAATTAACTTTTTTGATAGACAGTTCACAGTAAAGATGGTACTGTAGGCAAATATTGTTTATTTAAGAGAATTTGTGCATTGTATAGCCCGCGTGTGGACATTAGTGACGGTTAGTTGGCGAGATTTATGTTAATCGACGAGGCCGAGTTGGATAAGTCCGCGTGACGGCGTGTGGCAAATTGTCTCTCGGTACGATTATAAAACCCCCTTTAAATGTTAAACTTTTCCATGTAGTGCTTTGATAATAATAAGTCTTAATAATATACATAAACATACTTTTCTAGCAGTGTCTCCCGGGTGTTGTTAAATATGCGAAAGCGAGGAAATCCGGATGTCATTGTCTTACTACACTATAATTTTTAAGGAAATTGACGCAATCGTTTAAAAATTCAGTCACACATACGTTAAAAAGAATTATTGAAATCTACGCTGGAAATTAAACACGTAGTAGCCTGGAAATTTTGTTTTAACGAAACCTTAGAAAAATGCTGCTTTTGTCAATGTGCTTAGCAAATAAACATAAATATCGTATCCAAAAGTAATAACTCCAATCGATAAATACGGAAATATGCTAAATGCTTATTTATAGAAAAATTCTAAAGTTGGGATTAAAGAATATGTAATATCATTTCTATACAGTATCGTATTGGAAAGGAACTTTTTTGGTTAAAGGCATGTATTTTCTGGTATGGTAGTAACAAGCCACAAAGCAAAGCCTACCATTATTTTAGACTCAGATAAATTATAAAATGCAATTTTCTAAATTTGCCCTGATGGTAATCGAACCCAAGACCTCTATAAGCAAAGCGAGTACTCGCACCATTGAAGCCATCAAGCTAAAACAGAGTAGCGATGACAAAATCAAATATTAATGATTGTTAAAACAGGATTTTTCTGTAGACATTTCAAGCGGTCTTAAACATGTATTGTGATTGCTATGCACTGCTTACTTCGAGAATCAATACAAGTGAAATATTTCTGTTGCTCTTTATTGCGTATGTAAAAAAAAACTGACGTCGTTAACTCGAGTATATTTTAAGGTATAAAGCTATAACAATGTACCTGAGGTATTAATATGGCTTTATAGTGCATGAAAATGCTTTCGTTGTTGAGACTTCAGAAATTGTGTTATATATATTATAACAAAACACGTACTTTTAGACCTAATCTAAGATGTATAAAGATAAATAGCAACATAATAGCGTCCCAATGTTGGTCACAGGTCTCCTCACTCACAGGAGAGAGGGTTTTTGAGCATAGACCCACCATGCTGTTCCACTGCTGTTTGGCAGGCTTACTCTATGCTAAATATATAAAGCAATGGGGTTTGTTTGCTTGAAAACGCTAATCTCAGGATGTATTCATTCGATTTGAAAAATGATTCCAGTGTTAGATAGGTCATTTAATAAGGAAGGCTATATATTTCAGGCTCAATATCATGATCGCTACGATCATCAATAGAAGAGGTGCACCAATGAAGAATGCTTTAAAATTGGGTCTTTTTTCTCTTCAGAGTTTTCACAACTTGGGCCGTGTAAATGGCGAAAGTTTCGTAAAAATCATGTATGACAGAATTGATAGTAAAAGATAATTAATTTACAAAAACGAAAATGATGTCGAAACTGCCAAAATGGCGTATTTCGCTTATTTTCAAAGCATTATATTTTACTGCATACTGTTAAAGGGTAAGAATGTATCTTTATATTGCAAAAAGAGCAATACGTGCCATATAATTCACATAACGTGTTTCCTGAAGACAAAAATTCAAAGAAACATCAACTCTCTCACTACCGTCACACTATCTTAAATATCCGTGATAATGTTCACTTATACATTGTGAAAAGTGAAATGTGTACTCACAAAAAGTGAAATACACAATATTAACTTAAATTAGTATTTCCATAATTTAGAGAGAAAAAGGTTCAGAAATCATTTGTTGGGCTGACCATACGCGTTTTTAATAAGATACCGCAGTCAGTTTTAGATTTTTCTCCACATAATTTTAAAAAAATATATCAAAAACATCCTTTTACAAAAGCTTTTATAATATTGAATTCTATTTAAGCGATAGGAATGTTTGGTTGATTCCAGTTGCACATGAAAGCTAAACACATTGTAACATACAAAACTATATTTAAAAGAGTCACTATTGAGTTTCTTGACGGTTTCTTCACAGCGGATTCAACTTTTCGAACTGTTGGTAGATTTGTTACCTACAGACAGACTAATGACGATTCAAAAGTGCATTTTGAGCCTACTTGAATTTTGATTTTGAAACAGCTATATCAAAAATGTATAAAATAAAAATGAAATTCAGTAAAGGTGAGTTACTTGTTTTCAAGTTTGAGCAGTCGTATTGTTCTGTCGCGAGGCGAAACCGATACGCTTCGCGTGGCAGACCATTTGCCACCTACCTTATCGAAGCTTTGATATACCAGAACAAAACGATAAAATATGATAAGGCCCGTAATTATTTACTTGTAAAATTGTTGTGTTTAGCTTCTTTGCATTTCCTTGCAGTAATTATTCAGTTGTGAAATCATTGCGTTTACTTACATCGCATGTACCAGTCAGATTTATATTTATTTTCACCAATAAAATTAATTTCAATGTAAACTGTTTCACAAATTTAAGTTTGAAATTGTTTACTTTTATATAATTTATTATTTATTTTTTCAGTTCATGTTATAGGCGAATTCTTCACTTGATAAATCAATGAATATATCTATCATGCTGACTATGGGTATAAAATAATGTTTTATATATTTATTTCTGATGTCAATGAATATACTTCCAACCCGTGCAAAATAAACTTTAAAGCTTTTAAATTTTCTTTAAGTGAAGAGATACCTAGTATAGCTAATATACGAGTACAAGTGAGAAAATATGAAATCTATAACGTTTTTCATATAGAGTTTTTTCGCAAAACTCTTTTAAGAATTTTTAATGTTTCCCATGAGAATAATATGAAATGTTGCATGAAAATGTAAAAAATACTGCCTTCATTACCTATTTACATAAGAAAGCTGAGTATAATTCTACTAATTTTTTTATTAGCTCTACCAAAGCGATAGACAAGTATGATCAATTATGAAGGTATTACAAACGTAAAACAGCAATTTAAGGTTCTTAGAAACTAAACATAAATATTTTTATAAGAAACTGAGATAATTGTTTTGTATTTATTTTTTGTTTTATCATACAATATTTTTAAACGTTAGCTTTGATTACTATCTTGTCAAATATTAGGTGGTGGTCTATATAGAAGTGCGTTACCGTATTAAAGTTTATGGATATTTATCGCCTCATTTTTTTAGCGTGGCATTGTACTGGACCATCATTCTCGAAAATTTGGTAAATTAAATATTATAGTTCACTTCTCGTAGTACCTATATCATGGAAGTGTAAGATAAAATTTTAACAAAAAAGGAATCGCCTTCAAAACAAACTTTTACAAATATATTAATATACTCTAAAAAGTTAAAAATCGTTACGTATTCTTTGTTAGAGTTCTACATATTCTTCTTCTTCGAGATCTACGTTATGAACCAAATATGAATCAGTATCATAATCCAACATACCTAATAAATTATTTTTATTTCTGATAAAAAAAAATGTCAATGTAAAGTAAAATAATAAATTCTGTGCTCTGTTCTTCTCATTTCATGTAATGAAATCATTTTAAAAATTGGTACATAATCACAATTCGTTTCGGTTCTCCAATTTTTTTTATTAGTGAAAAATTTAAGTATATTATTACGGGCTATTAGATAAGAAAATAAAAGAAAAATTGGATATTTCGAGGGTCTATGTACGAATAAGGACCACGATTGTTCCTAAGGCCAATATCAGGGAAAGATTAGAATATAATGTCAATGGTGTCTGTCTGGTGATCGTAATTACAGTCAAAAGCGTTGTTAATCGATATGTTGAGATTGGATAGGAAATAATGAAAGAAATATTACTGTATTTACAAACAATCGTGTTTTTGACTCCCTCATTCGCCTAGTGGTTAGTTCATCCATGTTCATCTACAGAAATGAGGTCTTGGGTTTGAGTCCCGCGTCGGGCCAACACTGCCCAGCAGTGTGGCATTACTGGGCTGCTGTTAACCCTTTTTAGGTTTGTATAGTATATATTAAGCATTTACTTTTGGTAGCCACGTTGGCGTAATGGAACCAACTAGGTTCATTCTTTCTCTGCACAAACAGACATTAGTGTTGGATGTTGTTGGTGTTAGATGTAAATGCACGTAGATATGAGAAGTATCGATCAGAGTATGTATTGTGGTAGTAAAAAGCGCGGGCGGCCGATTTTCGTGTCGCGACGGCGATTACCCATTGTTCCGCCGCGAGGCGCAACCGATACGCCTCGCGCGGCCGACCGTGTGCCACCTACCTTATCGACAACTCGATATCGCCTTGATCTCGTTAAATAATAAGTACCCTTTACCTACCACCGCGAATTTTGCGGAAACAATTTGGCGTAAATCGAATATTGCTACGTAGATAATGTACACTGCGCAAGGCATCCAACCAGGAAATGTTTACAGTAAAAATATTTTCTAATCCTAGTTTTTTGGACTTGTTGCCCGAAGGCCGCGATATAACCTAGAGAAACTCATCTTAACCGGGAAAATGGATATCAAAAGACACAGAGGCCGAAGCAATGATTCGATCAAATAGCGGAACAGCTGGATACCAAAGCCAGTCAGGCCATCCACATTGCTATCGATCGGCAAAGATGGCACAAGCTGCTTCAATCAGCAATAACCAGGGAAGGAGGATATATCACAGGACAAAACAAATAAAGATACATATATTTTTCTAAGAATTTGCTATTAATTCAGATTTAGAGTTCGAATTATATATTGACTATTTGAGTGACCACGATCCATGCAACTGGGTCGAAATATCGGCAAAATTAAAAATTAAAAATCGCCATCGTGATATGTACCCGTTCAAATAGTCAATATGTTAATAAACCACGAAAATTTAAGTTTAAAACAATTAGTTCGAATTATATTTTAAGATCGAATAGTAAGATATGACAGCGAATCGTACGTAGTACGTAATGGTAATTTAGCAGTTTTAAATACCATAAACACATTTTTATTTTGGCATGTCTTCAAACGACTAATTACAGATTAGCTGTCTTATAAACAAATTAGTTGAAAATGATACCAAATACCGATATCCATAAATTTTCCTGAAGATATTCTTTTCAACACACGAAAAAGTCTACAACAAATTAAACCTGACTCCTCAAAAATATTTACCAAAAAATCAGTATAAGTGTGATTAAAATATTGTATACATATATTTGTATACCTAGAGATTTTAGAAAATACACTTTTAAACTGTTTGATAAGGATTATTTGTACCCACGTTGCTGTTTAACATATTGTATAAAAATCTCAATTAATCAATATTACGAATAGTTATTAACCTTACCTTAGAATCCTTAAATTTTATTAATGAAAAAGTCAATATATTACCTTCCAGTCTTCGTGATGATCATCTCGGTGCCAAGCTCGTTAAATTTGTCCCATAGTTCCTTTGTCTCAAGGTGACACTGTATATGTCTCATTTCTTCACTAGACCAGCGCTCGGCTAGCTGTGGGTTACGAGGAGGAGGGGAGATTGCTCGTGAGCCACCAGGTGCACCGCTAGCCGAGCCCGCCTCGGAGGTAGATGAAACGTCCACAGGCGAATCACGTTCATATTCAGCGAGTGGAGGAGAAGGGGACCCTGAAGCGGATGCAGCCGCGTCCACGAACTTTTCTGTAAGAATAACATTTCCGTAAGGATATTACCACAAAATATTGATGTGAAAAATCTATAGAAGCGCATGAGACCGACGCATGCCGTAATGACGAACCATAGAGAGAAGTTATATTTTGTTTTTCATTACACCATATTTATTTCCTATCGTATATTATCCGTACAAAATTTTAACAGCTTCGTTAACAAAGAGGAGCGAGTGTTCGCTTCGCTCGCAGAGATCCTGGGTTCACTTCCCGGATGTGAAAATTTAGGAAGTCGTTTTTTGGAATTTATCCTAGTTGCACTAGTGTGATGCTTCAGTCATGACAAGTTACCACCCTTCCAGTAAAGACGAGTCACCGAGCAAAAAATTTGCGCTCTGGTACGACACAGTGTAGGAACCACAAGATGTTAATTACCTCCTAACAGGTTAGCGCTCTTCTATCTTAGACGGTATCATCACTTACCATCGGGTGAGATACAGTAAAGCACTTACTTATCACCAATAAAAAGATAATAAACTTTAAATAATGTATGCTACTAAAATCCTAAAAATTCATCGTTTTATTATAAAAAGCTCGTGGAAAACTAAGTACTAAGTAACTAAGTATTAAGAAGTTTAAATAAATATAATTTAGTGATGCTAGATGATCTCTTATAGCAAACATTATCATTATTTATTACAAATATATTAGTCAACTCCACCGATTTTATAGCATTGCAAAAAACCAATAATGTAAAACACAATAACAAGTTTAATTAAATCCTTAACTACAAAATTTATGCAATTGTGAGATGATATATAATCAATTCCATACTTCATTGAAGGTTTATGCTAATGTAATAAAAACAATTGTTTTTCGACAATTCGCCGTAAAGAAGGATGCCTCATGGAGTGTATTTTTAATATACAGTTTTATTAATAACAGACAGAGTTACAGATGCCGTCGTTATGGTATTTCTAAGAGATATTAATAAGTGCTCCTCTAAATCTCATTTCATATTCTCAGTTCAAAATTGATTAAATTATATATATATATATTAATTAATTAATAAGAAAATCTGATAAAAATCGTGACCAGATTCTTTGACATTGACAGAACAATACGAGTACATTCTCTTATCAAACATTTTATGTATAAATATCGTAAGATTTTACAACCAACAAAAATACAACGGTTTTCCTTATGGAATTGAAAATTTTATGGATATTATATAATTTTTCTACACTGTTTATTGTGTCTTTTAAATTAATTCCCACGTTTGAAACCTTATTTATTAACTTTTAGGACATGAATTATACCTATTAGAAATGTTGAAATTTAATAAAGTATTTAAATTTATATATAATTAATTTAATATTCTAAAAAAGCCTTTTCCTTGGTAATTGTATTTGTTTGTGAACTCTCATTTAAGATAAAATATTTCTTTTTTATATCATGATTTAATTATTGTCCTGAAAATAAATACAATTTATTGGAGATAATCCTAATAGATTATTGTGGCTTCAAATACATATAAAACCAGTCTAAATGAAAGTGTCTGTTTGTCATGTCAAAATTTTCTCGCATTTGGGGGATTAGTTAGTTTATCTTTTAAGGAGTAAGATATAGTAAAGGATCATCTCATATGCTAAAATAAAAGAGATGTGTGGTTATATTTATTAAAATAATTTACCAACAGTATTCATTTTATAGTAATTAATTAATTTAAACTTAAGATAAGTAGCAGCCCATTAAGGTCCCACTACTGGGCACAGGCCTCCTCATTCATAGGGAAGTGGGTTTTTAGAGCATGCTGCTCCACAGCGATATGGCAGTCATAGTAGACAAGTGTATACGCTAACATATGTGCATTATCATCACCCGATGTATCGGGAATCCGACACGGAGGGAGATCAGGTGCAGAACCGACGGCTTAACATGCTCTCAGAGGTACACCGCGAACTTCCCAACTTTGGTCAAATACTGAAAACGAAACGCTTAACGAAAAACTAAATATCAAATTTTGAATTCGTCTAACCTGGGACTCAAACCCAGAACCAAATGTCTATAGCCGAACAAGCTGAGCACTAAACCAATGAGGGATTTACTAATGTAGTCAAATATTTTAGAAAATGTGTCTTTATTATATTTGCATTTACAATACTACTATTTGGTTCAACAATGTACTTTAAAGTTTTACTTATGTTTAAAGGGTATTTCAAATAGTACTACTATTTTATACTCTGTATTATCAATTCTCACTAATATAAGTTCTCGTTTTTTGTACGCTTACTAATGTTTCTGAATTTTTATTTTTCCAGTGATGTAGTTCTATATTAAAAAAAACTTCGTTTTTAATTTTTTATAAAAACTATTTTTAATCTTATATCATTTTATTTTAAAAAGATACTTCATTCGTATTTATAATACAAAAATAAAACAATTCGACAATATTTAACACTTCAATTGCTCGATTAAAACCTCCTTAGTCTAACATAAAGTACCTATTTAAAATTTACAAAATGATCGTTTTGTGATTGAACCCAAGAAATAGAAGTAAAAGTTCTTTATTTCGTACAGGTTAAAGGTTAACTGTGATAGTAAAATATTAGATAGTAAATATGCATATTATAATCTTGAAGATTATAAATTATTACACGTTGCAACCTACAAAACTACATTTATAAGAGTAAGCGCTGAGTTTATTGCCGGTTTCTTCTCAGCGGAACCAACTTTCCGAACCGGTGGTAGTTTTGTTACCAACAGACAGACTTCTGATGATTCAAAAGTGCCTGCTAGTAAAGTAATGTAATAAATTCTAAGATTGTAACTTGTTAACCTGGTAAAGGGCTAATTTACTTCTTAAAGGTTATGCATATTTGTGTTTGGAAATCCATTTTCCTACGTTGACCCTGTCGGGAATCGAGCTTGAATCTCCGGTTGTAAAGCGAAATCTCGATATTACACCAGAGAGAAAAAAATATTTGGTAATTTTAATAAATTGTAGAACATAAATCGTTCTCTATTAGAAAAGCGTTTTATATATTTTTTTACTACTAATTAAATAACATTTTATAATATTTTTAGGTCGAATAATTAAATATACCTTAAGGTTCCCGAGGTGAATTCAATGTATTTATTCATTGGAACTTCTACCCAAATTGTAGTGGAATAGTTTGGGTCTATTTTTTTTACTAAGCCAAATTTGGTTCTAACATTTTGAAAATCACAGATTAATTTAGTTTTTTCTTCTGATATTATTAATATATAATAACAGTTTTGGTTATTTAAAGCTCACGTTTGTCAGTGTCTTTTTTCAGAATGTAAAAATCTTTTGTAACATCGATAACTTTATACATTTGAATTTTTTTTTTTATATTTGAAAGGAAGTATTTTAAAAGTTATAATAATTCTTATTAGAAATTTATGCACTCAATTCCTAAACGAGAATTAATTAAACTACGATAACTTTATTTAGAATTTCATATATTTTGTTTAATATGAAACGGTTGTGTGGGTTTCGTTTTACAATAGAAATACAACTTAATTATTATTCAATTCTTGTTGTACATTCATAGAAGTACAAACAAGAGGCCTACTCTAATGAAATAAGATGTGATATTATATAAAAAGAAAACAGAAATTAATTTTAAGGAGAATTTCACACTCGGATTCATGACCTTATTATACGAAATTAATATAACTCTGAGTACCAATATGAGATAAATTAATTTAAATATCTTTTACTATCACAATATCGTTGTGGATATTCTATTGCATGTTTATTATAAATTAGTTCACAAACCTAGAGGTGTAAGAGTGTCTTCTCTTGGGTCCCTGTGTCTTCGCGCCCTTCTCTCCTGGCGGTCCCTGGCCATGATGGCAGCAATGGAGAAGTCTGTGGCGCAGGGACGCGCCGAGCACTCCTCCTCCATGACAGGCCCCCGGCCTTCACCCTGAAGCAGCATCAAGAACCTGCGCCCCCACGCTTCACCGACTGAACATCCCATCAGTGGCACGGACCATAATCAGGAGCCCAAATTGATTTTACAATGCAACCACTATCAGCTGTCGTACAATCTATTACGTGAGGTGAAAGTCAAATATGTATTTGTTTACTTGAATTCGTAAATAACAACACCAAAACAAATTGAAACTACCACAATATAATGGGCCGTATAAACTTTTATGCAACTGGGAATATAATTGAAAAATGTTTCGGTGTGTTGTCACAACGATCGGAAGTTTCGTAGTGGTGAAACTTTTTACGCGAAAGCAAAGCGATGGACCGGACCGGTGCGACTCTGCGCGATTTGAACCCGACTGACGGCCGTGAGGCGGCGACGCGCCACAGGGAGGGGCCTGATGCCGCCCTACGCCACCACACTCCGACCACGCACACAACCGCTTTTTTATTACTTCTTTCTTATTACATCTGTCTCGCTCCCACTAACGTCTTTGCAGATTCTTCGTCCTTGTCGCGAGTTTTTCTCCGCGCGATAACTATTGAAATTCGCTAAATGGCTCACCGCGGCACTGAAAAGGCTCTGGTTAAACAGTGAGCCAATATCAAAATACTTATTCTCGTTCACGTCACTACTTATGCATTTTAAAAGCTCGCCGATCGTTCGGTTGCGAATGATTCGTGTGTTGCAGTTATATTATGAATAAATTGATAGCCTCTTAGATGTTACACGAAATGTATGAAGGCACTTCAGTATTATAGACCATTAAAGATCAAATGTGATGTCTGTTAAAAATATTTTGAGTGGTCCCTATCTGTATGCATAAATACGTTAAACTACCACTTTAAATCTGTAATAAATTGATTCGTAATATTTACGAAATTTGCTCGAGAAAGCATAAAATGCACATAAATCTCACTGGAATTGTAAACAAAATGGTATGTATTTTAAATTCATTTGTATAATTTATTTGTTAAGCAAATTAAATAGATTTTCTTTTTAATCAAAAAAAAAACGTAACCCAAAAATTAACTTTAGCGATTTTATTAAGAAGTTTCTTGGAAAACTTTGAAATATTTAAAGTATTAAGAATCAAACAAGTTAAACTTCTCGCCATATACCTAAAATAATGAATGAAAATCAATTTCATAATGAAATACTTATTTATGTTAAATAATAAAATAACCTATTTAAATCTACTTGAACTTTCCCTGACTTATTGATAATCTCATCACGAATATTAAGATAATATTATATATATACATAGATACATTATAAAACAAAAAATATAACTTCAAAAGAATTTACCAGCTATGTTTCTAAATTTAATCCAAGAAGTTATCTAATTTTAAAATTAATAATATAAAATTAAAAGAACGTAAATCTAAATTCGCCGAGATATTTATTTGTATTGGTAAAATTAAGTAAAGTAAAAAAAAGTAATTAAAAAGTAGTGGTAAAACTGCACCACTTTAGCTCAATATGGTTCAATACTGATGCCTTTGGAATTTGCTTATCCTGTGGAAACTTCTGAATAAAGGATATTTTTCTGCACCTTATAGGTAATGAAGCTATTCGAATGAAACCACCATTAAAAATAATGCTGCACTTCAAAGACAAAACAATTATCTGATAATTTTCTCTCTGAAGTGCTGCATTAATAAAAGCAAAGGCATTTAGTAAGAAACATACTTTTCAATTTTATTTATTGACACACAATAATAATTTCGTTTATTGATATTTTAAATAAATTACAAAAATTGACTGGGTATTGCTATTAACTACTTAAGCTCTTCCTAATTTATTTTAACAATAATACTCTATTACAAAATAATGAGACAAAAACATAAAAATAAATAAACCTATGGTTATATGTATATCTATAAAAGTCATTTTAATATAATAAGATTTATTTAGATATAGGTAACAATCACGCCATTTAATTATCAATAAGTAATAAGTAAATTCAAGTAGATCAAACGAATACAACTTATAAGTAACGACAATTAAACCTTCGGTATTTATAGCAGTAAATGAAATTTGCGTAAAATTGGACAACAAGCCATGTTTATAATAATTTAGTATGTGAGGGCGCAAACTAACCATGTCGTTTCGCAGTAAACTGTTATCGGAAGTTATGGAGGTAATGCTGTTCAAATGGTCGGCGATGGTTATTGCGGCGAATTGCTTTAATTATTAATTTGACTTCTTTTTGCAATGAAATGCGTAAAATTATCATTCAGTAAACAAAAAATAATAATCAAAAGTTCGTCCGTACAAACTTTTTAGTCTTGTTTATATTTAAACAAATCTAAAAAAATATATTTCCCAGACTTAGAGGGATGGTAAAAGGAAGATATGTTAGGAATTTCATTGTCATTAAAAATTAATACAAATAATTTATTGATATCTCAAATGACGAATTGTAAATAATGTTATATATGTTATATAATGTTATATAATGTTTTGTCAATATTAAAACATAGTATATTAAATTATTAAATTACGAGTAGCAAATTAAATTGCCACATGTTATTTGTGAATATTAAAATTAGCTAACCTTCAAACGAATTAGCATAAAAAACGCTGCTCATCTTCGTGTCGCTAATCACGCGCTTTGTCCGTAAAAATTTTACTTTATAAGTTTCTCTACAAAATTTTTTTTTTTACTTCCACTTAATTGCGAACTATATTTATTATACGAGTATTCGGCGGACGATATAAAATGTACATCCCAAGAATATTTTTTTAACACTTTTATCTAAATGACAGTGTGTTTTTTTAATAATACATTTTACATCGATAGGTTTAGATGTCGTTTATATTAAAATATTATAGAAATGCTCTTAAAAATATTTACTACGCAAAACAAACAAAGTACCTGCCCTCCTAGCCAAGATGACATTCAAAATAAGATAACGCTACATCGAACGACTAGAACACTTCAATTTGTTCATGTGATCACGTGACATATCGATATTAAACATTATGCCCATACATTTTCAGGCATTCTATTGACGTTGGCGTACTTAGAATGTCATCATGTCTACAGGCTCTGATAATTTTAATGAAAAAAAGCACGCGTACGAGTACATATGTCGGAAGTGAGACTTATTTGGCGAACTAATTTTTAAGTGTTGTTTAACTTTAGGTAACTTTAGATTTCCAAGACTTAGAGGGAGGGAAAAAGGAAGATATGTTAGGAATTTAATTGTCATTAAAATATCTAATGACAAATTGTAAATAAAAATGCCACGTGTATTTTTGTCAATATTAGAAATTATTAATTAAATTTTGTTTTAGAAATTAAATTTTAGAAAAGAGAATATATGAAATATTTTATGAAAAATAGTAAGTATATTAAATTATTAAATGACGAGTGGCAAATTAAATTGCCACATGTTATTTGTAAATATCAAAACTACCTAACCTTCAAACGAATTAACATAAAAAAACGCTGCACATCGTCGTGACGATAATCAGATGTTTCATGCGTAAAAAAATTACCCTCATGTGCCTAAAGAAGTTTCACTTCAAAAATATTTTATGACCAGCGCTGAGATCCTTGATATGGTGTTTTTTGTAATCTGTGATTTGTATTATCTTGTAATTAATGTTACAGAGAAATTGAAACTACATATTTGTTCGTTACAATACTAGATTATATTCTACGTGGGCTAATAAATCAAAAAAATTAAGTGTATTAAATAAACAAAAATGGAGGATACCGAAAATATTTCATCAAATGTCAATACTTTAGCCGACTGGACAAATATTGCCTAACTATAAAATTTTATACTTGTCTATTATTTTCAATAAATACAAATTTGTAAAAGACTTAGTCTATGACTACCTATCTCTACTGTAATTTTTTTGCGCGTGTTTATCGGGAATTACGATTATCTTTCTTCTTCTCTTAGTTTTATTTTGTTTCCCCGTATTTTAAATTTCTTAGTGAAAAAGTTTAGTTTTATTTAGATTATAAAGCAATAATAATGAGTATCACAAATTTCTTTATACATTTTTTCCCATATTTACTGTTTTACTGGCTCTTAGCAACATTAGCAAAAAGGTTACTAATCGTTATATTTTTTTCGATTATTAATAATTTTCACGTTAAAGTTCAGATATTTATCAAATTAATAACCTGAATAAACAAAGGATACAGTTAGCCATTATAAATAGTCAATTTAAAAGACAAATTTTACTTTTAAGAATATTTCTTTTACAAACTAAAAATCCTGAATAATAAACCTACATACAGTTATTTTAGTTAAATGGTATTTGGGTTCGTTTAATTTCATTTTGCTGAAATCAAAGACTATACAACAAAGTAAAAACTGCGAGGAAAAAGTAATAGAGGCTAATGTACAAAAAAATCGTTACACGATTGAAAAACAATAGCCAATGTATGTATACTTTATAGAAGAACAGGTTTTTGTTATTGCTAACGCTATTATGTTAAGAACATTAAAATTGCAAACATTAACGTCAATATAGACATGTATTAAACAGGATAACAAACAAGGTAGCAATTAAAGAAAAAAAAGATAGACTTCCCTTTATGGAATACGTTTTTATTGAATTCGCATGTTAAAAGCTATACTTTTACCATATCAATAACGAAACACGCCATGCATAACCTTATTTTTCTATTTATTATGAACCAACTCCTTAGACAGACGTTTATCTTGTCACTGGACACGTCCATTCCACTTTTTGTAGAAATCAACGGCCGATTTGTGATTAAAATTTTAAAGTAAGCAAGTTGTGTGAACGCACTCTATACACGGAGAGGGGAGCGACGCCCCTTATAGGCGGGTCGGGGCTATAACATATAAATTTAAACCTTATTTTTTGACCAATAAAGCCTAAAATAACGATAAGAAAATCGGTGCATAGAATGCAAGCTGTGCTCAAGCGAGGGTCTTGCTAAGTAGCGTAATAAGCATTCTGGTAGTGTTTTTTTCGTTAGCCTTTCGCGATACTATCGTGCCTACTGTCCCTAGGATGGACATCGAATTTTACTATTATATGAGATAAATGTTTTCAGTTTCTTATGACAATTTATAGATAAACTGTGCCCGGTGTCACCAGCTTAGTTCTCGATCGCGTGAATATGTGGGGAAATCCGGATGGTATTATCAAACTTAACCATTATTGAGTCTACCTGAACACATAATAAAATCTCATCAAAATCGGTTTTAGTGGAATTCACCCAGATACACACGGAAGTATTGTAAATATAAACTAGTTTCTTCCAGCAGTAAGATAAAAAAATGACTACAACTCCTTATAACACTTTACACAAAAAATTTTTTTTGACGCATGACTGTGATCACACCTGATGGGAAGTGTATCTCTTTCCTAGTAGGGGGTAACTAGTCACGGCCGAATCCCACCACCAGCACTCAAACTCAAACACAGAAAATGCAATTTTTGCAATTGCAATTTCCAATTAAAGCCCATAAAATCTGCCTCATTGGTCTAGTGGTTAGCATGTTCGGCCACAAACATGAGGTCCCAGAGGACTCGAACCCAGTCCCGGGTCGGGCCAATTCAAAAATCGATATTGAGTTCTCTATTAAAATTTTCTCAATATTTTCCCGAAGTTGGGAAGTTGGCGGTGTGATCCACTCCGTGCCTCGGACGGAGAGCACGTAAAGCCGACGATCCTGCGACTGATCTCTCTCTGGCCATGTCGGATTCCCGTCACATCGGAGTATGAGAGTGAAGTATAGAGAGTGCACTTGTGTATTGCCAGTCCGCAGTGGAGCCGCGTGATGGGACTATGCTCTAATAACGTTCTCTCATATGAGTGAGGAGGCCTATGCCCAGCAGTGAGACGTTAATGGGCTGCTACTTACTTCTTTTACTTATATCTCAAAGCCCGTAAGCTATGCACTGTAATTGGGACATTAATACGCAACAAAAATTGTTGCTTACTAATTCATACTAAGTTTTTCATACAACTGTATCTTCTTTATTCTACCAAAATAATAGCGCTTCAATTGTGTTTTGAGAATCAGAATCGTTTTGAAGAATTTACTTAAAAATATTAATAAATTGGTAAAAGGGGAAACCTCGCTATTAACTGTATTTTTTCGTTATTAGAAAATTATCAAATCATAACTTGTCATGACCATAAACTAAGGTAAGGTAAGTAGCAGCCCATTACGTCCACTGCTGGGCCTATGCCTCCTCACTCATAGGAAAGAGGGTGTTCAGAGCATAAACTCGTCACGGTGCCTCACTGCGGGTTGGCAGGCAAACAATATCCTAAAATCAATAATTAAAAAGAATATGTCGGTGTGCATTATTGTCCAATTTATAATAAATTACTATTTTATTAGAAAGAGCACGATTTAAAAAATTTTCACTCACAAGAAATTACTATAATATTTTATGAAAACTATTCATTAAATTAACTCATTCAATTTGTCATTAATTTTGCGGATTTTACATTTAGACTTTTCTTAAAGTAAAATGAATTGAACCTTAACTTAAGAAAACAATTTACTTGAGTACACATTTAAATGCCGAAAATAAAACAACTGGAATTTTTACGTAAAAAGTAAGCAAGTAGTAGCCCATTAGAGTCCCACTGCTGGGCACAGGCCTCTTCACTCATATGAGAGAGGGTTTTTGGAGCATAGACGCACCACGCTGCTTCACTGCGGATTGGGAGGCATAGTACACGAGTCCACTCTCTATTCCTTCACTCTCATAGTCCAACGTGACGGCAATCCCACACGGCCGGAGAGAGATCAGGCGCAGGACCGACGGCTTCGGGGGCTATCGGAGGCACGGGGGTGGATCACACCGCCAAATTTTTCCCAACTTCGAGCTAATATTGAGAAAATTTTAATAGAAAACTCAATATTGATTTCAAATTGGCCCGGCAGTAAATTTTTACGTAACATATAGAAATTGGTTGTTTCAGCTTTTTTAAGTTTTTTGGAAACACTCTTTGTGACAACTTTGTTATAAGCGTGAATATTTGGGGTACTCAATAAACTGTTTACATTAATATTAGATGCATTCAAATCACGTAAACCTACCAGAAACTGCACGCGGGTGCCAGTAAGCATCCAAACACAATATCCAATTGCGTTATTACATATGGAATGTACAACAATCTTAGTCTATTTGATTTAGTTGTTTCAATATTGGAACTGGTGATAAAATTTTACTATTCTATATAACGTTGCTGAGTAGGAATGCAGTGGAGGTATATTTTATAATAAATATACCCTTCCTGCTTCATTTAACTTCAAGAAAATATTTACGTAACAAATTTATTAAAAGTTCTTTATTCAAGTATCACATGTACGTACGATACTGATAATGATATTAAATAATTATTTAAAATCTAAAATACGGTATCTTCGCACGCTGCTCTGATAAGGGTACACTATAAACTCGGTCAGGTATGATTTTATTTTCATCACCATTAAAGTATATGGACTTTCCTTATAGGTTTCAGATTTTCCGAAATGAACATAATTTACCAAAAAATTACGACACACGCTCAACGTGGAAAATAATTTGCTATACTAAAAGTGAAACAAACTTGTTTTATTGAATTATGATTTTTTAAATAAATAAATTAGTATGTTATTATCATGTCATGTCATAACATTAGTATTTGTGGATCAATTTTTCCTTGTCAAAAAAGGAAACATTTAATGTAGAAATATATATTTTACAGCAAATTCTCCTGAGTAACCTTTGGTTTAGAGAGATTACAGAAACGTAAAGTGTACACTGGTGGTGGTATATAAACATTCATAGAGGGAGAGAGAGAGAGAGAGATATATAACACTTTATTGTACACCATAAACAATACAAAAAATATATACATATGCATATAAGAACATATTAATTAGAACAGTGAACAGCGAAATTATGACTTTTTACTGTGGATACATATTTGAAAACTTTTTGTACATACATAAAAAAGTGAATAAACCTCATATAACATAAGAAACAGCGATTGTTATAAATTCTGTGCAACAACTTAACAACTCATTTAAGGGTCACTGCATATATTTCTATAACAACCTGCCTAAAAATCTTCTAGATATGTCATTTAATATATTCAATCCCTTTATTAAAAGACAATTATTTGCAAATTGTAATATAATTTGAATAATTAGACGACAAAAAAGCGTGGGAGTGAATGAATTGCTCTATTCTAATTGTAAGAAAAGTATATTAAAATTGTATTGTAATGATAATGGTAAAAAAGGACTGAGTGTATTATGGGCTATTCTGGGGACAGGGCGAGAAGGAACCTTTGTAAGATGTACATTAGAATTAATTTGTGGAAAAACTATATTTGAAGATTCAAAATTACTTTAATGTAGTTCAATAAAGTAATTTTTGCATTTGAATATACACGATCCTCTTGGGAAACTTCAGTGACAAATTATTTAATTATCTACGTTAAACCCAGATTCAAAATATTCAATTCATCTTAGTATGGTTGTTCACTAAATAAAATTCCCAAACACAATTTATTTTAGCATATGTTTACCGCGTGAATTGGGGATTTACGTGGAGGGTGACAATTCGGCGTGGCAGACAGTCCTCTCTCAGGGGATTCGCTAAATCGTAGCGGTTGCCTTGCTTTTTTGTTTCCATTGCAAATTTGGTGCCTTTACTTTCCAAAGACTTTCTAAAACGATTGTATTTTTTAAACAAAACAAAATTTATAGGTGAACACTCTTAATGTTTAATCTGTACGGTATTATTTCATTATATGCACTTGGGACGCTCTCCAAAGATTAGCATTCATCCGGAAATTTAATTTAAAAAATCCAGTTGTTAAGGCTTCAAGTTTTGTAATAGCTATTGATTTATATTCAATAATATTGTATGATACCACTTGGCATACGCATCTCTCTTCATATTTTTAGAAGACGATTGCAATCTCACTATTTATCAAATTAGTCGTAATAAATCATATTTTTTTTTATTAGCAATCTCTGTATGTATATATAATATATAATTTTATATATTTTATTTTTATTTATGTTTTTTATATAGTCATATTAGGTACTGTCTAATTGTTTTTTTATTGTCACGCCACTTGCTTTCTTTCAATTCCAGTTTCCTTTACGCAAAGATTGTCTGTTAAGAGGTTGCTTATGCAATAAGACCGCCTTTCCATGTTGTGGTCCCTAAGCTATTACTTAAGTTTTCCGGTATTTTTTCCTAATATTTTGTGTACAATAAAGTATTTATCTATCTATCTATGATATGATGTATGCATGGAATAATTGAATGAATCAAATAACATAAAAGCAAATTCCATGATTATTCCTACATTGTTCATAAGATAAAACTGTGGAATACATACGAGGGGAACAAAATCGCTGATGACATTTAAAAGAAACTATAAAGGAGCACTATCTCCAAAATATAAGTAAAGCCTTATAAGTCTATACGTACGCACATATGTATGTACTTATATTTATTGAATTGTATGTATAATAGGACTCCCTCATTGGCCTAGTGGTTAGCATGTCCGGACATGAGGTCCTGGGTTCGAGTCTCGGATTTCTATTAAGAATTTCTCAATATTATACCGAAGTTGGGAAGTTGGCGGTGTCCTTCACCTCTGTGCCTCGGAGAGCACGTTAAGCCGCCGGTCCTGCGCCTGATCTTTCGCCGGTCGTGTCGGATTTCAGTCACATCGGACTAGGAGAGTGAAGGAATAGGAGACTGCACTTGTGTACTATGCCTGCCAATCCGCAGTGGAGCAGTGTGGTGGGTCTATGCTCTAAAAACCCTCTCTCATATGAGTGAGGAGGCCTGTGCCCAGCAGTAGGACGTTAATGGGCTACTACTTACTATGTATAATAGTGTATACATGTTTATGCTATTGCCCATCCTATATTTTACTTATAACTTTTTGAACCAAAATATTGTCTGAAAGAAATCTTTATTTACCGATAAGCCTTTTGTACATTTGGTTTTATGTTATTTTTAAGTTTTTCTTCTTTTTATATTTATATTATTTAAAGTATTTTTGAAATCTTACTATTTATCAGCTCGTACACTCCTTATTGTCTAGATTTTCAATCATAAATACACTCTCATTTATCTGCTCGAGTACTTGCGCTTGGCATTTTAATAAAGTTTTTCCAAATTTTGATAAATTAATTTCTTTGCAAAAACTTATACTCCGCAATTTGTTGAAAATTTTATTACAAGATTTAAACCTTTCTATGTATATAATGAATTGAAGAAGTTCGTGCTAGATTGCGTAGACGTTGACTGTATTTTATATATATTACGTATTTAGTTGCTAAAGACACCGTTAGAAAGAATTAAACGTAAATAAGGGTCTGTTTTTTAAGGCACAAAAGATATTTTAGCAGAGTTTATAATAGAACAGCGTCCGCATAGTCATAATATGCAAACGCCAAGCTCTCCGCGTTTGGCTGACAGTGTTCTCCACTGCTTACAGGGTACGACGTCATTAAGAGCGTTATTTTCAATAAATATCATCGATTTAGAAAAAAAAGAGCGTGCGTACAAAGCGCTCATGTCAGAAGTGAAACTTCTTTGGCAAACTAATTTTTTCAGTCTCGTTTATATTGACACAAATGTAAAACTTTAGATTTCCAAGACTTAGAGGGAGGGAAAAGGAAGATGTTTTAGGAATTAAATTGTCATTAAAATATTAAAAGCGTCGAAAATTAATTCAAATAATTTATTGAAACCTCAAACGACTAATTGTACACAGTACAGGCAAGTACACGAGCAAATTATTTTTTTTTATTCCTAATATTTTTATTTCGTTATAAAAAAAACGTTGCCGTACCTACATTTATGATCTTACAGCAAATATATAAATTTATGTACGGCAACTTTTTTTTACAAAATGTTATTAAATATTGCTGTTGTGTACTCGCCTTTACAGCTCAGAAATGACAACATAGCGCTCAAAGATATTTTATGGTATTGTAACAGCCTCCTAAGCATTCTTCACGTTGGTTCGTTTCACTTGTTCATTTTTTGTAGTCTACAAGACCTGTATTAGTCTTAAAACAAAATTGTGGATATGATTGTTAAACAAAACGCTGGCAATGAGACCACTGCAGAAGCAACGAAGCAGACCGAGGCGCGAGCTTGCTTTATCTCCGCTGGCTCTGCGCGAAACAATATATTTATTGGACAGAGCACGCGGTACAGCTATCCGGCAGATGATCTATTTATTCTCTATGCACTAACTGAAGAGAATATTGCGACAGAGGCGAGATTTTACAAGTAGTTTGGGCATGCTAAATATAGTCCTGACCATATCCATACATTTTTTTTTTGTTGCTGGGAAATGGAAAGGAAACAGATGGGAGACTCACTGGTAGTACCAGAATACACACTAAAACTCAACGTAGCCTCGTTATTCTTGAATGGAAGGACGAGTGGTTTTTTGGGCATTCCATTCCAGCCCCTCCGAATGAAGACGGCTCAAAACTGCTCTACAGGGAGAGGAGTCGGATAAAACTCCGTCTTCTTTTTCCTACTATTCATCGGCGAATCATTTACTTTAATCACGAGCGAAGCTTTTATTTCCCAATTATGGGTTGACTAATGAAGGCGTCGAAAACTATCATTGATTTGAGAACTTTACTATCAAATCTACTTATGATAATATAAATCATCAGTGTTTTGATGCAAGCTTGACAAGAGATGTGATTATATTTAAGAAATTTCCAGTCATTTATTAATAAAACTGTTTTAGTAGCATCTCTATATATCTCTATAACAGAAAGATCATAGAAACAAAACACTTGGTGTGTACTTTATAAGTATGAACGACGTAAGTGAAAACTTTATCTAGAGAAGTTTAACAGTACACACTAAGACTTTTTTGTTTTATTTTTATTGGAAAACAAACAATTAACTTAGGTTTTCATTCAAAACTAACACTATTAAACATTTCACAAGAAAGTATAATAAATGAGTTTTTAACCTAATCTGTATTATACAGAAAACACTAAATATTTTATTTACATATAAAAGATAGGAGATAATGTGAATCAGTTTTATTATTCAGGATTTTGTACAAAAAATATTAAATCTAAAGATATTTAATGTTTTTGTACAAACGTTTTCGGTTCGACGATTCTCAGGTAAAAGAATAATTCTAGGCATTAGCTTACCATACGTATCACATTTATATTTTAAATGTTTCTATTTTTATGCGTTCCATTTGCTTTTTTGAGCACAAATAGTGGGGATTCCAAACTGTAGAACAATATACTAAAATAGATCTGACAAAAGCGTTAAACAGAAGAAGTGTTAACTAGCTAACTAGAACTAGCCTAGTCCACGAGAGCCACTTGAACAAGCGTTATATAGTTGAGCTATTCAGCTAAATGAAGTGCGATGTGTGCTTAAAGTAGTTTTCAAACAAAAAATGAAAATATAAAAACGTTTTGTAGTAGTCTACATTGCTCAACGAAGCGAAAACCGTCCCTCATCCGAGAAGGTCACAGTTTGCACAGCCCGCTGCCGCCTCTTCCCGTCTGACAATTCTGCTCTTATTTTACGACACAACGCAGTTTTGTTTCAAAGATTAAGCGAAACTAACCTGCTGCAGTATACAACTCATGACCTTGCTCGCTTACTCTTTTTTTAATAATGATAACCATTTTATATACATACTACCTGATTCCCCTAACTTCGTCTGCTTAAACTTAAATATGGAACTTACAGAACAAGTCATGCTCAGCTGTTAACTAAAGTTACATACGCATCAAAAGGAATAGCGTTGTACTTACCTCAGACATTTAATTTAACACAGGCGAAGCAAGCCGAATCAGCTAGCTCTTGTCGCCAATGGACTCGTAAAGTACCTCACCGCTTTTGGTGATACTGTTTATAATTTATTCCAATTTGAGGCACATGTTAGTTTTTATAGTAATGTATAATTAAAAAAGGCCTTTTTTAACGGAGAGATCGTTAAGTATGAATTCTACTGTCAAATAAATTACATTTAAATGTGTGTAAACGAAGTTACACGGGTCAGCTAGTATTATATATGTTTTGGTAGATTTCATACACAATAAACAAAATTTTATAAGCCAGAGAAAATGGTAACAAATTCTAATACCTCTTTAAGTAAATAAACCTCGGAGAATCTCAATCACGGTTCTATTTGTTCGAACTGGTCTCGGGAGAGGCGAACAAGATGGATCGCGGTGTCAACACGAATTTGCATCCCTTGTTTGTCTCCACGGAGTCTCGGTGGAAAAAACACCGCAATCTCATTGGGTCGGTGCACCGAGCGGTTCACATCAGTTATTCGTCCGCGCGGCCAGCTAACACGATTATCTGTCGTTTCGACCGAGACGTTCCTTTTTTTCCATTTCCTTGTTTTCCAACTTCATGTCTACTCCGTGTTTTTCTGAAATGGGATATGTCAGACGAAAAATTGACAAAAATATGGCTGGCACCGATGGGAAATAGTGGGTTTTGCGATTACATCGTCCGGATACCGCCGCGCTCTATCAAAATTTATTTACAAGATGATTTCCTTGTTTTTGTGCGGATTGTTTGTCTGTAGGCATCTTTTCATTACCATATTTCAAAGTGTTATTTTTATTTGACGAGTATGCTCTTGTATATTCTGATCTTTTATTTGTTTTCCTCAATCAAATAAATAAAAACTTTGGGTTACAGTGATTGTTATTGGAGTCGTCTGAAGAAACATAACTGGTTTTTACAATTTTGTTTGTGTGTATTTGTATTAGTCTGAGAATATGTCGTGAAATAATTAATTTTGAACTCCTATAGCTTGTGTACTGTGGAAAAATGTGCACAGTGGTATTTCTAGTGAGATGTCACCAACAAACTGCGAAGGAAAAATTAGAGCCGACTTGGATTTGTTGGAAACCAACTTCCTGAAGAAGATATTGTCATAACACCTGATATTTTAAAAGATACTTTTTATAGATATGTACATGCCTTTTTTATATTACGAGATTGTGATGTACTACAACTATCCTTGGCGACAATAACATGAGATGATAAGGAAGTCGAAGGAAGGAAAACTTACTTCGATGATAAGATGAATCCAGTGAGAATAAAGATTAGGGAACACTTGTTTTAACATTTTTTAAACCACTTTTAAAGAATAAATCAATAAATTTTCTTTAAATTGTCAGATTAATCAGACTTTTCCATGTAGGTAGCACTATTATTTTTAAAAGTTCGAAACTCAACCATGGCTTTTGGTTACGTCCAAATTATCAGAATTTAAATAGGATTTTTTATTTTACTTTAAACAAAACGAAAGTTATGCTTTTTGAAAGAGATGAATCTATGATGAATAGCAATATTTTGGTATATGGGGAACAAGTGGAAGAGTTGAAAGAATAGAGAATAGAATAGAATTTCTATACTTGGGATCTAAATTTAACAAAAGATGGAACATGTGAAAGTGATATTGAAAGGAGAGTGAATGCAGGGAATATGGTAAATGGTGCCCTGCGCGCGTTTATGAATAGCCAGAGAGTGTCTCAAAGGGCCAGACTGGCTATGCATGCAGGAGTGTTGGTGCCAACACTTATGTATGATAGCGAAAGTTGGGTATGGCAGAAGAATCACAAAAGTAAAATAAATGCGGTAGAGATGAGAGCATTGAGAAGTATGAGTGGATTGAAACTGAGTGACAGAGTAAGAAATAGTGTGATAAGAGAACGTTGTGGTTTAAAAGAAGATGTAGTGACTTAAATTGAGAAAGGTATGCTTAGATGGTTCGGGCATGTAGAGAGAATGAATGAAAGGAGACTGACAAAAAGGATTTATGAGTCAAGAGTGAATGCGAAAGTTAAAAGGGGAAGACCAAGGCAAAAGTTCTTGGATCAAATCCAGGACATTTTAAAAAAGGGCCAAGTCAAGAATACTTTTACCGACGATTTCATTTTCATTAAACCTTTCATACAGGTATGAAAGGTTTAATGAAAATGAAAGACGCGAAGGAGATATGCATGCATATGATATGGATCGTGGTAAGTGGAAGGATGTTGTCTCTGCCTACCCCTATGGGAATGAGGCATGATGCTATGCATGTATGTAATGACATGCAATTTTATAAAAATACATTTTATCCGTCCATATCTCTATTTAATGTATTTTAAAGGCCTTATTGAAAAATCAAGGCTGCTGCGTCGACAATTATTTTTTCGTGACTCATTGAACCAGTTTGTTAACAAAACAATAATTTAAATAGAATACTTTTTTGAGTGCTCAACTCAGTTTATGTTAAAACTCTTAATATCTAACACGCCCGATTTTTTTAACCTTTTTAGAGTAACCCTCCACTAGTTAATCGTCAGATATATATGTATGGGTTATCAGAAAGACCAAGCGCGTTTAGCCTATGAATGTCTAACGTGCACGAGTATTTCTATGACTTTTCTTTGCAGTTTTGAAAACCTCTATACACTGTTCTCCCCACTTAAAAGGAGAACTTTACATAAAATTTAAAGCAATTAAACTCCTTGTAATTAGGTCGGCAACACATCAGTGGTCGTTATGGTGCTGCAGGTGTCCATGGGCGGCGATAATCACTTAACATCAGGTGTCCCGCAGGCACGTTTGCCTATCGAGGCAATAAGAAAAACTTTTCCTCTTCTTAGAACCTAATCTTCGCAATCCAATATGCTCATATCATGGGCTCCCCTACTATTGTTTTCTGCTTCTTACTAAGTTACATAAACATCGAATATATATACAAGACTTATAATTTATATTGAGAGTAAAAAAAAACCAGCCGTACTATCATTTATAGTTCAGTTGACCTAATAAAAGTTATTCAAAGATACATCTCCGGAGCCTAAAGTCCTTCGGTTTTTTAGATTATGTTCCTTGCACATTGCCACTTAAGCTGAGCAATTGGACTTACATGCCCCCAACAATTTTTTTTAAATAAATATGAGTTAACAGAGAAAACATATTAAGTTTGCTTAAGATATAGACATTATTCCTTAGCCCCATCAGTAGCAAAACTTAACAAAAACTCGCGCTCCGGAAAACAGCGGAATGATAAACATGGTTCCAAATATTTCGTCAATTCCAATGTTCTCGTGAAACAAGGATCTGTGATTTATTGCACCTCGTAAACTAAAACAAATTGTTTTTGAGAAAAAGAGATCGTTACTTATTTAGTTCTACTGGATGGATCTAGTTCTTGTGGATGGCATATAAGACAAAAATTTCTTGGGACATATTGTAATTACAATTAACATTTGTAATCTATATGAATATGTATTTTCTTCCGAATAAATGAATTACATTGGATATTTTTGTGTTTGTTAATATCAGGGCAATATTAAAACGTTATATATAAAAAAGAACAGATTTTTTAAAACTTCATAATACCTAAATCAGCAATTGAATGAGGTAGAAGCATGAAATCGCTTACTGATTAAAAATTTCACCATATTCCCACGTGATCGGACAGCACGCGAGTGACAACGTGAATAATACCTTGTTTGATATAGTCATTATTAGAGGTATAGAGCTAATGGGTGTCTTGATGCTCATGGAATTTTCGTGTATTTGATATACGTATTACATATTTATCAAACTAAACCATCAATCTAAACCAATGGAATCTAATTGAATACATATAAATAAATCATCAAAATTAGTCTACACGTTTCAAAGTAGTTCGGTTCAGTAATCACCTGCACAAGTAAATCAGAATTATATATAAAAAGCCAATGGAAGTTATAAAAATGATGTTAATATATTAATAAGGAAATGCATTGAGTAAGGCCACCATTTAAAAAGAATTATGTACTAATCTAGTAACATTTAACTGAATAAACTCTAGCCATACACTTGATTGTTAAAAAAACAGTGTCACGAGATTTCGTCTGCAATCACAATTATAAACACGCAATGCAACACGGTTTGTAAATCGTAACTCTAATGTCTTTATTCAACTCTTAAAAATCAACAAAACTACTGGGAACGGATTCTCTAAAGTAATAATTTCCTCACATTGAATCTCCCCTCCGGAGCTGACACGCTCTAGCCAAACCACTGATTACAAATTGATTATATCCAACAAAAACATTCGTTCGGAAATTCCATTAACTGTAGTGACAAAACCAGTAATAAAAAAAATCAATTCCTTCGCCATTTATCACGAGCTGTGATGATCCAGTGGTTAGGAACTTGGATTCTTGTCCAGAGTTACTGATTTAAAATCAACGAAGGCACCATTAAAATCGAATTGTAAAGCTTAAGTGCCTTAAGTCATTTTAAAATTCATCATTGTCCTTTTTAGTATACCTATTTTCTAAAATATGTATCTAATATAATGCGTATGTTTAGTTTATAAAGTAATTTTTTCTATGTTCACCTACGTATAACGTTAATTGTTACGATAAATAAAATAATTGTAAAACTATGTACTAATTTACCAAAGTAAAGTGAATATTTTTAAGAAATAACTAGTTGTTATATCTCCAGTTAGTATATCGAATCAAAAATTCTTTATCCAAGTAGATACAGCACTTTTGAAACGTAAAATACAATAATTTTTTGATTATATTATACTGTAGCAATAAGACTGTCTTTGCACGCTATATTATAGTAATACATATCTTACTTTATATGTGTTTTTATTTTCATCTTGTGTGCAATAAAGTGTTTTCTCCCTTTTCTCTCTCTCAACCCCTAAACAGATAGAAAATGGGGTTACTTGCGGTAAGGCTCTCAGTACATTACTGTTTCAAAACACAAAAGTTAATCAAGAACAAACGTAAATATACACGTTAGTTTAACCTTTAGGAATCGTGTATCATTTACGTATAAATATAATAGATATAAAGCGTATGAAGGTGTGAAGAGACGCCGCAAGCGAGACTACGGACCACCCGCGCTGTCCAGTGGCCGCATGTTCTACACATGGACAACATTGAACTGCGATTTTTTTGTGCAAAACAATTTAATAATAAACCTCTTTGGTTTCTTTATTTTCTCGATACAAATATCTATTTTTATTAGGTTAATGTTATTCATATTACATTGTAATGGGTTGAAATCTTTATTTTAGTATCATACCTGTAAAAATCTGTTATGGGAACTCCGAAATAAATGTTAATATATTCTTAAAATTAATATAATAGAAATAACTATGTGCTATGTAAAAATCACAATGAAATTAAAACTTATTTGTAATTATAATTATATTATATGTCCGAGTGGATAAGCGTATGTGCGTGTGTTTATGTGTTTGTCACTTTGTGTGTGTGTGTCCGTGCGTGCGTGCAGGCATGTGTTTGTATGCATGTGCGTACGTTGATTTCGAATAGGAGAATCATTATGTATCTTTAAACTACTTTTTCCTTTTGTCATTAATACTTTTCTAACACGAATAATTTTCCATTGTGAGAGAAAAGTTTTATACATGTTTTGGCATTCCGTTTCCGTAAAAAATTCAGAATTGAGAAGAACACAACAGTACTCACATATATTTTTTTTAAATTATATCCACGTTTTATAGATTCTAGACAGTTACTACTTACTATATAGAAATATTTATCTAACTTGTAGTGGAGGATACTTGATGTTACATAGTTCTAAGAGAAATCTTTGACTTTAATTTTATTTTAAATTACTAACCCAGTTTTGACCTACCCTAGAAGAGTATTACTTTATACTTTCACGAAAAATGAAATAAAAAATAATGAATTTGTATTCGAATCTATTAAGTTTATCACAATTGCAATCTTAATAAGTGTTATAAAACGAAATGCTACCATTAAAATACTTACATTACGACAATTTTGCTAATAAGACTCTGTGGACTTAGCCGGCTCTCACACACGCTTAAATATAAATCTAAGAACGGTTATCAGTCTTTTAAAGATAATGATCATTTAGTCGATTTACATACGTCAACAGGGTTGACCCAAAACGGCATGTTCTCATGGCGTAAAAGGGGTCTAACTATACTCGTCAACATTTATTCGGCGTATCGACCAATATCTCTGCAGTTTACTTATTCAACCACACAGAAATTGGGTCATGAATTTCTTAATTACTCGTGATTTTAAGATTAATTGAACTTATAATATCCTTTTCAATACCTTCCAATTGATTTAAATAATGATACATACTTATCTCTGGTTTGTTGAGTTGAAATCCTTTTAAGAAATTAATTATTGGCATAATATATAATTTATCCATTTTTAGTTTTCTTATTTGCGTATTTTTGTGTAGTTGTTTTATTCGCATTACCTGCTTTTTTACGATGAAGTTTCCTACATAACTAATGGTTACCTGTTAATAGTTTTGTACTGTTAACTCTTAGCAGTTTAACATCATTTGTAATATATGTCGGAGAATAAGAGAGAAGGAGAGAAGCGTAAAGCGAGACATCGTCATTAATGACATCCATAATCTCCATACTGTGGGCGTCTGTTGGTGCAATCAAACACTTTACTAATTAACTCAGATTATAATGTTCAATCACTTAATGTTCCCGATATTAATTTACACAAACTCATCAATAATAATAGCTAGGAACGCGACAGTTTCAAAAGTCGACTGCATCGGCGGGCCGTCACCCGAGTACTGGAGAGACGTGCGCCAGATTGTCACTTATTGACTCTGCCCCACGCCGATAAACAGATGGCGCCAGCGTTCCATAGACTACCGCTCTCCGAAATTTATATATATATATTTTTTTGAGATGGGCGATAAAATTTATCTATCAAAATATTCTCCGTATGGACATAATAAAGCTGAAAAGAATAAACGCAAACTATTTTTTAATTACAGATATGAAATCACAGAAAAACTAAGCTTATTTGTTTGGGTCGCAGTTTTCCAATAAACAGCGTGGACGTAATTTAACAATGGCGCTTACTACATGTATAAAAACGGATGTTTTTCTGGTCTCTTAGACTACGTCACTTTCCAAGATTGCTAACGCTCAAAAATATATGGGAATGACGTTTCATTTTTCGATATGTTTCGACATTTACTTTTTCTTGAGGAAAATTTATATTTTGTGAATTGTTAAAATGAAAATCAAAATATCCTTTATTCAAGTGTGTTCAAATACTTTGAATCGGTGTTAGTTTCTCTATTGGTAACAAATCTACCACCGGTTCACAAAGTTGATTCCATTGAGAAGAAACCGGCAAGAATTGCAGCAGTAACTTCAATATATATAGTTTTTGTAGGTAACAATGTCTAGCTTCCATGCGGAATGGGAATGAAAACATCTTTATCTCTTAAATAATCTTCGACATTATAATACGTTTTTGTCAAAAGATATTATTCTTAAAAGTATGTAGAGGCAAATCCAGTAATGATTGGGATATCCTTTTAAAAATACGAATGCTCAATCCGACAAATGATTTCTCAACCTTTTTCTTTTTAAAATATGCCATTACAATTGTTTTTTATTGACAGGTTACAAGTCTAAGATGTCAGCCCGTTAATCTGGTTACAGGTGATTTACCTTCTTTGGATTCTACACAGCAATGTACGACTACAGCTACAAAAACATTTTGTTTGGCTATACGTCTATACTGGTAGGGTGGCAACTAATCACGGCCTTCATTGAGCAAAATTAGAAAATACAATTTCCTTAATTCACGTCATGCTGGAGCTCGAATCCGATACCTCTGCTAGCAAAGCGAGTACTCACACCCACAGTGATCTCCCCGCATCCCCAGCGAAGTCGTCTAAAGTGTCGTTTTACTTCTTGTTTTAAAACTGTGTATTTCGCTCTTTTTGCTTTTAAAGTGGATATATAGAAATGTTATTAAAAGCATAATTGCTGTTACAAATTCTAATCCGATTGGTTTGAGTAGTCCCTTTCTTGAAGGCTTCAAGTGTGGTCCGGGCGCTGTCGGCGCAGGCGCACCGGCACGCGCGCTATGCGACTCTGCGAGCGTACCTTTAACTCTCACCTTAACAAATGACCAGCGTACAGTATTAGGCGGATCAAATATATCATTTATGTAAATTGTGACGAAGACATATCTAGCCAGCTCGCTCGCTGCTCACTCCACACGACTTACATTCCACGACCGCTTTGGTTAAACCACAAATTGTTAGTGCTTATTATAAAGTCGTGTTTTTGAAATGAGTAATGTTAAAGTTTGTTATCGTCTATGACAATTTCTATTTAAACGATTACGTAATAACCGACCTCGTGGTTTTTATTTCATCCTTTTTTCCAATATTCTACGCCCGTAAACAACGCAACTTTCGAAGTTTGCTAACGCTTATAAATGTATAGGAATGACCGTTAATTTTTCGATGTGAAACGTCAATCGCGTACATATTTTAAGCGTTAGCAACCTTCGAAATTCACTTTGTAGTGTCCTTATTTAACTTATCAATGTAGTTTCTTACTAGATCCCCAGTTAATGTTATCTTTTATAGACATATAAACAAATACCACAATTTTGTTGAATATTTATTATTTATTATTTGTAGAGAAATACTAGCAACAGAATGAAATAAAAATTCTTATAACCTAGAAACTGGGGCTGTAATAAAATTGTAAGTTTTAAACAGTTTTTTTCATACCGATTGTTTAAAAAGCTAACAAGTTATGGGTTACCTTAAAATTTTACAAAGTACACATGTCAGAAGTTAGACTTCTTTGGTAAACTAATTTTTAAGTCTAGTTTATATTTATACAAATCTTTAATACAAACTTTAGATTTTCGCGACTTAGAGGGAGGGAAAAAGGAAGATATGATAGAGTGTCGAAAATTAATACGAATAAATTATTGAAATCTCAAATAACGAATTGTAAATAAAAATGCCACGTGTTTTTTGTCAATATTAGAAATGATGAATTCAATGTTGTTTTTGAATTCTAAATTTAGAAAAGAGAATTTATGAAATGTTTTTATTTTATATTTTATGAAAAGTAGTATTTTAAACGGATAAATGACGGGTGGGGAATTAAAATGCCACATGTTATTTGTAAATATTAAACTACCTAACCTTATGCGTTACACTCATGCGCCTAAAGAAGTTTCACTTCAATACAATCGACTATTTCTTATAACTACGATGTTCCACTAATACTGAATTACTATCAAACACATTGTAAGACATATATAATTGTTTCTATGATTACAGGAATGCTCAATTTGTCATTCAAAAACATGTTATACTTTCACCGATCTGATTAAATATGTTAAAAAATTAATTTGTAAATATTTCTAGTCGGAAATCGAACTCAGAGCTTACATAGTGAAAATTCAAGGTATTCAATTTACCAAGTCGTCAAGTGTTCTTATATTATAGCTGTGATATATTACATACACCACATGGCATTCTCAATTGCCCTTTTCATTTCTCAAGGACTATTGTAGCTATACAATTGTTTATTGTTAAATTTTGACAGTGATTTTGTGACTCAATCTAAACAAGATTGATTTGTGAATACAATGTTGGGATATTTAAAAGTTATTCAGAAAGACATTTCTCGACCACCAAAGGTTGTTGTAATTTATATTAATGTTTGGGTGTAACGGTTGTATTTCATTGTGTAATTTGTCTTTATTTGGTAAAGCCGTACTAGCGCAAATTGTAGTTCCCGGGATTGCTCCCAATGCATGCAGTTTTGCTTTTGAAGTTTCCTTCATCGAGAAGTACAATGATTAGTTTTAAAGAACAATTGAATTTAGGACTCTAATCACACATTCTAAAATTTTAGTGAAGGACACAGTATAATCCAAAATATATATAGATACATATTTATATTTTCTTGTATCAAAACTCAAATTTAACTCATTATGCTATTAAACCATTGGTTGATTATTAGTGTACGGTGAGATTAACTATTTTGAATTGTGTCACTATTCCAAAGCAAAGATATAAGAAACTTTATATATCAGTTACTATTTTGTTTCAACAATTCAACGTACAATCAAATTCACTTATTGTTACATTTTTTTGAAATGCCTACTTTAAGTTCACACTTTGTCTATATAATATGTCGGAGTGGAATAGTCTGTGGATCGCTGGCGCCATCTGCCTGTCGGCGTGGCGCAGTTCTAGAATGACGTCCCGCCCCTGCGGTCGACTGTTGAAACTGTCGCGTTCCTAGCTATTATTGTTAATGAGTTTGTGTTAATTGATATCGGGAACATTAAGTGATTGAACATTGTTTGATTGCACCAACATTATCCACCAACGCCCACAGTATGGAAATTATGGATGCCATTAATAACAATGTCGGCGATGAAACCTACGCCCCTATGCTTTATGCTCTCCTTTCTCTCTTATTCTACACTTAGACATATATATGTTCAAATGTTCAGTCGTTTACAAGAAATTTTTGACAGTCTCGCTGGCGCAGTGGTGCGAGTACTCGCCTTGCTAACAGAGGCCCCGGGCCCGATCAACGGTAGGGCGAATTTAGAAAATTGTATATTCTAATTTGTCTGAGACTGGTCTGGTGGGAGGCTAGTTACCACGCTACCAGCAAAGACGTACCGCCAAAACAAAAGATTTGTGTTCCGGTACGATGCTGTGTAGAAACCGTAAGAGGTATATTGAGGTATATACCTCTTACCCAAATTAACGGGCCAATTTTACACTGTGTCATCACTTACCATCAGGTGAGATCACAGTCAAGCGCTAAACTGTCAGCAATAAAATAAAGATATTTTTTATCCGTCCACCAAGTACTTTTTTAAATGATATTACATTTTATGTTAATAAAGTTTTGTGTAGGAATTGTGTTCTATATTGTACTCTTATTTTTAAATGAAGCTTAAAGTGGTATACAAAGAACTAAAATAATAGTGGTATGTAAAGAACTAACATTGTCACTAAAGCCCAATATCAAAAGTTAAATAGCTTTTACATTAGTCTCTTATACCTTTTCTATTAGCTCCCGCAGAGATCCCATTCATCTTCTCGAAACTAAATGAAGAGGTTTGCACACAATATTATTGTACAATATTTGTAAAATAAAAAGGTATTCATTCTTCACACCACATTATTACTGTGGCCTATTTGCAGAACAAAAAATATTTAGGCAACCATAATTTATATAAATACCTAAATTAAAAGCATTTGTAATAATTAAACTTAAAAAAATCTGTAAATATTGTACGATATATCGGATTTGTTTTTGGTGGAGACATTCGTTTAAATAAACTTTCGTGTTCGTTTAATAACAAAAATATAAGCGTAGGTAATCGCTTCGCTAGTGGAGGTTCTGGGTTCTATTTCTGGAAACTTAGAAAATCTGGTCTGCCAAGTCGAGATCTCATGGCCATGGCTAGTTTTACTTGTTAGTTTTACCACCCTTTTACCAAAGACTCATATCGTAGACAAATTTAAAAGTAATTGCTTCTTATACGCCGATGACTAGAAAATATTTAGAGTCATAACCAACACCCAGGATTGCTTTGAGATTCAATCAGATCTGGATGCGCTTAGGAAATGGTGTACAGATAATGCTATGACTCTCAATATCAATAAATGCTGTGTTATAACTTTCACTGCCTCATTGGTCTAGTGGTTAGCATGTTCGACTACAGACATGAGGTCCTGGGTTCGAGTCCCGGGTCGGGCCAATTCAAAAATCAATTTTGAGTTTTCTATTAAGATTTTCTCAATATTTACCCGAAGTTGGGAAGTTGGCGGTGTGATCCACCCCCGTGCCTCGGAGAGCACGTTAAGCCGTCGGTCCTGCGCCTGATCTCTCTCCGGTCGTGTCGGATTCCCGTCACATCGGACTATGAGAGTGAAGGAATAGAGAGTGCACTTGTGTACTATGCCTGCCAATCCGCAGTGGAGCAGCGTGGTGGGTCTATGCTCTAAAAACCCTCGCTCCTCGGAGTGAGGAGGCCTGTGCCCAGCAGTGGGACGTTAATGGGCTGCTACTTACTTACTTATAACTTTCACATTAAATCTGAACATTATTTATTACTCATAATTACTCATTAGGTAATGAGTAATTATGAGTGCGCCTGATCTCTCTCCGGTCGTGTCGGATTCCCGTCTGACTATGAGAGTGAAGGAATAGAGAGTGCACTTGTGTACTATGCCTGCCAATCCGCAGTGGAGCAGCGTGGTGGGTCTGCTCTATAAACCCTCGCTCTTCAGAGTGAGGAGGCCTGTGCCCAGCAGTGGGACGTTAAAAGGGCTGCTACTTACTTACTTACTCATTAGGTTCTCTAAAAAGAACATCTGCGGTAAGAGCTTAAGGTATAATTTTTTACTCATCATTATTATTCACCAGTCATATAAGCAACATAATTTCTCGTTCAACAAGATTCTTGGCTTTATTACTCACTTACTCACGTTTTACTTTACATCAGCATGGTAAGAAGCATTCTTGAGTATGGATCAATCCATATGATTGATGCGCCATACATTCATATAGAAAATATCGAGAGAATACGAAATTCTTAAGATGATTCTTAAGGGCCCCAACCTATAAGTTTCATTTAGTTACCCAATTATTTGTTGCGCCTTAAACATTTTAGTATACCATTGTTACGGATTAGACGGGAAATATCAAAGAATGTTAATTCTTTATAAAATTCTTCACAACCACATTGATACTACTCTTTAAGGTAACATTAATATAATAATTAGAAATAGGAGCAGCATAATTTTAAATGTTTTTTATGTAACTTTTATTATATGACACAACTTTATAATAAGTATTCCGGCGTCTCCTGTAATCTGTTATTGATAAATATGTTTTTAGTAAAACATTAAAAAAGGATTTATATTCTACTAAACATTACGTTAAATATTTTACTTTATTTTCTGATTAGGGTTTCTTCTAGTGTTTAGTTTTAAGCAATACCCATTGTTACACACATCTGTATGTAAGAGTGACATTCTGTGAGTGATCTAAAGGAAATTTAAAAAAATTACAAAGACGTTACACTACAATGCAAATACAATAAAAACCATAGGACAAATGTTAGACTGTATCGTCACATACCATCAGGTGAGACCACAATGAAACGCTAATGTGAGGTGAGACCATAATCGATTGGAAATAAAATAATATTTAAAAAGGTGATGTAATTTTGTACGCTGACGACACCAGTTTATTTAATTTTGATACTTCTGTGGAAAATATTATAATGGATGCCCAACATGATTTAGATGTATTAAAAACAACCTTTTAACTATAAATATAACTAAAACAGATTATATAATCCTCACAACGAAAAATATAAAGATATACCAAAATGTAGCTCTTAAAATATTTATTCAAGAAATAAACAAAACTAACTAAGAAAAATACTTAGCCCTTCTTATCGATAACAGTTTAACATTAAAATCACATATTTATTACATCTTACAGCAGTTATCTACATTTCAGGATTTACCGAGTTATTACTGCAGAAAGATCATAAATTTATGTACGTTAAAAAAATATTATTTGAACATTTATAATATGAGCACATAGCGCTCAAAGTTATTTTATAATATACTAACAGCCTAATATAGGCCTTATTCGTGTTGGTTCATTTCACTTGTTAATTTTGTTCCATGGGCTTGTAGTCTATTACCAGCAGCTAAGATCAAATGAAACGCCAACCTGGCAGTTATAAAAAACATGTCCGAGTTTAATGACATAACACATGGCAACTGAATGCAAAGAATATTCGCCACGTGGCGTGCTCTACTATGGAGGTCTGTTTGGACATGTCGCCCACCATTAGCAAGCCGCGGCCCGCCGCCTGCGGCGTGCTCCGACTTTTTTCCTCCTTGGTTTGTCAACTGGCACATTAGCCAAGGTGTTTCCACACTGGTGGTCTTTTTTGCGGACTGTTAATTGGTGACAATGGTGATCATCAACCATTCAGTGAAGAGAGATGTTTCCTCAACAGATGTTGCTTATTTTGACTCAGTTCGTGTCACTATTTTGACTTTGCTATTGTTAGGAATGACTTATAATTCTATTATAAACTGTTACATAGTCACTCCTCTTACGATTTAAGTTTAAGTGGTAGAAACGTTGAATTGTTTTTAAATACATTAGGAAATCACTGGCATATATTCCATTATTTTTATGTATTGTGAAGACAAAGGGATGAAAGAAGTAATGATAAATGTAGAAAATATAAGGGAGTATACGTAAAATAAAATAATTAAAACTGCGTGCGTACATAGTACACATGTCATAAGTGAAACTTCTTTAGCAAACCAATTTTTAAGTCTTGTTTATATTTGTACAAATCTAAAACTTTAGATTTCCGAGACTTAGAGGGAACGAGACTTTAATGAATTTAATTGTCACTAAAATATTAAGTGTCGAAAATTAATACAAATAATTTATTGACATCTCAAATGATGAACTGTAAATAAAAATACCAGGTGTTTTTGTCAATATTAGAAATAATTAATTAAATTTTGTTTTTAAATGAAATTTTTAGAAAAGACAACTTATGAAATATTTTTATTTTATGAAAAATGGTAGGTGTATTAAGTAATTAAATGACGAGTAGCGAATCAAAATGCCACATGTAATTGTATATATTTAAACTACCTAAACTTCAAACGAATTATTACCACGATTTTTTTTACGGATGAAACGCGTGATTAGCGTCACGGAGATGTGCAGAGTTTTTATGCTAATTCGTTTGAAGGTTAGGTGGTTTTAATACTTACAATTAACATGTGGCATTTTAATTTACCACATGTCAATTAATCATTTAATATACCTACTATTTTTCATAAAATATAAAATAAAAACATTACATAATTAACTTTTCTAAAATTTATATTCAAAAACAAAATTTAATTAATACTTTCTTATATTGTCAAAAACACGTGGCATTTTTATTTACAATTCGTCATTTGAGATTTCAATAAATTATTTGTATTAATTTTGGACACTTTTAATATTTTAATGACAATTAAATTCCTGACATATCTTACTTTTCTCCTCTCTCTAAGTCTCGAAAATCTGAAGTTTTAGGTTTGTATAAATATAAACACGACTTAAAAATTAGTTTGACAAAAAAGTTTCACTTCTAACACTTTTAATTTGTTTATTTTTATATGTTTCAGATAGAAGAAGATAAAATCTATGGTAAAGTCAGAAGAGACCTTTGATATCATAGATTTTTACCCGTTTAATGAACTAAATAAAATAAATATCTAAAATTGATTTTAATAATGTATGAGGTTTATAAAACCTTTTTTTGCGGTGGAAACGTTTTATCAAGCTTACCTTTTACATCGTCGCCTTATCATTTAAAACCTTCTTTATATGTCTGTGGTTTTTTTAATCGAACTTAATTTAATAACTTTTCTTATCATTGCAAAACAGCTACATTATCCTACAGTTTTGTTAAAACAATATTTTGCTTGTTACTTTGTGATTTGCTTTCCAGTATCGATATTATTATTTCATGATTACCAAAAGCAATTGAATTTACATCACCTCATATTAAACATTCAGTATGCAAGCAAGTGCACGCGGTTCTGTAACATAGATAAAGAGACCATCTACAGTTTTTTACAGGTCTATTTTAGTACACAACCAAAAGCAACACTTGGCGGCTCGCTTGAAGATTAAATAAGTACTTTTGGGCTCCTGTAACATTACAACGTAAAGGCATCTATAACCATAGCTGCGCACAATCCATTAATGAAAGAGAAGCAAACTTTGCTAGCGCTATTTTCGCCTTTGACACTCTCCCTGAAGATATAGCAATTAAGACCCGGGTTTGACAAATATAATGTAGAAAACTTACTGTTTCCCGCAGTGTTACCGGCCTAATTCACGATCACGTAGGTGTATGGGAAACCTGTTCTTAGTAAGAGTGTACGTCGTAAAAGAAACATGTTAATCGAATTTACTTTTGGAAATGTCCCAGTATTTTTATCTGTGAACTTTTCTGCGCAAAAACCACGCAGCTTGATAGCTGTTCTTTTAAAGTGTAAAATAATATTATAAAGAGGAAACATTTGTGTCTTTGCATGTATATATGTATGTAAGTTTGTTACATTTTTACACAAAAAGTACTGGGCTGATTTGTCAAAAGCTGCATTTTCACTGAACGTCAAAGGCTATATTACTTTCTAAAAAAATAGGGATCCCTAGAATAATGTAATAATATAACCCAAGGTGTGAAAGAAAAAACTCTGTTATTGCGTGCTCTGCGAAAACTATTACAGATAGAAAAAAAATGTTCTCCAATATTATAGAACGTATTAATATTTATAAAAAGTCCGTTATATAAAAAATACCATATTTCCAGCTACTGTAGTTAAGCCACTATAACTACTTTTTCCGTTTTAAAAGATAATTTTAAAATAAAAATGCTGACAATAATTGAACCATATTATTCCTACGTCTGTATAAATACATACACTATTAAATGGTATTTTATTAATGACAATTTCAATACCTGTAGAATATTTTTTAAATTGAAAAATATCAAAGAAAAAATAAATCAATCTCTTCTCTTCTAAAATTATTTAATATTTGTTTTTATTTCTAACAATTTATTATAATGAAGCTAAAAATTACTGTAGAATATTTGATGTAATGACTAATGTCGGACACCCTACGTAGATGATGTTGTAAATTTAAAATGTATTAGTTAGATCTGTATATTGATTACATTATGAATGTGTGTATCTATTCTGAAAAGAAGTAATTAAAAACAAAGTGAAATAAAACTTTTCTAACTTCAAAAGAAAAAAAATAAATATAGTCCGACTAAGTAGACTTTTCACTTTCCCGAGTTCGGTATCTACGAGGGGGAAACCGCTGATACATTGTTAGTAAGTTATAACTATACCGCGCTACCATCATAGACTGTATAATCATTTACCAATAGTTGAGATCTCAGTCAAGTGCAAACCTGTTTATAAATTTGCAAAGACATCGAAAATTAACAATAGCTGCGGTGGACATTGTCGGGGCTATTCTCCTTCATCTGGAAAAATGGCTGGGCTGAGGGCACGTATCACTTTTCTACAGATTGGTACAGGTTACCACTCATGGTTGCTTCGGTAAATACCTGTTTCAAATCGTAGGATGTGAAAGATCGGCCATCTTCCGCAAGTGTGGTGCTTCTATAGACCCAGCGCACCACACGGTGATAGGGACTGACCTCTCGCTGTTATGCAATACTCGTCAGTGAGCGGGCTTAGATAACCGTTGACACCATAATCTCGGTAATGAAGGCACGGCAAAGTGAGCGAGTGAATGCCGCTAAAACATTCCAGTCCCGACGGAGGGGAGAAGGAATAAGAAGATGGAGGTTTTTACAACTTCTCTCCTTATAGAGAATCTGTGAGCTCGCTTCATCCGGTGAGCCAGAGATGAATGCCTCAACGAACTTCTGGCTCCCCATGCACGAATGACGACTGGTCACTCTGGGTTTAATAGGTATTCTGACACAGCTGACGAGTCCCACACTCCGTAAGTAAATACAATTCCCAGCGACAAAAAAAAGTACTGTTACCAATACCTGGTATATTGATCGCCATCTGCTACGAGTTCGTGTAAAATATTTTCTCATACCTATAATGATTTCTTTTAATAGATTGTCGTTAATTTTTCTTAAAACAGTCGTTACCATGGTGATCGAGCTCAATTGCTATACAACGTCGATGGTGCAGAAATAATTTTTGCAACGATTCACAGCAGCCACATTATAGCATAAGCGTTACGCCTACTTAATGACGTTAAATGTATTGCTCGAACACAGAGTAGTTAGTATTTAGTAATAGTGATGGACTACCATTATTGTCAGATGGACTTATCTCGACCACAAATATTGAGAGTCAAATTAATTCTTTAGTAGAAATCAACTTGTATTTATTACTGTTTAAAATAAATAACAGAAATGATATACGCAATCGTATACCTTCAATTTATAAATATGGCTTCTAAACATGTTTAGGTAATCTATATATATAAAAACAAGTCTTTTTTTCTTTGTTATCGATAAACTTGAAAACTGCTGGACCGATCGGCATGAGACCATGACCATTCGACGCGGAATTCATTGTAGAAGGTTTTAAGCTATTCATTTTTTTAATTACATCAATCCTTTACCATTTTTTTTTTCAAATATATGTGGATAGTCATTGGTTTCTGCTACGAAAATTTTGCCGGTCTTTGTGCGCTCGAATATGAAGAAAGAGTGATGTTCATTTGTTTTCGTAGCCTTATGCCGATCGGTCCAGTTGTTTTCAAGTTTATCGATAACTTCTTATATATCTTCTTCTATATATATAAAAGCAACTCTTTTTTTCTTTGTTATCGATAAACTTGAAAACTGCTGGACCGATCGGCATGAGACCATGACCATTCGACGCGGCATGAATTGTAGAAGGTTTTAGGCTATTTATTTTTTGAATTCCATCAACCCTTTACCATTTTTTTTTTTTCAAAATTATGTGGACAGTCATTTGTTTCTGGTACGAAAACTCGAGCGCACAAAAACCGGCACAATGTCTAACGTCACTTCAATGCTTATAAACGCGTTTCCATACACCCCCCCACGCATTCACCCACGCACTCCGACACATCCACCCACGCATTCCCACGCATCCATCTACGCACTCCCATGAATCCACTCTCGCACTCCCACGTATCCACCCACGCACTCCCACGCATCCACCCACGCACTCCCACGCATCCACCCACGCACTCCCACGCATCTATCCACGCATCCACAAGGTTGTGACATAAATTATTAGACCGATGCCTATAGCAACGGTTTTGTTAATTCGTTTCTAGGTTATGTAAGTATGGCATTTATTTACGCTATCTTTTGTTTCAAAACAAAAAATATTCTGTGTGTCATTTAATCGATTGTGTTTTGTTTAGTATTTGTAAAGCTGAAAGCTGCCACATTCCAAATCTTTTTGACAGAACGAAATCTGTCGGGTCTGCTAGTATCATCTAAAAACTAACCTTATACGTAATTTCTAAAATTAACAATGCAGGTAAAGTAAGTAGCAGTACATTAACGTCCCACTACTAGGCGCAGGCCTCCTCACTCCGACACACCACGCTGCTTCACTGCGGGTTGGCAGGCATAATACACTATTCCTTCACTCTCATAGTCCGATGTGACGGGAATCCGACACGACCGGAGAGAGATCAGACGCAGCACCGACGACTTAACGTACTCTCCGAGGCACGGAGGTGGGTCACACCGCCAACGTCCCAACTTCGGGCAAATATTGAGAAAATCTTAAATAGAAAACTAAATATTGATATTTGAATTGGCCGGACCCGGGACTCGAACCCAGGACCTCATGTCTGTAATCGAACATGCTAACCACTAGACCAATAAGGCAATATGAAATCAAAATACTTATTATATATAATTAAGAAGAATAAAAAACAATATCTATTGGATTTAGGTATACTTAGAAGATAAATATATATTTTTTGCATATATATAAATTTGTTATTATTTGAGACCTAAAACAACACTACTCCGTAAACAGTATAATTAGTTTAAATGCCCCTTTTAGTCCATTACTAGAACGCTAACATGACGACACCTTCAGATTTCCCATCCTGTAGACTTAAATGATAGTTTACCTACTCGATGTAATTATGGGAATACGTTTAGTTCAAGAAAACCTCTATTATAAGCTTGTTAGTTTGTAGTCATGAGAGCTACTTAGACTTTACTCTATATCGATGGCCCCTAATTATAAGCGGTTAACTTGCATTTTAGACATTTTGGTAATTTTGATGTACCACCCAATTAATCAACCACGGCATGATTTTTTAAATCATAAAACCATCAAAACATGATGCTTAAAACACGTGAGTGCGAAAGACAATACAGTAATGAATAATTTATCTTCGAAAAATTGTCTTAGGAAATTTGTATTTTATACTCGATTCTATGTTATATACGTAGGGGTCGTCGGTATGTTCACACAACTTTAACATTTTCAAAGAATTTGCAAGATAAAAGCTGTACTACTTATGGATGTCTTCTCCATCTGGTGCGCGATATCATAAGATTTAGCTCGAACTCCCCCATCCCATATCTCTAAAATCCTACGTGAGGTTTTCACAATCAAAAATCACGTCTTTAAAGTAAATTAATCAATATGTGTTGGGCTTATTAACACAACAAGCATCATTATTGCTATAATTGTTATTAGAACCAAATGACCATAAATACTGATCTAATTTATGAGTCACACAAATATTATATACAACAGTCGAAAAACAGTGATAAACAATAACACACGAATTCATTGTAATCAGTCGATGACACTTTTTCTGCGAATTTAACATAGTTATTAGGGAAATTACAATTAGGTTATATTTGCCGAAACCTCATTATTTCTTAACATCACACGCAAGAGATACTACGTTTTACTAATGACATTTTTAAATATCATATGTTAATATCTATTGTCGGAAAACGAAACCGGGACTACTGCAAGCGAAGCGAGCTCTCTTTAAGGGACAGTGGGAGTTCTAGCCAAATCTTATGTAATTTCTCAAATACGAAATTCTAAGAATGTGTGAGCGACACAAAGCAACTTAGTAGCACTACGTTTGGTAAACTTAAAACGCAATAGACTATATTAATTAAAATTAAAAACATGCATTTAAAAACCTTTTGCGAGATTTCAGGGGATGGGGAGGGTCAGGTAAAATCTTATGACAGATCACCTATGCAAAATGGCGTAAACAACATCACATAATGAATGTACGCCTCCTAAAATGAATTACGTTAAAATCAAAGGTAATACGGATTGGGTGCGGTTCTTGTAGCAGTGCGTAGGTTGGCTAATGGCTGTTCAAGCTTACTGATTGAAGCTAGCAGACTTGTAATAAAATGCGTCGGTAGTCGTAAACTGGCACTTGAACACGCTACCGGCGCCCGCGCAACTATCAAAGGAAAACACCGACAAAGACGCCGCGCCACTTTTCCCGCCCTGTCAACGCGGTCACGGTTCATACATAATGCCTGCCTCCAGCTAAAATCACGGCAGATGAGGTTTGCAGGCGATTGAATATTAATAACTTCATTTTGCATGAAGTGCCCATTACAATAAAAACGTAAAATAAAATCGCTTAATATGTTAATATTGAACGCCACGCATTCTCTTCCTTCGTCGATGTTTTATTCCCAGCAGGGCAAATTTAGGAAATTTACTAATTTGTCTGACTGGAGTGGTGGGCCGTAGCTAGTTATCACTCTAACTAGCAAAAAAAAATGAGTTCCGGTGCCATGCTACGTAGATACCATTAGCAGCTATGTAGCTACCTTTCACGCGCTACAGTCTTAGATACTATCATCACTTACCATGAAATGAGATTTCAGACATGTGTTAACTTGCCAGCTATAAATAATAATGCAAAATCTTTTAGGATTCCAATTTCGCTACCAGTGCTGTTGTAAGAGTGAATGATAAATTCTTTTTCCAATAATTCTACCTATTTTCCTTTAACTTATCTCTATATAGCTGAAGAATTCGTTTGTATATCTGAATCAAGTTTTAAGAGCTTCCATTGTCATACATCGCATTAATTTCAAAAATACGCAACAATCTTGTATGACAAAAAGTTCTAAAAAATTTCGCCCCTGCATATATTTACGAGTATCTTTTAAGATTGTCTCACTATAACTTTTATGGTAACCAAATTTGTGCCCTCCGTCTCTATTTTTATGTGATACAGACGAAATAGTACGGAATAGCTGTATAAAATAAAGTTATTATTTCCATTGATATTCAAATAAAAAAACCTTTGATTGTTTTTTTTTAAATATGTGTTTGTTGCGACTTCTATCGATTAACTTGTTTAGGAACTAACTCGTTTTAAAGGGACTTTCATAGGTTTTCACAAAGCTGATTTTATAGAGAGTAGTAAAATAAACTCAAAATTTCTTTTCATAATATCAACTGTTAATCTGTGAAAGTCCTAACAAAACAAAACCCAGGCGTTTCAGAAAATAGTTGCAATGGACAGATGAAACGCTCATCAAAAACCGATATTCTATATAGAAATTGTACAAACATTCGTGTAATCCTAATAAAATATTGTTATTTTGACATTACAAAAAGATATTTCAGTATTATTATTTTATTTACAAGCAATTCCCTGCGGTGTCACTCGCGTAATAGCGGATGCCTTTTGTCTAAAGTAAAAGTAAGTAGAGTTTCATCAAAATCGATTCATCCGTTGCATTCAAAGAGACAGATAGACAAAAATTAAATTTTGACAGCTGTACACTTTCATATACATTTTATGAAAAGCTGTTCATTAAAAATTGGATTTTTATTTATTTGTATACACATGTTCATCTATGGAAAATTATTTAGTGGAAATAAATTAACAAAAATAACAAACCTGGAATGGAATATGATATAGCATATAAATGTACAGCAGTGCCTAAGTCATGTAATAATTATAATAAAAATAGCTTCATAAGTCTGGATATTAAAAGAATATTAATTCCAATACATTGCAGGCATGTTGAAGTTTATGCTCTATAATATACGACCTTATCCAATAGCAAATATGATTAAAAGAAACTCGTTTGAATTGATTAAAAATATTTTATTCTGAAATGAGTTCTCTCACTTTCAGAATTCGTTTAGACTTAATACTGTAGTGTCGCCAGAGTAATCTTAATCCCATTGGAACGAGCCCAAAAACTGCGGGCGTCTTAAGATGGAGTCGCCGTTTTAATTGGTCGCATTACACTTGATCCCCTTATTAATAGGTTGATTACTTGCGGGCCGGCGGTTAAAGACGGACGCTAAACCGCCGCACGAATCTTATGCGACAACGCTTGGAGAATGCTCAGCTACTGCAAATGCATTTACCAGATCTAAATCAGCATTAAGGGGAGTAGAGAAGTTGAAGAATTGTTATATGGTGCTGGAAAAGCTGACTAGTCTTTAGTTCACAGAACCATTCGAAGCTTAAAAGTTTAAAAGCTGGGTCAACGTAATTTTTGAAGTGTAACCTCTATAGCTTATCGCCATGGTATCGCTTCGCCACTCGCTTCGGCTATTTGCCATCTCTTTCGTCTAATCGCATCAACCCGTAGCAACTATAGTGTTTTTAAAAAGATATACCTAACTTTTTCTTAATTAAAATAAAAAATAAAGTTGCGTGCGTACAAAGTACACATGCCGGAAGTGAAACTAATTTTTAAATCTTTTTTATATTTATACAAATCTAAAACTACATTTAGGGAAAAAGGAAGATATCTTAGGAATAAAATTGTCATTACAATATTAAAATCTCAAATGAAAAACCGTAAATAAAAATGCCACGTGTTTTATGTCAATATTAGAATTACTATTTAAATTTTGTTTTTGATTTCAAATTTTAAAAAATACATATATATTAAATTAATAAAAGACGAGAGGCAAATTGATTAGCCACATTTGTAAATATAACTACCTAACCTCAAACGAATTAGCATTTTAAACGCTGCACATCTTTGTGACGCTAATCACGCGCTTCATTCGTAAAAATTTTACCATCATGCGCCTAAAGAAAACAATGTTTAACAGGTTTTTTTGCTCTCTTTCGGATCCGCTACCTTCACAATGACAGATATTTCCACCATTTTCAACCCTTTACGAGCACCAAAAATTGTTTTGTAAACAAGAATGACGTAATATAAACTGCTTGTGACTCTTCCGACAGGAAATCCTCATGGGTACCCGTAACACCAATGGTGTGGGTTGCGGGTTATGCCGGATTCTTACTGACTAAAACCTGATGGCGCTCTGACACGTCGCAGTGACGATGCCGCGGGACCATTATCGCACGCGCCACAGAAGTGCGTGACCCTGAAATGATCCATACAATATTTACCACCATAGCAAAATCATAAAAATATTCTATAGGGATCAACTTCCTAAAGGCAGCGTTTCCTTTAAGATGTAAAGAAGCGTTTAAATTTTGGAAACCATTTAAAAGATTGATCGTTTTTCGTGTTAGTTATTTCACTCTGTAGTACTTTAACGCGTTGGAAGTTGATAGGTGCAGCGAGTCGAAAATATCAATATTGTTCGGAAATAGCCGGCGTATCGGCACTGCGGCTATAAATCTGTGAGGTGTCGGCTCCTATCGGACGCTCATTCTCCGCGTGATGGTTTGTATCATTTGCAAAGCAACACACGAAGTATTAAAAGTGCAATTACGTGTACGGTTTGACTTATAATTATATTTTTTATATTAAAGCTATTTTTTATACTTATGATAATAAAACACTGAATTAAACTCCGAAAATACACAACCAATTTTATAGTATTTTTTTTTTTTCATTTTGTTGGATTCAACCCGACCTGGAACATAAATGTTTCCTTTGTATTTTATAGTGAAAAAATGTTTTTAAGTGAAACTTCTTATTTTTTTCATTTACTATTTATTGCATTTAACTAGTAACATTAATTAATTACCTGTGAAACCCTATCAGGGTTTTGTAATTTTTTTTTAAGTAAATTTGTTGTAATTATTTTATATTGCCAAAGCCTGTCATCATTTTCTAATATGTCAAAATAATATTAATAATATATTATGATAATGTCCAATAAAAATAACTAGAAAATGAAAAGAAAATATCTATAATTTCATGTTTATTAACTTATTTAAAAGTAAAGTTATAGTATTAATAGTAGAAACAAAAGAAAAATATGAGTTCAAAAATTCAAAATATTACGCTTTTTCATATTAAATTATGCCTTCGTAGAAAAAAATCGTTACGCGTTACGCGAGATAGGTATGTGTGATAATGCATAACTATATTTTACTGTCTAACTTACAAAAAATTCAACAAATTGAAAAATAAATATTTGTATATATTATAAAATAAATTTGGAATAAAGTTAATTTATATAATTTAATATAATGTAAGCAGAAGATGTTTTACTTCCTGCATATATATATTGTGCCCTGAGACGTGTTTAATCCATCGCCCCCGTCATCCGGCGGTTCCAGCACGGTCAGTCCGGCATCTTATGACGCTAGACTAGAGTGACAAACCGGGGTTTTCTCTTACAGCGCACGATGCTCTACGGTTACGTTCGCCCGGACCGTCATCTCTTTCAAACGTAGGCAGCTCAGTACCGTCACTTCACCCTGATTTTGCCTTATAGATGTTGTCGCAATGCAGCGCGATGGGTCCCGATCCACAGGGAAGCCTTGAAGGGATCGGAACCTGGGACGCGTGTCCCATTACTTAAATGTAATGCCACGCTGAACAGAACGAGATCCCAAACTATCTTCATCCAATGCTGCTCCACAGCAGCCATTGTTAGTCGGTCTCCGCCAACAACTGGGAATGGTAACGATTCGACCGGACTCACGCCACATGTCTACTACCATAACCTAAAGCGCCCGCGAGTTCTTTACTCTAGCACCAAAGATCGAAAGCACCGACAGCGCAGTTCTAGGGGTAAAACGCCCAGTAGTAAAACGTTTACCTGCGATGTTTATCAAAAGAGATACATATATACAATTATTAAAATAAATTCAGCCAACACTGTAACTAAACGAGCAATAGTGTATTCAAAGAATTTTATAAGTATGATTATTCAAACTTTTTAACTTTTGGCATGTCTTTTCAACTATACACGATTAAAATGTCTAATGTTTGCACAAAAATTTCAAACGTCACACACTAATAATAATTTGAATAATGACATTTTCGAAAAAAATACGACAGCAGTACGTAGAACGTCAACTTACTTATATTTTCTGTTCTCTAATATTTTAAGTAAATAGGAGGAATTAGAATTTCTTCATTCAACAAAAAATGCCACATCAATCTCGTCGCCGTTCAAGTACATCTATAATAAGTTCTCGACGTTTAAGTGGACAGCACGTCCATCCTGATGTGTCAGAACTTACGTTGTTGAAAGAGGAACCACATAGCGGTGACCATTTTCTCTCACCCGCTCAATTGGAAACAATTTATAGAACTAATTTGAATACTGGTCTAACAGAAGATTTTGCTAAAGAATTATTGGAAACCCATGGCGAAAACAGGTTGAAAGAACTAAAAGGAAATAGTTACTGGAAAATTTTTCGTCACAACTTGTTTGGATGGTTTCAATGCGTCCTTTGGTGTGGAGCTTTTTTAAATTTCATTGGATTTTTCTTTTCTGAAGATCATGAGGAAGGTGAAGGTGGACATTCTGGCAAAGAATATTTATATTTAGGTTGTGTGATTACAGCTACTATAGTTGGAACCGGGCTTTTTGGCTTTTATCAAGAAGCAAAAAATTTAGCAGTCATGAGTGGTTTCGAAAAAATGGTACCTCCCAATGCTACTGTTATTAGAGATGGTGTTAAAAAGTCTATTCCGAACAGTGAAGTAGTAATAGGAGACATCGTGGAGATGACGGGTGGAGAAATTGTTCCTGCAGATGTAAGAATTCTAACATGCTCTAACTTTAAAACAGATATGGCATCTCTCACTGGAGAATCGGAGCCTATTAAACATAGACCAGAGTGCACAAACGCAAACGCAATGGAATCTAAAAATATGGTGTTTTTCGGTTGTCCTATTACAGAAGGTTCGGCAAGAGGTATAGTAGTCGCGACTGGGGAGTTAACTGAAATAGGGAAAATAGCAGGCTTGGTTACTGGTTTAGAAAAGGAGGAAACACCAATAGCTAAAGAAATAACTCATTTTATCAAGTTAATATGTGGAGTTGCCTTTACTTTTGGTATTATATTCTTTATAATGGTATTTGTAATACAAAAAAGTTGGCTCACAGCATTACAGTACATGCTTGGTATAATATTAGCCAATGTACCCGAAGGTTTAATTGTAACTTTAACTGTATGTATGACGTTATCAGCAAACCAATTAAAACAAAAAAATTGTCTTGCAAAAACCCTGCAAGCTGTAGAAACGTTAGGTTCAACTTCTTGTATATGCTCCGATAAAACTGGTACACTAACAGAGAATCAAATGAATGTTTCACATTTATTTTGTAACTATACTATTTATGACAAAACAGATCATGCTCATGTGTCTGATCATGCCTATGCAACGCTAAGCCTCGCTGCTTCTTTGAATTTGAAAGCTACGTTTACTCACGATTCACTTAATTTACCTATTGAAAAACGAAAAATTCTTGGTGATGCCTCAGAGTCTGCAATCTTAAGATATATGGAAATCAATAGATCTGCAACACAAGCAAGAGAAGAAAATCCTAAAGAAGCTGAAATACCTTTCAGTTCAGCATATAAATACCAAGTTACAATTCATAAAATGCGTTCCACGCAAAGTTATTATTTGATAATGAAAGGTGCGCCTGAGATTGTTGTAGAATTTTGTACAAAGGTCCTTACTAATGAGGAAGATCAGCCATTAACACCGCAAGCAAAAAAAGAGCTAAAAGAAAATTTTATAAAACTTGCTAACATGGGTGAGCGTGTGATTGGCTACTGTGATTTTGAATTACCTCTTACTGAATATCCACTGGGTTATAAATTTGATACACAAGAGCGAAATTTTCCAGTTGAAAATTTGAGATTTGTAGGTGCAATTTCTATGATAGATCCACCTAGGCGTGACATTGAAAAGTCTATTGCTCTTTGTCGCCATGCAGGCATCCGTGTCATAATGGTCACTGGCGACCATCCCGTAACTGCATTAGCTATATCAAGAAAATGCGGCACAATAACACATCCTACCGCATACGACTATGCATTTGAACATCATATAGATCTATCTGATGTACCACCTCATATTAAGCAGCAGTTTCGTGCAGCTGTCATAACTGGCGATGAACTGCGTAAAATGAGCGTACATGACCTGAAAGTAGCTCAACATAAATATAATGAGATAACATTCGCTAGGACTAGTCCCCAACAAAAACTAGTAATCGTAGAAACATATCAGTCTTTAGGACACGTCGTGGCAGTTACTGGTGATGGTGTCAATGATTCACCGGCTTTAAAAAAAGCAGATATTGGAATTGCAATGGGAATCACTGGTACAGAAGTTTCAAAACAAGCTGCCGATATGATACTATTGGACGACAATTTTGCGTCTATCGTGCTAGGTATACAGGAAGGCAGACGTATTTTTGATAATTTGAAAAAAACAATCGCCTATACTTTAACATCAAATACGCCAGAAATGCTGCCATTCGTTTTGTATGCCTGTTTAGGAATGCCTTTGCCCATGACTCTTATTTTAATTCTTGTTGTTAATGTCGGCACTGATTTGTTGCCGGCAATGAGCCTTGCTTATGAAACTTCCGAACAAGACATTATGAATATTCCTCCTCGTAAGCCTACAGATCACCTTGTCAATAGAGTATTAATTTACATGGCGTACTTTCAGATTGGACTTATTCAGTTTCTTTCCGGGATGTTTTGTTATTTCCTAGTATTTGCACAAAGTGGTTTCTTTCCATCCAGTTTATTTTTCGTGCGTCGTGATTGGGAATCCTCTAAAACTGTGGTAAATGACACCTTAGGCCGTCCGTGGTTTTATGCAGACCGAAAAAGAGTAGAGAGAAAGGCCCAAACCGCTTACTTTGTTGCAGTATGTTGGACACAGGTGTCTGATGTAATTATTTGTAAAACTCGTAGAATATCATTGCTCCAAAAAGGAATGAAAAACCAGGTTCTAAATTTTAGTATTGTTCTTAATATTTTTATGGCCTTACTTGTCACCTATGTTCCCTTATGTCACGAGGTGTTTGGCACTGAACCAATAGCTTTCCATGACTTTTTTCTGTCAGCACCCTTTTTTGTTCTTATGATAGCTTTCGATGAAGTGAGAAGGTATCTAATTAGACGTGGCTATTCGAAATGGATAGAAGAAGAAACTTACTATTAAATTTAAAGGAACTTGAATAAGGAATTGTTAATTTAATATTTAATTGATTTCATATATATCATAGTAAGAAGGTAATCTTATTATTTGTTATGTACATTAAGAATAAAAATTCTAAATACATATATTGCTAGTCTTTTAATTAAATTAATTAGAATAATAATGAGCATTATAAAAATGTCTTCCATGTATCTCAAAATTATCTAACGTAAACTTAACTCCTTTAGACGACTAGCAAGAACAAGCAATCAGAAAAAAATGTGCTTTTTTAGTATAATTTAATTATTCTCTCAGTATCTTACTGTTCCATATTAATATTATATATTTTTATTACATAAAGACGTTTGACCTTTAATACTAATGACTTTATTTTTTTCGAGATAATTCAGTGCTTAGGATCTGAGATGATCTTTGGATCTGAGATCTGAGAATTAAAGCCATCCAAAATTGTCCTTATGGATAGACACTTCAATATTTAAAAGATAACCCTTATGAATATAAAACAAAAAATAATTAGTTGTATTAGGCCCGTTATGAAGAAGTTTTCACTTTTGTCGTGTTATAATTACGTACATACAAAATACTAATAATAATAGACAAATTTCCTTTATTAATAAATCCATATTCATGATTTTAATCACATGGTATAGTGTTTCATAAAAAAAACGTTGCATCAGCTGTTATAATAGAAATCATCATCAAGTCGAGGATACGTTTTTTAAACAACACTTCTTTGGGCACGTTGGAAAAAGTTACGACACAGTACTTATTTATGAGTTGAATTTAAAATGATATATATTATATAAGCAAAATAGTTTCACGTCCCCCAAGTGTACACTGATACACGAACACTGTATTTAACTGTTTTATTAAAAAAATACCCGATTATTTTACATGCTGTCTATACAAAACAAATAAAGGTTGATTGCAGCGCGGCCGGCGCGTGCTGTTTGAGTCAGCGAGGTAAGTGCTGCTCACAATTAAGATTGCACCAATGAAGACACATGCTGAAGTGTTTTCTAATTATGTTCGACATCAATCACAGCTCACCCAGAGCCAGAACACCGCCAATCAAGTAATTGCATCGCGTGCATCGACTTTTCGGCCCTCGATAATAATAGGCATTTTATTGCTTGTAATGGAGTCTCTAGGGCCGCGGCCCGGCGTTCGGTGGAAGTCCCTGCTTTTAATTTAGATTAACATATTTAGGAAGCTCTTACGTCCGCTTTGTATATTGTTTTGTAATCAATTAAACTCCAGTTTTTCTATTTATGATACGATAATGGAATGTTGATGCCGTTGAGTGCTAGCTATCATGTTGATTGATTAAAAAAACATGCAACACTACCCTTATGATTTGGATCGTAAAGTGCTGTGAGTCAGCTTCTAATCTAGCAGCGTTTCACGTCAGCTGGAATATTTGACACGGCATAACGAAAATGTTTTCAATTTGTGGAACGGTATGCGTTCGTGACCTACACAAAGTAGGTGATTTTAATCGGACAGGTGGGCTGATGATACCCCTTCGACTCGTTTCTCGGACTAATTTGAGAACCGTAAACGGAACGTGTTATCTTACGGGCCTTAAAATTTTATACTGAATTCAAGGTGGAGGTTTGATTTTGATATTTAAGTTTTGCGTTATTTATAGAATATAACACAAAATTGTTTCTAACTACGTCGGCTATAGGCTTTGAAACCATGAAATCGATGTACCCCAAACCGGTTTCATTAGAAAGATATCTTAGTAGATATCAGTAACATAAATATTATTTACATGATTTCTGCTGGATTAGATTAAGAAAATATTATTTTTTAATTTGCCTAGCCCTGAGACTTGTGGGACTTTGGCCGTGACTAGTTACTACTATACCCGAACGATTGAAAAGAAAATTGCTTTTACTTAGATTGCATCACTATTTCATTAGTCAAAGGTGGTGATTTTTTTCTAAACAATAACCAGTAACATGAAAACATTAAAGTAAATTTCTATGCCATCTAGCATGAACATGTTAAAGTTCAAAAAGTTTAATTAAAAAATTATTACCGATTAAAATTTGTAACTCTTGAGTACGAATAAACAAAGACTAATCAATTGGTCCATCAAAAGCATCCAAATGATTGCAAAATATAATGCTTTTTAAAAACTAATTTACACTTGTCTCTTTTAAGGTACTCCTCAAATTATTAAATAAAGCTAACTACAGAAATTGAATAAATACTAGTTGTGCGTCTTTGACTAGATTTGTCTTTAAACCGCATTACTTACTATAAAGAGCGGAGATTTAACGCAATCTCCGCAAACATAAAAACAGCATTATGTACACCCATCCATCATATTTTATTATGAGGCTTGAAAACATAGTAACAATTGAATATTTTCGAAAAAAAAACTTCTTTGTTCGAATTCTATAAATGGTTTGTAGCAACGAATTCGGCTATCGACATCGAAATTGTAAGACCAGATCACCTATCACCGTCCGATGTGTTCGTAAATCATGATCAGCCGTTGATCGGACGTGATGCGATGTCAGATTACGGCGCTCCTAGCTTTTTGTTTGTAATTTGTGATCGCCGCCGAGATGCCTGGATGACTGGCGCGGCAGTGGTCCAGCCAAAAATATTTAACAATCGTCATCGATACAAGTGGCATGCTTTAAAATACAAACACGTTTATTACTTAATGAATTCGTTCGTCTTTGATTTCCATTCCTTTGGTCAGAAGTTATCTATATTCTATCTATCTTCTTCTTTCTCAAGCTATATCCGATTTTTAATTGGCCTCGGCTCTTCTATATTGTTTATATATCTATATAAACGAATAAAATTGGATTGTCTATTTGTAATTTTAAATTAACAGCTTTGCACTAAATGCATATGAAAGTTTATGCGGTACTTATAGCATAAAAACAATTTATCCGTCTGTTTGTTTGGTTGTATGTTTGTTCTCGCTAATCTTTGAAACAGTTTGACCGACTTTAACGAGACTTTTACTAGCAGATAGCTATTGTTACAAGGAGTAACTTAGGATATCTATAATAGAAAAAAAGGTATTAGGAATTATGCGGGGAACGCCGCGTGGAACAGCTGTGTGCCGTGTAAAAAACTGCGTGCATACAAAGTACACATGTCAGAAGTGAAATTTCTTTGGCAAAATAATTTGTAAGTCTTATTTATATTTATACCAATGTAAAACCTTACATTTGCGAGACTTAGAGGGAGGGAAAAAGGAAAATATGTTAGGAATTTAATTGTCATATTATAAGTGTCATAAATTAATAAAAATAATTTATTGAAATCTCAAATGACAAATAAAAATGCCAAATAAAAAACGCCGCCAATCTTAGTGACGCTAATCGCGCGTTTCAACCGTAACAATTTTACCCTCATGTGCCTAAAGAATATACCAGTTGCCGGATTCATCATATTCTAGTCTATATATGTAAAGTACAAAAGTTATTTCTGCCTATGTCTTTTGTAGACATTGGAACAACCCACCCAATTTCTCTTAAATAAGTTTCTTGACAAAGACAGTAATGAGAAGATAGTTTTATCATCAAACTCACTCACCCAAATTTTCAGTCATCACGAGATGTTTAATACTATTTCCACACGAGTAACATCGCGTGGAATAGCTGGTAATGTTTTTCATTGCCAATGCCAACTTATTCACCTATTAGGCTTTCGCGTTAAACGTAATCATTTTTCTGCTGTTTGGCTGGAATGAAGGTTGACCAACGAAGTCGTTTTGTCTCCGTAGTATCCCTACCTCAATAGTAAGCTTATTAATCCAGAAAAAATTGTCGGCTTGGAAAAAGTGAGAGATACAAAAGACATAAGCGGCTAACAGTGGGTAATCCGTCACCGAGCCGAACGACATGCTTGACAAGAGCATAAAAGACCGACTGGAGCATCGTCATGCTACGTTTTTTCAACTTTTACCATAGTATATGTAACCGAGGCATTAATTTCATGTAATAAATACCCATTGCACCCCTTACCACTACAAAAACCATTTGTCCAGCTTGCAAATTCTATCCTAAGTCTAATTAATAAAAACTAATTTATTTTAAAATTGCAACGTAAAGTTATTTCAAACGGTCTGAATTCTGAAAAGAGTTCCAGATAGTTTCTAAATTTCTGAATTCTACAGAACTTTTTACTGGAAAGTTAGAACTTTGTTGATTGATTATTTGAAGAGAGGAAATATCACAAATATTTCTAATAACAATTTGTTAAAAGAAAGTTAATTGAAAAATCATATCATAAGTTGCAAGATTACTTATACGATAGAAACGCGTGGGAGTGAACGAATTGTTCTAATTTGAATTGAAATATATTAAATCAATATGATATTGCAATGATCATGGTAACACAAAAAAACAAAATACCCGACTGAGTTTGTTGTGGGCTCTTCTCAGATCAGAGCGCGAAGAAAGCCTCGTAACTTTATTTAATTTATATTTTAAGTCGTTCTTTAATACCATCATCAGACGTACATTAGAATTGTTGTGTGGAAAAAAAATATTATATTTGACGATTCAAATGTGCTGTAATAGGCCTACTTGACAAAAGATATTTTGATTTGGTTGGATATACATTATGATACTACATTTGATATAAAGGTACTAAAGCAGCTGTTCTTGACCGAAAGACGCAGTATTGATAGAAACCTACAGACGCNATTGTTTATATTTGTAATAAATAAGTAATTTAAAAAGCAATGGTTTCTTAATACAACCTACAAAAAATTTTAAACATGTATTACGACGAACTCAGACAAATTGAATATAAGCATCTTCAAACATTCCTTAAATATAGCCAAAAACGGATAAAAATGAACAGTTTGAATATTGTTAGCAAAAATAAATGTACATTGTAAATTTTTAACCTTTATGTCACATTGTTGTTTTTAGTGAAGTCTTACTAAGGCTGGACGTGATCTAGGGTTAAGAATGATTTCAATACCAAAAATCCAAGATCCTTTATCACTCTTCAGTCTGGGGAGATCAGTATTTGTATTCATAAAGGTTTCATATGGCAGAAGTTATATTTGTACAGTGACTCCTCTTATATAATAACAGCTAACATGATAGCTATATATCAAAACTACACTCCGTAGCATTAATATAGTTATTTTTTTTTAACTAACTTACTTATATGTTAGATATCTGTCTATGAATTATTTTGTGCGTATATTTATTAATCTATAAATGTTTTTTTCATTTCGTTTCTATTGCATTTACTAAAAAATAGGTCAAATTACCGTCTTTTTTCGACTATTCAATTAACCATTGTAAATTAATTCTCAAATTAATAAAAAAATCGTTATTGTGATCACAATTTTATATATAACTATCCACAACAACAATATAGGGCACATTTTAAGTGGACTTTGAAATACTAAAGTTATAATACTATTCACATACACGTTTTTTATGTGACATTGCACGGATATGTTGACAATGGGACGCAAAATTTTTTATTGTTCCTTTCTACGTCGTTTCGGCGTAATTCTATATTGAAAGAATACGTCACTCAAACGTCATAACATTACCCAATGGAGCTTTAGATTTCCGTAACATTAACAATATTTAGTACGGTCACAGCTTGTAAACATATAAATAGTAAACTAAAATGATTTCTAACGTACAAACGAACCCGTGACCACCTTGCTTTTCTATACATTATAACGTCTCCCAAGTCTAGTCTGAATTAACTCATAAACATCAAATAAATAAGACCTATGTCCATATTTTTATTAACATGCAAATAAAAATGTAGTCCCATAAAATCGTTTATATCACATAAAATATATGTTACTCTTGATAACAATTGTTACAATGCCATAATAGGTAGGCGGAATATTTGAAATATGCAATTTTTTTTAAGTTTTGTTAGTATATATAAATAGAAAATATTAGAATATTATCTATTTATATATACTAACAAATCGAAGTATTTGCTGATCGCAATTATTTTACTTCCATAAGAGTTTTGTATATAAAAAACTAGAAGCGAAAAATCAGGCAAAAATACTAAAGTAACGGACGCACTGGGTCAGGCACTATAATTGAAGTGGAGATGGACTGGCCACCTAACACGGTTAATAGATAATAGGTGGACCATACTATCCACAAAATGGATTGGTCCCACAGGAACAAGAAATGTCGGTAGGCCTAAGAGACGGTGGGCTGATGATATAAAAGAAATTGCACGGAAAAATTGGATGGAGAAGGGTATCAATAGGGATGCTTGGAAAGAGTTGGAGGAGGCCTCCACTCATAGATAGAGGTCCACATCAAAGTGAGAAAACTAACCATACTAACAAATAGATTTAAAAACTACTAATATTAAAATGTACATTTATAGAGATGTGGAATAAATGGCTTTATTATGATATGATATATAATAAATTTTTTATCCGGCTAGTCTTAGAAACAAATGGACTGACTTTAACGGAGCTTTCATTGGGAGATAACGGATGTTGCAATGAATAACGTACGTTACCTTCCATCCAAATTTCCCGGTAACATAAAATGCTTATACACATTTCACAACGAGAACTTAGTGGTGCCTGCAAAATTTTTAATACAAAAAAAATAAAAACAAACTTGTTATCCCATATTTTAGAGTGAAAAAGGTTCAGAAATCATTTGTCGGGTCTAACGTACGCATTTTTAATAAGATACCGCAATCAGTTTTAAGAAATGTCAAAAAATCACTTTTACAAAAGCCACATTATAAAATTGAAGGTTATTTGAGCGATATAAATGTTTGAAGCAAAATATTACTCATTGTAACATACACAACTGTGGCCATAAGAGTAACCGTTGAGTTTCTTACCGATTTCATCTCGGCGGCTTCAAGTCTTCGAACCGATGGTAGATTGGTTACCAACGGACAGAGTAGTGACGATTCCAAAGAGCTTTTTGAGCCTACTTGGATAAAGAATATTTCGATTTTGTATCCTCCTGACTAATTGAGACCACGTCGACAAAAGTCATACAAAGATTAACCATCTACGCAATATATAGTGCACCGCAATATACGTGAACACTCTCTATACCAGTGTTTCCTAATGTGGGGCCCACGGCTAACACGGGTACTTTGATAGATAAGGGGGGGGGGGGAGAGGCAGGACCATACTAAATTAATTAAAAAAAATCAATATTAAATATATTTGGAATTTCAGTTTTTCATTACATGTTTTGAATTTTAACCTACGACGTTTTGTTAACAATTTCATAATGACTTCATCCTAAAACTTATCATATGTCTTAGATGAAGAAATTATATTTAAAAAGGTTAAAAATGATGTACGGGAAGCACTGGTGGAGTCTAGCCTAACAAGGTTGAGAAACACTTCTCTGACGCTCAGATCATATCCGCCACCTTCCACCGTAGGAAACCTCAGGGCAGTAGGTATGGGGCCTGCTGTCCGATAGAGATGTCCCACGTGGAGGCTGGTGAAGTGCCGGGTGTTCCGGGAACGCCATCTTCGGAGCTATGGGTTGGTGCCACGACATCGAACTGGGCCCATTTAGTTTTATGGCATCGTTATTGACGGGGCTATGGCAGCGTGCCATTAACGAACCCATGGCCTCGTCATCGAACGATTTTGGAGCACCATCAGGTTTTAGCGGAAAGGAGTCCGGCATAACTCGCAATATTCTTTCCCCGGCATGTTGTGAGTATCCAAGAGGATTTCCTGACAATAAAAAAAAATAAAATACTTTCATAGTTGATGTGACGGCAAATCCGACACGATCGGAGACACATCAGGCGCAAGCCCGACGGCTTTACATACTCTTCAAAGCAAGGGGTAGTAGCACATTACCAAAATCGCAGCTGCGAACAAATACTGAAAATTTCTCATAGAGATTATATCTTTCATGACCTATTGGCGAATTAGCGGACCACAAAATCAATGCGACAAATGAAAAATAACACTACATTAGAAAGCTACTGTCTAAATAGTGAGAAACGTCAATGATTCCACCGTTATTAGAAGTGTTATCGAGTCTGCGTGCGTCGGTCGAGCGGCACCAGCAAATTATAGACAAATCTCGAGAAGGTATTATTTTTTCAACGCGTCCGGGTGAGAAATGCGTGATTGGGGGCCGGCGTGAGATTACAGAGCGAAGACACGCCACCGGCCGCGCTCTCACCCACTTATAATCATTATTTAGATCATAATAAAGTGCTAGCTCAGTAATTATTACCACCCAAGATTTCACAGATTTTATTGTTAACACATTAGTGTACACAATCTACATTAATTCCCTATCAAATAGGTACAGACAAATTGAAAACATGAATAAAAACACATTGTTTTAATCTAACAAACATGTAATACACGCACTAGGTATTTTTTACATTATTTAAAAATAAAACAAATTAAATACATATATTTAAGGATATCTTAGTTATGGGAAAAAAATATTACTATTTGCGAAAGAACTATTCTAAGACGCTGTCTGTCAATCTTTTATCTGATCTACATTATAACAATAATAAATAAATTGTTTTGTCAAAAAAGGTATAGTATAGCTATTCGTCACTTCTAAAGATGCTTTATTTTTGTATATTACATATATGATTATTCACACAGTGAAATATTCAAGTATTATTCACAGATACACGAGTATGCTCGGAAATTACTATTATATCGATACGTCAGTGTATCTTTCCGAAGGAAAAGGTAAAATACCTTCCTATAAGTACTTTTTATTGCATTTTAATAGGTATAATAAATATTAACGATAAAATATTTCATTATTTCAATCGTTAAATACAAAAGTATTTGCCTCAGTTTACATGAAGTCATATTCGTTAACTATTAAAGAATCTGTGGTGGTCTCTTTTAAAGCCCTTAACTTACAAATTATTTATAAAAATCTCCTTTTTACGATGTCAAAATAAGATTTTTTTACTCAATGCATGTGATTGTTTATGTAATATATAGCTGTTTTAAATAGGTTCTTTCAATTCCTGTTGTAAAAATCGTCATACTGCTTCAATACGATACATTTAAGATTTTAGGCAATATTGTACTTAAATATGTATAGTAAGAACGTATGATGACGAGAATGATAGACTATGATTAGAACACAGATGGGTGATTTAATTTACTGAATTACTAATTTACTAACCTATAATTGGAGGTTTTATCTTTGCTAACTGCTTTCTTATTTAACAAGACAAAAAGCTTACACCGTATTCTATTTGTAAGCATAACACCAACGTGCATCAGAAACAAAAGTGAAAATACAAGGCAGACAAAGATATAAATCGTTGCTTTTGATGAATAGTGACACAATTTGATAAATCTAATTTCCAGAAAAGCCATTTGATAATTAACCAAACTGTTTAAGTCCTCCAATGATGTTGTGTGGTGTCATTGCGTCATTATTAATGATTTGAATATGAAATTTATATAAGAAAATATAGACTATTTTACATTCTTCGGAAGGCCTTTGAAAAATAAATAAAATGTTGAAATAACGGTATTTTGTAATGACAAATCTTCATTTTTGCTAAATTCAATATGTGATTTTAAACAAGACAATTTAGACTATTTTGGATTCTACGGGGTCTATAAATGAATTTTTTAATTGTCTGATTCTTCATTCAAAGACATATAAAAAAATAAATCAATATTCAAACCGTCCACCAAAATTTCTTTAACCACATTGAAAGGCGCGTCGAAAACGCGTTTTTTATTATGTTCGTTATTTTGAGTGAAATTGCGAGAGCATTAAGTTGAGTGCAGGGTGGAAGGGATCATTATACACCGCCTTATAATCAGAGGTGCCGCCGGACGAACTGAAACATATATTAGAATCAAATTAATTTGTTACTAATACTTTGTTTTAAATTGCATTTGAGTGACAATTACTCAAAATACGTATAATAAAAACAGACATCGAAGTCCACATTGTGAATCCCTAATCAAAATAACTAAGGTGTATTTATATGACGCCAAAAGCCAAAACGTAGATGTATCACTAAACATTGATTCTTATATAAATGTGCTGTTATGAAAGGAATTTAAACTTTAAGCATACCCGACCTCGTTTTTCTATAGCATATGATAAGTTACACGCTTGGAATTTTTCGTTGCTCTAGAACTTTTGGCTAAATTCATCAGGATAACATAATAATGTTTCCCTGTTAAATTGTCTACTTTTCATGACAAAAGTTAACAGTAACTTATCGTGCGCGAAATGTAGTACTGACGAATACATGTAGATAGTTGATATTTTAATCAATTCTTATAATATCAACTATTTACCTGTTTTCGTTAGTACTACATTTAGCTAATATTTGGCGTCTTTATCGAACTTCTAAACTAATATTATAAAGAGGAAACATTTGTGTTTTTGCATGTAAGTATATGAGCATATTTCTTACGTTTTCACACAAAAAAACTGGACCAATTTCAAAATCCATTTCACTATTAGAAAGCTGCATTTTCGCTGAGCCACAGTCTATATTACTTTCTCAAAAAAAAATTGGGATTCCTAAGAAAAATATGCATTAGCATAACCTAAGGTGTGAAACAAAAAATCTGATATTGCGTGCACTGTGAAAACTACTGAAGATTCAATAAAAAAATGATCAACAATATTATAAAACGAATTAATATCTACAAAAAAGTCCTTCGTACCATATGTCCAACTACTGTAGTCATGCCACTATAACTACTTTTTGCATTTCAAAAGTTTACAAGTGCCGAAAATAATCAAACCATATTAATCATGTCTCCGTATTAATCTTTATCCCATTAAATATTATTAAAGACTGTTTCAATACCTGTGAAATACTTTTTAAATTATTAAAATGTTTTATTCTATTCAAAAGAAAAAAATCTCAATCTAAAGAAAGTAATGTCTCCCGAGTCGAACTACAAATTGTAAAATGTGGGGTATAGGGAAGTTCTTAGACAATAACGTATTACAAATAAATCTCTTCTCTAATATTATAGAAGAAAGTTTTGCATTTTGATTTTTTATTTTAATTTTTAATAACTTGATTATATCAAGCTAATAATTACTGGACCGATTTAAAAAATTCTTTCAACACATATAGAGTATATTTAAATTCAGAAATGTCGGATATTTACGTAAATGATATTACGAATTTAAGAATGTATTAGTTACTGTAAAGTCAAATCTGTATATTGATTAGATTATAAATGTAAGTATATGTCTAATAATCTGCAAGGAATTGATTAAAAACTTAGTGAAATAAAACTTTTATGTTAACAAAAATAAGTCTACGATCCGACTTAGTATTTACGCGGGTGTAACTGCGAGACATTGTTAGTAAATTATAGAACGAATACCTATCTAGTATTGTAAAAACTTACAACCCTCAATTTACCCCTAAATATTATTGGTAACAGATTAGCGCTTTACTGTAATCTCAGCTGTTGTTAAGTGCTGCAGGGTAATATGAAAGCTCGCTATTCTAATTCTAATTTACCTCTTATGATTTCTATGGAGCATCTTATTGGACCGCAAATTGTTGGCTTGGTGATCCGTCTTTGCTAGCAGAAGGTAAGTAGCCACATCAGGAGTCTCCCAAGACTTAGACAAATTAGAAAATGCGATTTCCTAAATTTCCCCTACCTGGATTGAACCTGTGACCTCTACGCGAAGCGAACACTCGCAAAAGCGAGGCTGTCAAAATTTCTAAGTTGCTAAATATGTTTAACTTACTAATTTACTAAACGGTAACATTCATAGACGTATCTTGAAAATTCTCAAACAACGTTCTAGGATTTCTTATACCTCTGATGGGGACCATAATTCTCTACATTCCAGAAAATCTGTCTAGGTTTTAACGGTACGACTCAATATAAAATTAAAAGTACGTGCGTACAAAGTAAACATGTCAGAAGTGGAACTTCTTTAGCAAACAAATTTTTAAGTCTTATTTATATTTATATAAATCTAAAACTTTAGGTTTCCGAGATTTAGAGGGTGGGAAAAAGTAAGATATGTTAGGAATTCAAAGAATTTAATTGTAATTAAAATATTAAGTGTCGAAAATGAATACAAATAATTTATTAAAATCTCAAATGAATTGTAAATAAAAAGCCACGTGTGTTGTCAATATTAAAATTATGAATTAAATTTTGTTTTTGATTTTAAAATTTAGAAAAGAGAATTTATGAATTATTTTTTTTTTTTTATGAAATTTAGTATCCAAAATTATTAAATGACGAGTGGCAAGTTAAAATACCACGTGTTATTTGTGAATAATTAAAATACTTAACCTTCAAACGAATTACAATTAAAACGCTGCAAATCTTCGTGACGCGAATCATGCGTCAAAGTCCTACTATTAGTTAGGAACAATGTCACTATATATTGACCAAATTTTTATCGTGAACAAAATTTTATTTATTCGTCTAGTCAAGTTGATAAGTTGTAGTAAATGATACTTGATGTCTATACAGCTTTTTTCCTTTTCTCACGCTCAAGTCACGAAAGCTCACGTCAACGGTTTATAGGTATTATCTGCATTGCGAATATTGGAGTAACCAAAGAAAATCTTTGTGAAACAATTATTTCATTTATGAATTACACCAAAATTTAAAACTACTGACAAAAAGGATTTATGAGAAACTTCGAAGGGGAAGATAAAACCGAACTGGACCAAATCCTCGACATTTTAAATAAGGGCCAGGTCAAGAGTACTCTAAACTGACGAAATTGTATGAAAGGTTTAATGAGAATGAAAGAAGCGAAGGAGATAGGCAAGGATCGTGGCAAGTAGAAGGACATGGTCTCTACCCACCGCTATGGGAATGAGGCGTGATACTGTGTCTGTATGTATGTAAAATATGTAGTTAAGACAGAATACAGTCTGTCGAATCAGCTAGTCTTTATGAAGCTACTGAACTCGTCTAAAACGGCTAGACCGATTTTGTTGAATTGTTATGTGTGTCTTCATGTGGAGTCCAGTATGGTTTAGATTGATAAATGGACCCATTAACTAACTACGCGGGTTATGAACTACGCGGATGATACAACCGGGAATAGCTTAAATTGATATAAAATATATTTTGTATATTTTCAGATGTCTGAAGTGAAATTTCTTATGGCACAATATGCACACCTACTTTATGTGTATTGAATGAGACTAAGCCGTTACGCTTGGCTACGTAATGTTCATTTAAGCTCTCTTGCGCTCGGTTCTCGACGACTAAGGGAGCGAGAGAGTTATATTCTTTGGGCTTGACCAGCCTCTAAGTATAAACATTATTAATAAAATATTAAACGCAAACATTAAAGTAAATTGTATTATGAAACAAAGGCTAAAGAAGCTGACAATGCAAAAATAAAACAGATGGGTCGAAGCAAGGGGTTGGGGGAGCAGATAGCCGTGTCACAGAGCCGGCGCCCATCTGATAAAGGCTAATACGACGACAATTCGCAGCCTCCCGCTTTGCTCCGCAAATAAAAGACTACTTCCACGTGAGCTTGGATTTTTAATCCAGTCCCTTTATGTTCTAGCCAAATAGCATTTAGTAACTTTTTCGATTAGCTTTTTACGCATATGTTTCAATTAATTTATCTATTTGATACATTTTCTGTACACACACTGTATACACACACAAACTTTCTCTTCTGTACTGTGTGTTGTTTTATCCTAACGGTCCTCCTTAACTCAAAGGAAAATTTAAGTTTAGGACAAGTGAGAGAAGTCTACGAACCTCTCATCGCCTCACATTAACAATAACTGCCCACAAAACTAAATTCTTTGGTAATTCTTTTTTGGTGCGAGCAGTTCAGTTTTGGAACGATCTTCCTCTTGTAGTGAGGGAAGCACAATCACAGGAGATATTTAAAAGACAAGTTACTAATTATTATCTCTTACTCTGTAATTCAAGTGACGACAAGTAATATATTTATTCCCATATTTTAAGTATTGTATATATTTTTGTATGTATGTCTGTATTTGTGTATTTTCTTATGTAACGCTTGTATGTATTAAAATTATTTGTATAGTATTTATTGTATACCACCTACCATATCTAGCACTTGCAATTTCTGTTCGCCCAAAAATTGCCTGGAAGAAATCGCTAGGTAGCGATAAGGCCACCTATTTTACTCCCTTGTGTTATATATGTATAAGTGTTGTTGTAAAATTTTGGTGTACAATAAAGAGTAATCTATCTATCTATCTATTCTGCCTACATATTCTGATAATGAGATACTGTCTGTCTGTCTTCTTCTTCTTTTTGTGCCTCTCCAATAACTGAGGGTTTGACATCAGCAATGAGAATCTGTCTTAATCTCGGGCGAGGCGGTCTTCCTAATTTTTTTGGTCTGCAATAGCTTGCGGTTTTGATCGACTAGTCTCAAAACCTCTGCCTTTCGCTGTCTTTCTAGTAAATGTTATATTTTAATATCAGATAATAGAACAATGAGAATTAACTTTTTTATTTATGACAGTTATCGTATTTAATAACTAGTACAGCGTTTGACCGCCATGAATTTTGTAACAACTCAACCGATTCTGTTGAGTTTTCAATTTCAATTCTTCTTTTTCTACTTATTACATAAAATAGGTTTTACTTTCCTTTATAGTCAATTTTTTAACTTTGAGATTGTGAAGTCTAAGTTTTGATGTCAACTAAGTAACATAAGCATCAAATAGATGACGCCGTACTTAAGATCCCCATTAGTATTCATCATCATCATCTAGTACCTTCTTCAAAATGAAGTTTGGTGGTCAGTATGCGGAAAACTCTTCTGTCCTGGGCAAGTCTATTTAATTGTGCGTAGTTATGACTGGTCCACTCACGTATTAGTATTATCTGATATTATCATATCACATATAACTGACAAACGGGTCTATTATTATGAGTAAATACGTTATATTTTCGTTAATATTGAATCGTACAAGGCGTCACCACAATGAAACATATATTAAATTGAACATAATTAATTGTAGCAACTGTTAGTGTAGTAAATTTGAACGACCTCCGAAATCATCCGGATGGCATTAAGCGACAACATCAAACAATAATTTGCGAAAAAGCAATTATCATTATCCGGCTAGGAGGGTGTAGGGCGATCGCATTAACATCATAAAAGGGGCGAAGTTGTCTACGCGCCCCCGGGACTCCCGTCGGCGAGAGACAGTTACATATTACGCAATAAAGAGCTGTTCTCGGGAAAGGAAGTGTGAAAATGAACAACATCAAGGGGTTATCTTGAATTACTCACTAAAAACTTATTGCTGAGCGCCGGCGGGTGCGAGGGGGCGAGCGGAGGTCGGATTCGCCGCGAACAGATAAGGGCGCGCTATTGGGATCGCGTCGTTCTCATCCAATTACACGGTCGAGCGCGCAGCACTGTGCAGATAAAAAGTGAAGTTGCCTGCTGTCTCCGTGGGGATTGTCGCTCTAACATTTTCACCTACACATTCTTTATAATCACAATGTTTCAGATAGTCACGATGCCAATTTTCAAAAAAATATCTAAACTTTAGACTGTAATGTAATGTAATAATAAACAATAACCAAACAACCAACAATGTCGTACCGGTATGATGTACCACCACGTGGTAAACGACCATTTACTTATTATATCTTAGAATGTATCATAGTAGCATCATGTGTCCTCAGCCTTGCATTATTGTATACGTAAATAAAGTAATTTTTCGCTTGCTGTAAAATGTTTTTATGTACAAACCACGACCCATGGGTCAGGAGTGTAGGACTCAGCGAGGGGCAGGGCCTCGCAGCAAAAAAACCCGGCGGAACACTCTTCATCCCTTAGTGGGGCACCAGGGGCTCAACTTTCGCGTTCGTGATTTCTGTCCCGTATGAGTTCGACTGATGAATATCTTCGTAAATAAAATTATTAAACCTCATCAATCAGGAAATTTTAGGGACTCTTTAAATATGGACTCGAGAACTTAGATTTCTCAAATTTACATGTATTTAATAATACGTGACCGAAAACTGTATTGAGCATCGTACAACATGCTTAGCAATAATATAAACATATGTTTTTCAAATTAAATAAGTGTTTTGAAGAATTTTAGTTCCAAAACATTCCATAGGTTTCAGAACACTTATAAAAAGTACAACGAATGATACAACAAATCGTCTAAGAGCGTCAAGAAGTTACAGAAAGCAATCAAAGTCGACGTGCAAAGGGAATTGCCCGGCAAGCAAGCCCGGCTCTTGATTCAATTAGAACAATCGCCGCGGGACCATCTCGGAAGTGACGCCTGTCACTCCACTTTTGCATGTTCAGATTGCAATCTAACGTAAGGCCTACGGTAGGCCTTTTTCACTTTTTTAGACAATTTAAACGAAGGCAACCACATTTCCCTTCTTAGCCCTAATAGCATTGTAACCTAATAAATAACGGTGACATTTGTTTTCGGTACTAAGCCCCACCCTCTGTCACAACAGAACCCAATCCGACAGCGCGGCCGCTGCCGTATGTAAATAGTTTACCGAAAGTCGCCGCTCGTCCATCACGCGTTGTCACATAAATTATGCCGCGGCGAATCCGCGGTCGAATCATTGTTTGACTTTTATCTTATTACGTATATCTCCCGATTTTGTTCGCGTCATATTTCTTCTGACTTATCAGCTTTTATCTATCGTTTTGTGGCGAGTCGCACTATCGATCACCCGATCCCCGGCGGTACGACAAATGTCTCCGTATGTTTTGAGTGGATTAGGCGAACTGTCGGTTTCGTCCGACGAAGCGGCAGTCGGTCACTGTGGTGACTAATGCGCATCCCAGCTTATTAGGAGCACGTATCGACTTATTGTCGCTTATCTGATGATGTGCATCGGTCAGCGAGATACGAACAGCGAGCCCCCACAGAGTTCTCTGCGTCGCCACTGATACCCCAATGACTAATGACTACTTCTCTGTATGTCTAAAAAATGTTACCACTGATCGTTGTAATAATTTAAGTCACGCATTTGACTTTCAAAGAACGAAGTCCGTTTTAATATGAATTAGCATATTAAATCGAACTGTTTTCTTTGGCAACAGCCATATTTTAGTTTAAATTACTCCTGGTACCTGGTATTATATACACTGCAACTGAAAGGTCATATTAATAATGTTGTTGACCGAAATAAGTAGCAAAATAAGAATGTACCCAAAGTCAAAGCACCTTATCATATGTCGTAACACCCGACACCTCAAATATTTTCCACATCCACGTTGAAATTAATGAAAACATCCATTCCATAAAGACCCAAATGCCTCTACCTTCTTATGAATGAAATACCAAGCGGCACGGATTCGAATCCTTTTTTATGATGATCATAAATTAAAGGAACAATTTCCAGCGAATGTCACAGCATGGATAAAGGAATCATTTTTATAATATCCTCAGCGTTTAACAAGGGTACAAATAATGCCCACGCATATTCACGAAGCTATAATTCCGGATCCAGAGATCTGGCCACTGGCTGCTAAACTGTTAATATAAATAATGAACTGTGTTATGGTCTGCGGTGGACAGCGTTTTGTTGACTAACAAGCTTTTTGTCACAAGACGTATATTTCGATTCATGACATGATATGTGGGGCCGCAAGTGACCGCCAGCGCACCGTTGAATAAAACGTTGCTTGGAGCGAAATAAGGGTGCTTTGTCAGCGCTTTTGGCAACTATTGCGGCATTTAGTCTCTTGACCTTTCTTTTAAATAGATAAGCTAAAATAGATTGTGTACATCGCCAATGTATAGTTTTGTTTTCAAAAGCGATTACTATGAACTCAATAATTTTGATAATGGGTACAGGTACAATTTAGGATATTTATTAAGGCTTAAAAATAATTCAAAGCTCCAATTATTTCAACAGACAATTTGTACACAATATATTTTAACTTACTTATTGCTCACTAAACACTTATGTATTAAAAAAATTAAGTTCGTATGGAGCTCTCATAAATCCACTTTATATACATTTAAAATATCCTAATTGATAGTCTTGAAATATGATACGGTATTGAACATTAAGAAAAGTCTAGATTTGCTTTGGCTACCACAGCTCATCCCACGCGCGTTACGCGATGGCGACTCACGACGAAAGTGACCAGGTCTTTTAAATTCACGAGATTTTTGTCTCAAGGATCTTAAAATGAATATGCTTAAAATAAAATAAAAGACTGTTAGTATTTTTACGAGTGTTAAAAAACGTCATGCATATTAATCTTGACGAAATGCATGGTAGAATAATAAAAGAGAAATAATTTGTATGAGTAAGGTTTGACATATTTTTTAGTATACCTCAGCCTTATTTATTTTAATGTAAAAAGTTTAGTAATAATTCGTTGCTTAGGCAAAATTTTACTGGATTATAAAAACTACTTTGTCTATAAATATGAAAATTTGTATATTTGGGATCTAAATTTACCAAAGATGGAACATGTGACAGTGATATTGAAAGGAGAGTGAATGCAGGGAATATCGTAAATAGTGCTCTGCACGACTTTATGAATAGCCAGATGGTGTCTCAAAGGGCAAGACTAGCTGAGCATGCAAGAATGTTAGTACCAACACTTATGTATGGCAGTGAAAGTTGGGTATGGGAGAAGAATCACATAAGTAAAATAAATGCGGTAAGATGAGAGCTTGGAGATTGGAGTGAATTGAAACTGAGTGACAAAGTAAGAAATAGTGTGATAAGGGAGCGTTGTGGTATAAAAGAAGTTGTAGTGACTAAAATTGAGAAAGGTCAAGAGTACTCTAAACCGACGAACTTGTATGAGGTTTAATGAGAATGAAAGAGGCGAAGGAGATATGCAAGGATCGTGGCATGTGGAAGGACGTGGTCTCTGCCTACCCCTATGGGAAAGAGGCGTGATGCTATGTATGTATGTATGAATATTTCCTTATGATATTTCTGTATAAAAATCATTTAAGCAGTATTTAATATAACTACTTGTCTACATAATTTATTTTGCATTATTATATTAGCAGATGCGAAACAGGTTTAATAGACATTTCATTTGTTTTTATCACGATACGCTATTTTATAATTACTACTTCTGCCTTTCTACAATTGAAGTGTGGCGTTTTTCAAAAACAATTTGTGGGACAATATTTTGAAGAAATAGTATCGCTGAGTTATCTTAGTACTCTAGTATGTATTCCAATGGATTTAATTTTGACTTTGAGAATATTTTTAAACTTTTTTTATCCACGAGATGCCGATGTTTGACCTCAATCACACCCGATGGAAAGCTGTGATAAGGTCTTAGTCAGGTCCAGGGAAAACAAGAAATGACATCAATCAGGAAAAACTAAAAGTACTTGCAATATATGATACTCAATGGTATTTTAAAATATGATTGAATAAATTAAATTTATTTTGCGAAAAATTGTACACAGTCTATTAAAGGTATATTGATAGCTCACGTAAGACGGTTAAAGATTTTTTCTATATAATGAGGTTTGAAGCTAGAAACTGGCGTTAATATTTTATTTTACTTGTTTTTATGGTACTCCTACTAACAACACAGGGCAAAATAACCTCACGGAACAAAACTACTGTAAAAGCAAAACAACCTCTTATTTATCGTCTACCTCAGTCAGCTTGCTGACTTATGACAACTGCTCTCTCGGCCCTTTTATGTACCTATCTGCGTTTCAATGTCCGATTGTCGTGGTAAGTTCTGCTACTGGGTACCGCGAGTAATAAGTAATTTGCACTTGAATTTTCCACAACAATTTTTTAATTGCAAATGTTTATGTGTTAAGAAATACACAAATAAATTAACTTTATTATATTACTAGTCAAGGTGGCATTGCTTCGCTGTATTACAAGAAAATTTATATAATACTGAAAATTGTTTTGTTTAAATAACTTGGACGGTTTCGGCACGTAGAGAGAGTGAATGGAAGGAGACTGAACAAAGGATTTATGAGTCAAGGGTAAATGGCAAAGTTATAAGGGGAATACCAAGGCGAACGTTCCTGGGCCAAAATCCAGGACAATTAAAATAAGGGCCAGATCAAGAGTTCTCTAAACCAACGAACTTGTATGAAAGTTTTAAGGAGATATGTAAAGATCGTGGCAAGCGGAAGGACTTGGTCTCTGCCTACCTTTAAAGGAATGAGGCGTGATGCAGTGTACTGTATAAATAAATTTAGGATACCGTATACGCCATGAAATAAATCAATATTGGGTTTTCTATTAAGATTTTCTCAATATTTGCCCCAAGTCGGTAAGTTGATGACCCACCCCCGTGCCTCGGAGAGCACGTTATGCCGTCGGTTCTGCGCCTGATCTCTCTCTGGTCGTGTCGGATTCCCGGCACATCGGATTACAAGAGTGAAGGAATAAAAAGTGCACTTGTGTACCATGCCTGCAAACCCGCAGAGGAGCAGCGTGGTGGGTTTATGCTCTAAAACCTCTCTCCGATGAGTGAGAAGGCCTGTGCCCAGCAGTGGGACGTTAATGGGCAGCTACTCACCTTTTACTTTTATACGCCATGAATGTTCGTTAAACTATTTTATGATGTTTAATCTGCCAAACGTTCAAGATAAAACTTCCAACTTTATTATTTAAGTCCTTCTATTAGCTCACAGTCTCCCTATATCATTTATAATGTTCAAATTGACAATCATTAATCCTATAATTGTTTATTCATCTATTCAAGTGTATTTGTTTTTTAAACTTGTTAATAAAAATTTTCCAAGTATTAATTAATTAATGAACTTTATTTTACGAAAAATTGTACAACGCCATTTTTTGAAAGCTCACGTGAAAAGGATTTTGTTCTTTGTAATAAAATTCGGTCTTAATGGTGTAAGACCTATCGTTTAATACTATATACATATATGTATTAGTATGAAACCAAACAAAAAAATTAAAAGTGCATGCGTACAAAGTACAGATGTCAAGATTGAAACTTCTTAGGCAAAGAAATTTTTGAGTCTTGTTTATATTTATACAAATCTAAAACTTTAGATTTTTGAGACACAGAGGGAGGGGGAAAAGGAAGATATGTTAGAAATTTAATGAATTGAATTATCATTAAAATATTAATAAAGTCGAAAATTAATACAAATAATTTACTGAAATCTCAAATGACGTATTACTCTTCTGGACACATCTATTGGGCCCACCTTAGAGTTTAGGTTTCGATGGCCCCTACCGATTGTACTTTTTCGATTGTAATGTTTTAAATTTGAATTCAGAATAACACGCGACATGGAGCTACGCCTAACAAGTCGGGTATGCGCCTTGATGAAGGCACTTGATTATTGAATAAAAAACATGTTCAATTTAATAANCCAATAAAATCAAGTTTTTTGTAGTATTCGATTGTTTGTTAACAACGAACAGGCTCCAAATTGTCTTTTGTTTCTTTAAATTCTGTGTTCGAAATTCAAAAAAAGACTATTGAATGAAATTATGAATGTGCCAGGTTCAAAACTGCATAAAAACTTTTTGCTCAACCTGATATAAAATTTTAGCTGGGACCAAACGAAGCTGAAAATGCAAGGTGGGCCAATAGATGTGTCCAGAAGTATATAAATAAAAATGCCACGTGCGTCAATATTTTGTCAATATTAGTAATTATTAATTAAATTTTGTTTTTGAATTTCAAATTTAGTAATATTTTTATATTATGTTGTATGAAAAATAGTATATTAAATTATGGCAAATTAAAATGCCACGTGTTATTTATAAATATTAAAACTATCTAACCATCAAATGAATTAGCAAAAAAAACGCTGCACATATTCGTTAAGCTTATCACGCGTTTCATCCGTAAAAATTTTCATTTCAAAAATGATAAAAAAGTATCTTTAACAGGACGTAGCAAATTTCATTTACCACCTGTATATTAGTGAAGGTGACATTACAACCACGCACTATCTGGCCACAGGGTCGTATAAAGTGTCCATGTAAATGATTAAGTGCTAAGTTACGGAGAGAGCGTCGCGCGCGCAGCGTGGCTCCGGCCTCCATTCACGACCAATATAAAATTACCTTACCGCCGAAAATATCAAATCGACAGGCTTAGATGTTATCTCAACGGAATGTTATAAAATTGAATATTTTCATATATTAAGCACGTACTAGGGTGTCCCCGCAGTGCACCTCTTCCGGCGCTTGACGGTCATGTCCGTCCATACTCTGAACTTTATGACACGTTTTATGTGAATAGAGACGTTATTTAATATCGTTGTTAACGTCTCCACAGAATTTTGAGAGATGTTGTTTTTTTACTCTTTTCATTAAGCCCGTATTACTCTAGCTTTATGATATCCAATAAATATTTGAAATGTAAAAGAATACATGGTGCATAACATTTGACATGCATGGTGACCCTTTCACGAGATTATTTCAAACGACCCAATAAACCACTTGGATGTGTAAGATATTGTAAAATTTGAACGATCGAATGTTCTTTTTGGGGCTTTTATTCATATTCATTTTTATTTACTGATCATTTTTTGGTCAGTAAATCATAATTGACATTATGATGAGGCACGTTCTGGTGTTGATTATACGCTTGGAATTTTTCGTTTCGTAAAGTCAAGGTCATTAATATAGTCTGTGGCACATCTTACATGAAAAATCTCATAAAAATTGCTTAGGCATTTCCAGATACTAGGGAGAGATATATATTTTTTAAAGATAAAAAGATAATGTAAATTATGTTCTACATTTTTGGACAAAAGATAGATTGATTCGTAATTTAAAAAAATAATCGTAATGAATGAGGAAAGAGTATCAGTATACGATACCAAATTTTTCGAAACGTTAAGAATTGTTAAGCACATTTGCACCACAAAAGGTTGTTCTACATACTAAAAAACTCAAGTTTACTGTAATTTAATTAGCAATTTAAAAATATTCTCCAATTGGGATGGCAGCGAATTAAAATACTAGTTAATAATTAACATAGTTTACACATTTTCACCGCGGGGCTTCGTATAACTAGACTGCTAAATTGATTTCAACGCCTACGATGAGAGTTCTTATTGCAATTGGAATTGAGAATGTACAACATTTTGTGAAAGCCAAATGCTTTTATGGTAAAAAATTTATAATACTAATTACGTCGGTATTGCTTTAGTCAGTTCTAATGTGTTTCTTTAAAGTTAAATCCCTAATTTTAGACTTGCAAAATTATTATATAAAATTAGTCGCGCTTTAAAATTCCGCCATCTTACAGAGTAACTAACTCCATTTAATGTCCATATGTGAAAATAAGATTCAAAATATTCTTTAATTTTAATAGGTACAAAAGCTATAAGCCGCCCTATTTCCGGTGGTATAAATCCACCACCGATTCGGAAACTTAGTTTTATTGAGAAGAAACTGGCAAGAAACTCAATAGTTAAAGGCATAAAGTATAAACCTTTTGACCTAAGTCTAAATAATATTCAACATATATGCCTTTTGTAGAAAAGTGTTTTTCATATATTTCTTAAAATTATTCGGAGGCAAATCTAAAATCATGGAATCTTATTAAGATTGTGTATGTTCAACTCAACAAATAATTTCCGAACCTTCCACTCTAAAATATGGGACTACAAATCTGTTTTTGTTTTTTATATTAAAATTGCGTATTTCACTTTTTTTGCTGTAATAACTTGATATTATCACGGACATATAAGATATTATTGAATATATATTGCGACGGTATTGTGAAAATTGATGTTTCTTTGTATTTATCTCCTAGAGAAGCACGAGATCCTAATTGATAAAGGGTACGTATTGCCTTTTTTTAAATATCATATAGTTTCAATGTCCGCTGCCTTACCCTATAACAATATGCCGTAGGCCATAATGCTATGAAAATAAGCGAAACACACCATTTTGGCAGTTTCAACATCCGTGAATCAATATAACTCTATAGAGTAAGTATAATGGAAACGTAAGTGAGGTATCTGATTAAAAATCGTATGCCCGAACCAGTATATGATTTCTAAATGTAGAATTAGAATCGATTAGACCAGTAGCGATTTTCACAAGGTTCACTTGAAAAATAAATGCACAGCCAAGGCCTGGAGATTTATATAGTACAGATATATCTCTATAACAATAAAAAAAGGTTCGGCTTTATATTTTCAAACGTTCGAACAATAAACAAAATCAATTCCCCGGGACACCGGCGAACTAGAAAAACGTATGATATGTTTTCCGCAGTAGATGGGCCGCGAGCGTGAGGCCGCTCCATCCAGCCAGGGTACAACACGGCACGTGAAAATTATTGCCGTACGGATTTTTCGAGAGCATTAATGCAAATTTATCGAGCCGCGCAGCGCTAATTGCGAACGACGCTGGCCCGCTGATTGTTTTCTCGTCCAATTTATGGCAACACCTATTGCAGATTTAAAGCTTTAATTGTAAACCGTTGCTGTGTTTTATTGGATAGTCGGGCTCGTATTTATTTGGGTTGCACTCAATGCGGTTACGTTTATTGATTTTCTGTGCCTGTTTGTTGTGAGTCGCAGTTTTAAGTTTCATCTGCCTTTATCGGAGTGGACTCGACGTGCGACATGATCTATTACGACGTCTAATGCCAAACCGAGTGTTGTATCTAGTAAATTGCAATATAAAACTAAACCGAAAGGTAAGTTAGTAAAATAAGTAGCAGCCTATTAACATTTCACTGCTTGGCACAGGGGGAGTCCCTCAAAATCAAAGGAGAGGTGGTTTTTAAAGCATTTAACCACCACTGCTTTATTGAAGAAAATCAAAAATTAAGACAGTTTTAAATAATAATTAGTCGCATAAGTTTTCAAAATAAAACTGTATAATCTCTGGCCATAATTCAACCCCGAGACTTTTAACAAGAATCGACGTGTCTATCGTTTACTTAAGAAATCACGTTATCAACAATCTGTTCGTCTAAAACTAAGACATTTATTGGATGTTTATGTACTCGTAGATCTTATTGTCTCTCAAAAGTATTTCAGTATCAACCACTGAAATATAATTATACAGCAATCGATAGTCCACTAGTGAGATAAATTATCGAAAAATTGACGTCAACAGATCCCTCTCAAAATGTTAAAAACATTGAAGTGGTGAAATGTCTAAAGGAATATTTTTCTAAGCTATATTAGAAAAAAAAAGAACTGTACGTGGACTCGTTTTACAAAACAACGCTACTTGCATGATATAAACATAATTATAGTCATTGCTGGGAATAATAGCTGTATTTCACTTTCCTTTCTAAAACAATTTTTTGTAATTCGTGATTTTACAGCTCTGGATAAACAAACTAATTAACTGAAAATTTTCATTAGCCATAAAAAGTAATTCTCAGTTGAAATGTGTCAATAAATTAAATGATGTCACATCCGAGTGGTTAACAAAGTTAAGCGTTGCCCGGGGGCAGTTTGGTTTTTTCGCTTAAGTTTTCCTCGCTGCCGTGGCGGAAGTTCCTCTATTATTATTGCTACCATAAGAGATGGTTCCACTGTACCTTAAGCTCCGATTATTTTACTATATTAAAAATTAAATATTTAATTTGTCCTCGCTTGCACAAATGTGCGGGTTCTCGTTTTGCAACTAGTGATCCGGGGTGGGATTTCTGAAGGGACAAATTTACGAAATGGCCTTTTCTAATGTTTCAATCTGGACTGGTAGAAGTTTTGGCACTATAAAATCTACATGAAGTAAATTACCTAAATTTGTTACATTAGCGACTTAGACTGTAATATCCCTACCATCTGGTGCGATTACAAACAAGCGTTTACTTGTCGGCAGTACAAAAGTTCTCTGTATAACTTTTCTACATTAGAAAAATATATTCGTGACTAACAAACTCTTCACTAGTCTATGAAAAGACATGTCCAAACGTTGGCGTAGAATTCCAACAAATTTAAAATTATAGACCTTGTAATAACACATCCAAATAAGTTACATAGCTTAGAAATGATAACGAAACCCATATAATTTTGAACTTTTATAAAGTTTAACTTAAGTTAGCTTAAACTGCCTCATTGTTCTAGTGGCTAGCATGTTCGACTACAAACATGAGGTCCTGGGTTTGATTCCCAGGTCAGACCAATTCAAAATCAATATTGAGTTTACTATTAAGTTTTTCTCAATATATGCCTGAAGTTCGGAAGTTCGCGATGTGATCCATCCCCGTACCTCGAAGAGCACGTTTAGCCGTCGGTCTTGCGCCGGATCTCTCTCCGGTCATGTCGGATTCCCGTCACATCAGACTATGAGAGTGATGGAATAGAGAGTGCACTTGTGTACTATGCCTGCCAATCCGCACTGGAGCAACGTGGTGAGTCTATGCTCTAAAAATCCTCTCTCGTTTGAGTGAGGACACCCGTGCCCAGCAGTGGGACATTAATAGGTTGCTACTTACCTTATAGAGTTTAAGAACTAGGAAAACTTTTAATAGCTTAGGAGGTCAAACCAGCAGTGGTTAACCAAACATAAAATACTGAAAGTATTACAAAACTCATTTTTATTATTTATTAAAAAAAACTACACACAGATGCTGTTGTCTCTATAGACAGCAGTATAATTGCCTTATGCGTGGTTAGAAAGTTACGTGCTCAATTTATTTATAAACCATCCTTACACTTTTCGGCGAATGAAAATATCGTGAGGAAACCTGCATATCCCGAGAGTAATTCTGGGGTATGTCTAAGCCGAAAACCCGCAGTGGAGCAGCATGGTGTGTCTGTGCTCTAACTACCATCTCTCATATAAGTAAGCTCTGTGCATGGAAGTGTGGTGTTAATAAATTGATACCTACCGTTTTACCTATTAGGTGGTAACTGCTATTTTTGTATTCAAATGACAAACAATTTTCATCAGACTCTTGCACTACACTTTACGCGGGCAACAAGCGGTGCGATAATATCCTACTCCTCGTCCGCCTCCAGACCTCCTTAATGGCCGAACGTGTCTCTCCACTTTGTGCTTAATAGGTGTCATAACTTAAATAAAATCGCAAGATTTGGAATTAAAGCTCCTTCCGTATCTATCCACTCGGCAAGGGTTGTTGATTAATGAATTATCCGTGATGTTACAAGATGTATAATTCTTTTAATAGCAGAAATTCAAATAAAATGAAATCACAAATTCTTCATTTACGTAAAAAGAAAGTCTTTATACGTAAATAAACCCTATTTCATCGTCATTAGGCTTTCCATTGGTACCCAATCTACCACTTCGAAAAGTTGGTTCTCTAGGCTTTTACAGCACTTTTAAAATTTTGTTATGTTACTTACAATTGATGATAACATTAAATAACGACTCAAAATCAAATCTAAGTTTAATTATATTATTAAATTAGAGTATTTCATTCATCCCCAAACATTTTTAATGTCTGAGTAATCTTACAAATTGCAATCTAAAAAAATCTAAGCCATACTGATGTGTCTATATTTCAAACGATGGCATAATATGATATATTTATTGATAATAAATAAATTGAAAATTAATTTTCTTAACATTTTGTTTCCAATTGTAACAGGTACATGATTTTGCGGAAATTATGGGATAATTCTTGTTAATTATTTAAAACCATTAAAAAATATTTGCAAAGTAATAACATTGTTAATTAAACCTTAAAATTCCAATACATTTTTGTAATGTGTGTAGTTTTCGTTTATAAATCAGATATGTTTGATTCAAAAATCTGCAATGTAACACAGAAGTGATAAAAAGTTGTATCAAAATAGTAACATTTTCTATAATGTCTGTTTTGTAAAATTACTCAACAAAAATGTGTTTTTGTTTGTATTAAACCAGATATTCCAAAGGTGTATACAATATTTCCATCGCGGGATCTACCTGTAAATTCATCAATAAAACTACTTTCATTTGAACAAATATTTTCCTCTTATGTTCTAAATAACTTGTAAGGTAAGTAACAGTCCATTAACGTCCCACTGCTGGGCACAAGCCTCCTCACTCTTGTGAGGGAGGGTTTTAGAGCATTGACCCACCACCCTGCTCCACTATGGATTGGCAGGCATAGTAGACAAGTGCACTCTCTATTCCGACACAATCGGAGAGAGATCAGGCTTAACGTGCCGGCTTAACGTGCTCTCCAAGACACGGGGGTGGATCATACCGCCAACTTGGGTCAAATATTGAGAAAATTTTAATAGTAAACTCAATATCGATTTTGGATTGGCCTGACCCGGGACTCGAACCCAGGATCTCATAACTGTAGTCGAACATGTTAGACCAATGAGGCAGACTAAGCAACTTGTAAATGGATAAATTTTAACAAAGTGGGTACCATTTTATTGTTTATATTGTACAAAAAAAGTAATAATTTCGCTAGTGTATAGGCTTTTCAATTTTTAAACTGATTTACTTACAAATATTTTACCGTAATGCGTTTATTTTTGTTTTTGATATTATTATCATTTTTGACTGTTTAACATATTGCGTATAATGGAAAATTTATATTGGTTGTATAAAAATGATAATAATATTATAAGAATTACCACTATGATTGCAGGAAACGCGTTATTTAACGCGCAGATAGCATCTTATCGCGCGATCCCAATTCACGTACTACGGTATTATAGGAGTCGCCGAAAAGCGGACACGTATGGATATCCGATATTTTATTATTATATACAGAGTGTTGTGCAGTGCAATTTCGATTTAACAAAAGTTTAGGTACTTCGAAGATTGTCGTTATTCTTTACCATTAGATTTTGTTTTACATAGACTTTAGATTGAACTACGACAGTTTTTAACAAAATAAATTTCTTGTTTTTTATCATCAAAAAATAATGATAATCTTACGAATACTTTAGCTTGTCTGAATCTGTTGAGACATGACTTGCTTAACATGAATTTTAGAATAAAACTGTAGTAACTCGAGAATTAATCGATAGGATACGTTATTCTTGAAATAAATCATAAATTAGAGGTTAATATTTATTAATGTATTCGTAAAGTTGAATTCAATTGTGGTAATGCCGATTACCCGTAGAGGCTACCTTTACAAGTAATCTTAGAGGATTTTATTTTTTATTTTTATTTTAGCTTTATTTTGGAAACAAACAGTACATTTTATACACAATAATAATAAAATATATGATAATACCTTACAACCAAAACAGTTTCCTATAATACAAATTTCTTATAATTACATGAGAAAGAGAAAAGTGAGTGCAGACAAAGCAAAACATACTATTTAACCTACTATGTAATCTACTTCAAAATATTAATCTTTATGAAGTAGACTATTATTGATATTTAGTTTGAATTTTGTGAGAGAGAGATGAAATGGGTCAAATTCAGAGAATAACATGTTGTACTGTTTACAGCTCCTTCTTATGAATGTATTCTCTGAATATCTTGTTTTAGAATGCGAAATATGAAACAAATTAGTCCTACGGTGAGAATTAATTAAATTTGTTTATTGGTTATATTGAAGCTCTTTATGGTTTATATATATATATATATACATATTTTATAAAACCCCAATAATGCCTAACAATAAGAGATAGTTTTCAATTCCGCAATAAACAAACCCTTTTTAAAAGGCAACGTCAAAATTCTCTTGACTCTACTTTATTTGGAACAATGGTACTTACTTTAAAAGTATGTTGTTAGGATTGCCCACTGCTTTCATTTCTTTTGAAAGTTCAGAGTTAAATATCGTTTACTGGCTCATAGAGTTTCAAAAACTTAACGTTGATACATTTTGACTTAAATTTATGGTAACGCTTGTTGGCGTCCTATTGACGCACCTATTAGCGTCAGTGGAGGTCGGACATTACGACCGAAACCTCATAATACAATATCCTAAATAAAGAGTGCCAGATATCGAACCAGGGTCCGCAGACAAGTCACTTTCAAAGATTGCTAACTCTTAATAAATATATTGCATGACGTTTCATTTTACGATAAGTTTCGATATGAAGTCATTCCCATACATTTCTTAAGCGTTAGCAATCTTCGAAAGTGACTTGTCTACGGGCCCAGTAATCTTTGCTAACGAAGCCATTGACCACCATTAAACCGTCGAGATAATAAAAAAATAATCTTTAAGGATCAGATAAATACAGAAAAGGCTACAATTTATCATATTGACAACTTATTCAGAGGAGCGGTAAGGAACATCCCCTATAAGGTGCTATTATCGAGACAAAGCACTCTGTTTGTCTATCACGATAATCTGTGGACTGCTCGTTCCAATTCCATGTTGTATAAACGCCCTAATGGGTGCCGGTAATGTGACACGCTTGACGATTTTACTCACAAATTGTACGAAACTCTATTACAATCTAATGACAGCCACCGTCTAATTGCGAGGTTATTACCTTTTGTTGGTGGCTTAATGATAGCGCGAGTAATTATTGGGCGAGGTGAAACCCCGAAGATGTGTCGAATTGAATCGCCGGGCGCGTAATGAAGACCTGCGCCTGCGCCGGATGCGAGCACTCGTATTATCCCCATATCGATGGATGTACGATTAATTTTTAATAGTCTTAGCCAATTGACTACTTTCAAAATGGCATTTACATTGTATCTAACGTGACTTTCAACTGTTATAAGTAATTTTTAGAGATCCGTTATTCAAAAACTTTAAATATAATCCTTGTGGAGCTAAGGAGCGGCTTGACAAAAGGCGGTTAAGAACAACGAAAGACAGTAAACGAAAAGGTAGGCGATGTACGTAAAGATCATACTTAGATTGAATTGCATATATAATATAAATTAAAAGGTTTAATTCCCCATTATTCAATATTTTATATGCACATTACTCGTATTTATAGATATTTCATATATTTACGTACGTTGTATACCTCCATCTGAAACATCTATGCCATATCCATTAAAAAACCTACTTGTAAAACTGCAAATTAAAGAAAGAAAGGGTACCTTTCTTTTTTTAATTTGCAATAGGTTTGTAATTGAAAAGAAACGACGAACTACTTTACCCGTGGAAACAATCATGAGATAACAAAACAATATTTATTACCCATACATATAAAACGAAGAAAGAATTCGCGAACGAAACCAACAGTAAAGGTTAACCCAGTAAAGAGAAATATAATTACATCACGACCATCATGACAAAGCTTTCAACAACCACGACTTTCATAAAAATACATGTCGTTTCACATATCTTTAAAACGATCTACAATAGAAACAAATACAGGTATCGTGATCTAAAAGACAATAGGCTGGTAACTATTTGTCGTTTTCACCATTGTTATATTAGCATCACAGAAAATTAGTATATTTCAAATATCGAAACAATAAATTGTATTTCAAATGGATATTCGAATTAAATACCTAGAAAATACCGATAAGAATTTTGATATACCTCCACTAATTTTCATGATTGTAATTTTATGTTCACCATATTTATACTATACTACCTTCTATCATGTATTTTCTGTTGAGTATATTATGTATTTTGCTAAAACAAAATTACGATCATAATATATTTTTAACAGAAATACAACATATGGAAACATATATTAAAAGTGACAAATTTGCTTGGAGACGTCTGGTTTTAGCAGTGTTTTTGCTCCCAGCTGCGTGCTACACGAATTTGTAAGCAATTTCAAAAGCAATTTAAGCTTTACTATAGCTGACCGTAAGTCCGCATTGTTAGGAAAGCGGACATGTAAGCGGATTTTCGGGACGAAGTTGCGGCGAAGTGCCTTATTTTTGCCGCGTCGTCTCAACTGCCCCGGATTGATTTACGGAGCGAATATGCCCGGTTTCGACCGGCTTAAACCTAACTTAAGCTTATCCTGGCACATGCAAAACACCCAGCCGCCGTAACATTTGACTTACGCATTTCGAAGACACATGCCTTATAAGCACTTTCTCTGAAAAAGAAATCACTTTCAAAATGTCGATACATTTTATGGAAATATAGCTAACTAGCTGAACCTACGACTTCGTCTGCGTGGAATATTGTTTGGATAGCATTTTCATTAATTTTGGCAAATTAGTCAAAACACCCCTGCAACCCCCCTTGAAGGTGGAATTTCATAAAATCCGTTCATAGCTGACCTCTACTCGGCAAAAGGAATATTCCTACTAAATATCAAGTCTCTACGCCTTATGCGATGAGTCAATAGTTAACACCCCCGCAACCCCCCATGCGGGTGGAATTTTGTAAAATCCGTTCTTAGCTGACCTCTACTCGTCAAAAGAAATAGTAATACCAAATTTCAAGTCTCTACACTTTATGGTTCCAGAGATATCGTGATGAGTCAATATATTCTCTTTTATATATAGATAATCTTAAAAATAGGAATGAATGTGTCCATATCATTCATCCAGTTGCAATGAAAACTTCGTAAACTTATTCACTGATATCATAGTTACAAGCATCACATAATTATCTTACAGTAGGATACGGGTGAATAGTTCATATTTATTTTGTAATACTTCATAGTATAGTCAATATAGTCATATAGTATAGTAATAGTTTCAGATACCGTAATCAGTTTTAGACTTGCCTCCACATAATTTTAAGAAAAATTAAAAACATACTTTTACTTGGACTTGATTCTAATTGCTCGCAGAAGCAATATACAAATCTATCTTTAAAAGAGTAACCGCCACGTATTTTTGAGCCAACGTGAATAAAGAATATTTTGATATTTAACAACTCTGTACCTTTATAAGTTACAGATAACTCACTATATATATAGTTTTACTAGTAAGCTTCAAATATTTTTCTATATTCGCTAGTTGAATCTCGTCTCCTTTTAACCTATACTAGAATTTTTTAGAAGCACTAAATAACACGGCCTGATTTCGTGCCATTCTAATGTTATTTACTTAGTCTTTCAAAGCTATATGTTTCAGAGGTAGACCATCGGCGATTCAAATGTCTCTTCAACTTCACAATTAATCAAACTATAAAGTTATATTTAATCATCCTACAGATCTTTTCAATTCAAACGTCTTCTAAATTCTACATTGTTAACGGTATATCATTTTTTATATTAAAAAGAATTAATTAAATCTATGATTTTTATTTCCTCGCCAGATGTGACGTAATTAAGAAGTCTTTTAATTAAACACAATAAATTTACGAACATCTTCCAACACATTCGTCTTCAATTAAACACGGTATCATTTTCACTAACAACTCACAATGAACAACTGGTTTCATTTTGAAATAATTATTTTTTCTATCTATTTTTTAATCTGGTTAATGGTAAATAAAGCCTGCCCTGGTGTTACACTATTGGTAATTCTGTTAAAGCTCCTTTGAATTTAAATACGTAAATATTACATAGTCATTATACTTATTTGGAAAAAACTAGGAAAATACTGTTTTATATTAATAAGTTAAATACTTAAGTAGTCCAGATACGAGATGTGTTCAAAAAGTATCGCGAATTTGAATTTTCGCGGGTTACGTATATTCGAATTTCGAATTTTTTGTGGCGTTATGTTGGTACTCATGTCTCTCACTTATGCCGACAAGCTCAGCCATTTTGAATGTTCATTTAATTGTTGACAGCTGCTTTGCTTGCACGTGTTTTGGATCGTCTTCGATTTTTACCTATTCAAAAAAATGGATCAAAGAACCTGTATCAAATTTTGTGTGAAAAACGAAATTAAGTGCGCGGATGCATTCCGAATGTTGACTGTGGCATACGGAGAAGCTACTTTGGACCGCAGCAACGTTTATCGGTGGTACAAAATGTTCTCAGACGGCCGAGAAGATGTGAACGACGAAATAGATATTCATGAATAAATAAATAATTTTTGAAAAAACACAAAATTCGCGATACTTTTTGAACACACAGCGTATACCGGATTCCTAAAAAACACAAGATTTGTTTATAACATGTAGGTTGAGATAACACAAAAAGTACAAATTAATAACAAGCAATTCACAAATTTAAAGGACCAATTATAAAAGTACAATGGAAAAAGTGAAGAAGACGTGTCTGCAATTATAACGTTAACAAATTTTATTACATTGTATAAGTAATAATATAGTGTAGTATCTTTGTAATCAATCTAAGTAGATAACGTATAATAAATACTTAATGTCGTCACATTAGGGCGCAGGGTCGGTAATATGCAGCGGTGGACTAATGACAGTGCTAGCTTATTGTTTTAAATGGAAGCCACCTTTCATTTCGTGCTTCGCCTTTAATTATTATAATTACCGGAATAAACAAGAAATATCTATTTCATCCCTTCTCTAATCTATCTGTATAAGATATGTGGGTCTTAAGCACGGTATTTTTTAGCGATTCAAAGTACAGTGTAAACTAGATATAACAAAACTAAAGGAACTTAGAAAATATTATAATAGTTGTAGTAAGCAATTTTTTACAATGAGATTTTGTTATATAGATCGCAGAATGTATTACGCAATTCATTCATTTAATCAAAACAGGCGACGCAATATCAAAAACCGATCATAGTTACCGTGCTACGACGAGTTTAACGTGTCTGAGACATAAATCTAATTAAATAAAAATTGTAGAATTAAATTTGCAATAATTAAGACTTCAGAGGTTTTTCGTTAATTCCGGATGATTTCCTGATATTGAGGCTTGTTATATCAAGGTTACACTGTACTCGTACTATATTTATAAAATCTTTTTAAAACATACAAGCCACATTTCCCCTCAGATTTGGATATATTTTTACAATTCTGTACACAGTTAAAACAAAAAAGTTTGTAATGACCATCCAATTAGTTTAAGAATCCTTACAGCTTTGCCTTACCCAAAAAATTTTCTCCAATTAAATGCAAAACTTGTTTAAGCACCGGCGGTTATATAAAATTTAGAGTCCGCAAAATTCGCGCAACACAAATTTTTATTACTTTCGCCCTATAAGTAAACAAAGAAAACAAATTAGCTGGAGCCTTAGAAGAAGACATCCACGCTATATCCCACTCGGGACACAAGGGTGTAAAAAGTAAAACAATAAGGATTCCGTGCGGTTGCGAGGGGATATTTATTGTTAATGAAAATGGCGGGATTTGAACTAACGTCTTGTAACTAAATACCCCCTCACGGTTAAAGCGAGTACTAATTTGGTTTTTATAGCGCGTCCTTAATTTGATTTGGCGGCATCGCGGCCGCCACTATTGCCAGTAGCAGCAATTAATTTGGACGGATTATATTTTTCCAGACTGCGAGCGTCGGCGTCGAGCAATCCCCGAGCGAAGAGCGCGGGCTCTCCGGCATCCGCGATCGAGCCGGGGAGGAAAAAATAAAATAAAACTTAAGCCCCGTTTAATTTGAAGGGTGGTTCTGGGCTATTAAAGTAACACGCTTATGTATTGCAAATTATATTGAAATTTGTCTTCCATTACCGAGCGTCTTCCTCACACAAATGTTGCCCGCATTACGAGCGGGAGATTTTTATTCTCCGTTACGCCCACCCTTGTCTCCCGGTTTTTTTACGTCGGAACTTTTGCGGTGCCTTTTTTTCTCGCTAATTAAAACTCTTCCGCGCTGTTTCCTCACAGAAACGAGATTCGATCAATTAATTTTTCGGCGGCGTAAGCCTCCAAATTTAGTCGGTACTAAAAACCCATTTGGTCCCCGGGAAAAAAACCTGAAATATAATTGACGTAAAATCGTAATAAAGATAAAACTGTAAATGAAAATCTTTTGTCTTTAATTTATGACTTATTCAATGAAGAAAAATATGTATTATAAGGCGTATATAAAAAAACAATGTGGAGATGTTTCAAAAAAATATATATACTATTAATCAAAGCAAATTTATTGACAAAAAGGAAATGGTTTTTCGGTGATTTTAGGGCGTAGTATTCTTCGCCGGTAGCGAGTTTTATTGAGAACTAATCTCAAAACAAAGAGTCAAAAACCTTCAACCAATTTTAATGAAGACACAAGCGGTTGCGGTCAGCGTTAAGCAGCACGTTCTGAATTAAATGAAAATCAATAACGATGGCCGACGTGACTAGTGTCCGTCAATCACTTCTTCTGCCACAACTAGGTATCAAAATAAATCAAAATATATATATATAATATTCTGATAGATAATTGTATGTCTAAATACGTACTGAAAAAGCTACGTATCATGTTTGTCGACCAGCGCTAAAACAAGAACATGCTTCCAAGACAACATTATTGTACCAAACCAATTATAATCCAAATATGTTGCTAATGTTTAGCATAACTCTGCCTATCCAATAATGAAATAGTGGCAAACTTAAATTAATATTTAAACGCTCCATGTTCCGTGTAAGTAATTTTTTGAAATTTTAATGAAAATAAATAAATACACTTAAAAATCAAATTTTAAAATTTATTATCTTTTATTCGTTGCATGGCTGAATGCAATATTATAAGCTCATTCTTTATATTATAAGCACAATTAATGTTAATATAAACATGTAATACATTATTGATTAGTTACTCACCTAGAACCTAATATATTTTGTTTAGAACATAATAATTATTATTATAAACTACTTTAATTTATCGTTATTTACCTTGATAAACATTCTTAAACAGTTTTAATTGTTACGCACTTCTCATTACTACAATTTTGTGTTTTTGTATAGTTACATTATATAGTATAAATTCATTTCACTAATATTTCATAACTCATTGAACCATAGCGGCTAATAGCTGGATTTAGATAATAAATTACAAAAAATTACTATTAGTTATTAACGAATTTTTAACCTAAGATCATTGTCAACATGTCAATTCAATACAATTTAGTTCAAACAGTTATTTAAGTTATTTTTCTAACCTAATTATTTAAGTATGTTATAATTTATCTAGTTAAATCTGTTTAATAAATACTTATTTTTGGGATATTTTAAAGAGGTATATTCAACAATTTTAAGAAATGTGTAAAATTTTTAAAAGTAAACAAAATAATCGTAGAGTAATTAGACATTAAAAGTCGCCAATGGAGGCAAACGCATGGCTGGCAGCGTTACCTCTTTAAACAGCGATACTTATACATACATACATACATAGCATCACGCCTCATTCCCATAGGGGTAGGCAGAGGCCACATTCTTCCACTTCCCACGATCCTTGCCATATCTCCTTCGCTTCTTTCTTTCTCATTAAGCCTTTCACAAAAGTTCGTCGGTTTAAGGTACTCTTGACCTGGCCCTTGTTTAAAATGTCCTTTATTTGCTCCAGGAACGTTCGCCTTGGTCTCCCCTTCCAACTTTCCCATTTTCTCTCGACTCGTAAATCCATTCATCTTTCTCCTTTCATTCATTTTTTTACGTGCCCACACCATCGAAGCATATCTTTCCCAGTTTTAGTCACTGCATCTTCTTTTATACCACAACGTTCTCTTATCACACTATTTCTTACTGTGTCACTCAGTTTCAATCCACTCATACTTCTCAACGCTTTCATCTTTACCGCATTCATTTTACTTTTATACTTCTACTGCTGTACCCAACTTTTACTGCCAAACATATGTGTTAGCACCAACACTCCTCCATGCACAGCCAGTCTGGCCCTTTAAAGATATGCAGCAATGATACTTATACGTTGTCTAAAATACGTACAAAATAATTGCACGTATTTTTTACATACTTCTTTTCTATGTAAGTAAATCACGCTGTTCAACTGAAGGTTAGCAGGCTACACAATTTCTTCAAGGATATGAAGGTTTTCTTATGAAACTTTGCTGAAATATAATATATTTTAAACATATATAAACATATTTTTTGCAATTATTACTAATTATAGATTTGAAATCTTTATTATGAACAAGAACTCACATGTCTATTAACTGGGCCATCACAGATTCTTTTTTAATATCTTCTTTCGAATTATGATCATGTCATACCACGAGGATGAAATACGCATAGAAGTTTACCAATAAAATACGATTTCAATTGCATTTGTATCCATTTCTTTTTCAAATTATATCATTATATAAGGCAATACCGCGGTGCTTCATTGATTTAAATTGCCGGTAACTCTGTATTAGATGTATCTTTGTACGGGAGTCTGATGAAACAATTCCTGCTGAAATCACTACTCTCGAACACAATGACGGGATCAATACAAATCGCTTGCGATTACAATCACAGATTATATAAATGTATTGACACAGAACAGCCTAAATAGTACAAATTGATAGTACTCTATTATGGACGGCATTAAAAATGTCGTATTTTATTTCTTAGACAATGTATGTATTAACGCTGTTTATACACACTGGAGTATATCTAAAGTTTCTTTGAAAAATTCACGGTATAAATTGTATACGGTATAAATAATATTTTGTATGCGACGCCCTCTCGCGTCTCATACGCGCGTCTCATACAAAATATAAAGAATATCCTTTAATAAATAGTTGAAATCTTAAGCAATATTTTTTGTGAAACTGTGAAAGTGAAACTTCTCATAGCGCGGTAGGGAAAAATTTAGTTACACGTTACGCAAGTTGCGCAATTGTAAGTGCCTGTTATATCTTTACTTTATTCAGACACACTTTACTTAGAAAAATAAGTCAAAAATTTTAAATAAAATTTTGTATAGAATTTTATTATTAAACAATAAAATTCTATACAAGCCAATTAAATTTCACTTTGCGAACACTTTTATTGTGTACCCAAAAAAATTACACATGAAGAGAGAATACAAAAAGAAGAACTGTACAGTAAGGCGGTCTTATGGTTATATAATGATATCTTACAGGGATTCACCTTTAGATTAGTGAAATTGCGAAAAGAAGACTTTTCTCCTTTCAACTTTCTAAAGTAAAATTTATGTCTTTATAAATCTTATAAAGGGGCAATAAAAGATTTTGAAATGTAATCGTTATTATATTGTTAAAATATTCATTGTAATTACAGAAGACAGCTTTACTCATAATGTAAATTATTGTGATCTGCCCAACGAGTATTAAACGCGGAGTACAAAGTCATCAGCTCTACAAGCTGCGATTCCCTTGCAAAGGTTATATCAATTAAGAATAAGTTTTTAATTTAGATCTAATGGCAATTTTTCTTATTATGAATAAATCTTATTACTGTTTACATATTGATAAAAGACGTAGATGTGTCATAGGACTATCTGATAAGCGTTATTTAATCTATGATCGATTCGAAATGTTCAGTGAACACGTCCGCGGACAATGCGGCTGTATAGACAAAGCAGCACTTCCCTCGATGGTCGGTGTCCGATGATTGATCAATTGAGCATTAGAAAGGAGCTTAATTGTACCAATTTGGATGTATTTGTACTGACGACTTTTAGTATTACTGCTTCTTCAGCTTTAGTTCGTAATTAGGTATCATTACAAAAGAAATGTATGTATCGTATAAACGATAAAGTTAGACTTTTAACGTCCCACTACTAAACTCTTCTCGCTAAAAAGTAATAAAAAAAAAATTAAGGAAAGTTCTAAGACATCTTTTACGAACTTCTTAAACTCATTGCTTTCGGGAGATGGCGTTGTAAATTTTTTTTTCGAAAATTTAACCAATGATTGAAAAACCTGTATTAACACCTGTGTGTTTGATTTTGAGTGGACGAAAAAAGTATATCATTGATTGATATATGTCTATAGCGACAGTATGAGTTTGAAATGTAATGTTTCTTGTTCCATTGTGTAGTTTACAGGCCGACACGTTAAAACCTGTGATCGCTCTTGAAATATGTATGTAATCGACTACACTAAATACTCGTATTACATATTACAATTATTTACTATAAGGTACCCCAATAAGGGTTTTTCACTTACGTCGTCTTGTGATAGAGCAGCAATAAGTTGTTTATATGCTTCTTTTCCTGAAGTTTTTGTACTCTTATACTGATCTAAAGAATACCACTTCAGAAATTGAATGGGCGATTCCTTAGTCAGAACCAATGCGCCTGAAACTTACGGCCATCACAGCATTTTTCTTCCCCTTACAATAGATATATATAACTAAAAACATTACAAATCTCAAATTTTTTAGTACTATATGAACACAGTATTATTAGAGTTGCCGTACATTTAGGAGGTAAATTCGAAATCACTTGACCAGTTTAAGGACCATGCCTTGGTATACTTACTGAAAATTTTGTTAAGAATCAATAAATAGAGATTTCTTTGGTTTTTAAAAAAAACTGTATTTTAATAAAGTTGCGTATATAGCAAGCGGGCAGCATCTCAAAACATTTTACCTAAACAATGCCCCAACACTAAACTTAGTAAACCAATATCCGAGGAAGGACAAAATATCGCTGCAAATAAACATTTAAGTTTATGGACTTGAAAGATATTACCGATTCGTGATCTCCTTTTTCTTTAGTTTCGCGTTTTGGTCGAGCGGCCATCTTGGCGACATGTGGCGGGAGATTTAGGCGGGAAACGTGCCCTGCCATATTAGATTATGGAGAAATGAATTGAGCGCTACTATTGGATATGTTATTGACGTAAGATTTGCGACCGGAGGAACGAACTGATATTTCGTATTGTTATTAAAGGCGCTCCCTGCGGACGTGCACTGTGTCTCAAGTATAGGTCCCGATACGACGCCCTTATGGCCCTGTCGTTTAGGCCTCTTTATATTTTTCTTATGTAAATACTGTTTCATATCCGATGAGCTTTATTTATGTGGGAATCGTTTTAGCGAGATAAGTCTCGCTTCGGTTTTAGTGTTCAAGTCTTGTGGAGGGTTTGAATTTTTGTTCATATCAATAATGCTCGATTTATGTGATTGGTGTATTGGATTTGGTCATGTGCTTGGGAAAGACATCCTTAAGTCTTACAAACAAGCTGAATACAAAATTGCAAGAATAACAAGTAGGATTCGTGTTCTCGTGGACTCATTGGACCCACGAACGGAGATAAAACGTTGATTAATTAAATAAAGGAGTAGCCTAGACTTGAATCAATTTCAATCCAATATTCAATTAAATACTTAAGTATGTCCAGAAAAATATCTAGAAATTAAAAAACTTTTAATTATACTGATTTTAATAATAATCAAAAATTATCTGTTTCTCACATTAGACTTACTGGAAAAATCTAATTTTAATAAAAATTACCAAGACACTAAAAACTTTGAAATTAATATTTTTTCTAATTTATGGCATTGTGAATTAAATGATGACAGCATAGTGGAAGAAAGCAACCAGCTAAGTTAGGTTTTGTTTAAAGACGATTTTAAAGGAAGATAAATGGTATGTCATTTTTTACCAAATTGTACAATTTAAGCAAACTTTAAATTCTAAGTCGATTAATAATAACACTTTTATTTAAAAGAAATTTGTTAAGAGAGAAAAGGCATTTACAGTGTTATTGTTGATGGATAACCAACAATAATCGTAATTAAAAAAAATACATTTGCATTAAAATGCACATTGCGTACGTAAAATATAAATTAAATTTTGAAATGTATTAAAGATATACTAACCTAACCTTCTGAGTTAAATTTATACCCTTAAAGCGCATAAGGCAAGACTCGGACGTTAAACTATTTTTCCATACATAAGTAAACAGGAATCAGTTTAGGTTTAGAGATCAAACATATACACGAATGATTCCAAGTAAAGAACTATCAGTTACATAATTACAAATTAATCTGAATATACCCGGAGAAACAGACACTTTAAAATTACCCAAACTGAATTTAAAGTGTCGTCAAAGATCAAACGTGGTTATGCCGATGTGAATGCTGTTAAAACGTCTTCAAGGGCCTCCGGGCGGTAAACAGTAGCTACGGACGTGGGCTACGTTTTGACAGGAAGCGATTTAAGGGTTTTATTTTTAATTTCAACAAAAAAGACGAAAAAAAATTAAAGATATATTCAATATTATTTTTAAATATATAAAAGTTTTCAATGAACATTTTCAGAAATTTTTGTGAGATTTAGAAAACGTATTTGCTTTTTCTAAATGTTTCTATTAAAAGAATATATATAGCATGTGTAACCTATTGACCTTATACATAAAACATCTAAATTTAGGCCTTATTCGAAAGCCAATCATATATGTACTCGCTTCGCTATCTGATGTAACATGTTCAACTCGCACCAGGGTTTAAGGTAAATGTATTTTCTTATTTCTCTAGGTCTGGATACATGGGAGGCTTCAGTCGTAGCTAGTTGTCAACTTATCAGCAACCTCTTACCAATTTACCGTCGATATGAACTTCACTTACCAGAGACGTCAGAGAATAAGCCCTAGCGAGCCATTAGCACCTCTATCTCAGATTGACTATCTGTCGCTGGAATTTAGTAGGAATCAGTCATAAAACCTGACAATTAATCTGTGTAGAGCGAGTCCTCCTAATACAGGATTTCTTTTAAACTTACAAGGAGGTCTCTGCCTATACTTGATGATGAAATGAAATGTAACAATGTTATATAATAAATAAATATGTAATAAATTGAATCAGGAAGAGATTGCCAAACTCACTGCCTCTCTCGGCAGGGTTGCGTAAAAGCATTTCTCAGCGATTAAATAATGATTAGTGCGCTGCCATCGTTGACTGTATCACTACTTACCAATAGGAGAAATTACCTGCCACGTATAAAACAAAAAATCTAAGACAAGGTTCCCTAATGTTCACAATATCTTATAACTTGGGCCGAATTGCGCGTACGCCGCGGCCTGCTTTGATGTCAAGGGTAGTTATGAAAATTAATAAAACGACGTGTAATAGCTTCCGATAAGCGTCTGCACAGCACTCTCATTTTTTGTTCTTCTTTAATAACTTAACGAGCTATACATTTTGTCGATGTGTGATTAGATTACTGACAAATTAAGAAACCCTCACTTACGCATGATGTTACCCTTGACTCCAATGTTTTGATACTTGGTGGTAGAAACTAAATTACCATTTTTTAAGTTTGTACGATAGCACGAATAATTAAAATCCTTAAATAGGAAGACACATTTCAATCTTAAACGTTACTTTTCAATAGATGGCGAAACAATATATTTAAATATATAAATAAAAGTAATTAATGAATATTTGAAATACAGCTGTATTAACATTAACTTTGATAAATAAAATATTGCTTTATTAACGATTCAAATTTGAACAAGGTATACCTGTATGTAAGGACAGTGTTAGCCAATATCAGAAATTGATTAAAAGAAGCTCTGTGGCAGTGGTATAAATCATTATTGTTTGCACACCCAACTAACAAAAGGTCTATATAGTAATAATAAATTTCTTTATGGTTTTACAGAGAATTAAAATTAAGCAAGCATAGACTTAACCTAACTAACAGTAACCGTAACGCATGTAAGTGTGTTACTGTTACTATACATGAGGGCGTGTTTTGTGTGTGTGGGTGTGTGTATGCTGACGTATGTGTGAATGCGTGTGCAAGTGTACATAAGTATGTGGGTACATGTGTGAATTAATGAGTTCTTAATCTAAACTTATAGTAAATCTTTTTATTCCATAAGGATCCCTTGTTGGTTATAGTTCTATATAGTATATCCACCTATTCAATATAAATTCACGGTAGAATTCACCTGTCAAATTGATACAAAGATATCTTCTTGTGTGTTGAATCGTACCAGCTGCCGAAGAGAACACCAGATCTTATTCGTTAAGTTGCCCAATTGAACTGGCGCCACCACTCAAATATACTTATTTTAAGAACCTCTTTAAGGTATTTGTTAAGAGTGCTTTTAATAAACACTACGAAGTTAAAACTTACGTGATAAAAAGAGATAAGTTAATAAAAAATATGCCTTTGAAATTTATTTGTACCGAGTATTCATGCCTTAATTTTATTCTATTACATACAAGTTAGCAGCTTGTTTTTCACCTAGGTTTTGCTTTATTTCTATAGTGTATTTTCTCATTCTCTATAATATTAACCGATGGACCTAGTCTCAACCGATGAACGTCCACTGCTGGACAAAGGTCTCTTTTAATGAATTCCAACAGCGGCTGCCAGCGATCCGCCTGATGTCATCGGTCCACCTGGTGGGGGGTCTGCCAACGTTGCGTTTTCCGGTATGTGCCCTGCCCATTGCCACTTCAGCTTTGCAATTCGGTGGACTACGTCGGTGACTTTAGTTCTCCTACGGATCTCCTCATTTCTGATTTGATCACGTAGGGAACCCCCGAGCATAGCCCTCTGCATTGCCCGCTGAGTTACTCTGAATCTTCTTACAAGCCCCATAGTCAGCGGCCATGTCTCGGAACCATATGTAATCGCTGGCAACACTTGAAACAGTGCGTGTTGCCAGCGAATATTAAATACGTATTCTTTTGAGAAGAAATTGTCTAGCAATAGACAGTTCTGATACAGGCTAAGAAGGACCGATGATGATAAGCCAATAATCTAGTAATATGTATACAATCATGTTTACCACATGGTTTCTTTACAGCATTTACCACTTGGTTTCTTTACAGCATTGTGCCGAAATTCCTTTTTAGCTAATGACATGTATTGCATGATAGTACAATAAAAAGTTGCAGAGCAGAAATTATTTTTTCTAGAGAGAAAAATACAGTTTTTAAAAATTAAATCTGAACCCCTAAGTGAATATTCGCATAGTTACACCATAAATTATATTGAAAATTATACAGTATAAATACATAAATTAGTTTTAACAATTTTTTATAAATCCCTGGGGAGCGTTAATAATTGCTTGCACATTCTGAAGTTGGTATAACAATTATAAAATGGGTTTATAAACGTATGTATTGCAGAAAAGTTATTTAATCAATAGAAATATCACATAAAACGCTTCAACGAGAACACTCACATCTCGTGGACCATAGTAAATAAACAAATACCTTCTTAGTAAGAGTAGTAAATATCAAAATACTTTTATTAAAAACTAATATTTTTAGTATAACACGACAAAAACGCCAATCATGCTTACTAAAGTCATTACCAATTCATTTGTATTTATAACAACGCAATCCATCTCGCGTAATATAAAGTTAAAGGAACCTATCAATAAAACCGAAGTTATCGTGTTCCGAAATAAAACACTTTGTTATTAAGTTGACAAGCAACCGTAAAAATGTTCCTTTAAAATGTAAAATAAACAGATCAATCATGTTAAAGCGATCCCACCGGGGTCGATCCACCAAAAGAAGCCTACGTAAGCGTCTATTATAAGGCACAGATGTTACCACAAGAACGATTTTGTTTTTCCATTCCCTTCACACCCTTAATACATTGTTACTGTTCGAGTGCGACAAAGAATTAAAGTGATACGTATTTTTTATTCCTTTTTTCAAATAAGAATTGTTCTACATTCAGGAGAGTGATTGACACACGGTCGCCGGCGGCGCGCGGCGCCCCCTGACGCGCGATTTTAAGCGTTTCACAAGATACCCCTACCAGTATTATCATTTTATAATTTATTACGCTAATTATGAAAGGACCTCGTATAAACATAAAAACAAAAGTACAACAAGGGTCATTTTTATGCTGTAAAGGCTTTACGCGGACGTGCGTCGTGTTACTTTTCGGGTAAATAAATCTACGAAGGGACATCAATCAAGTTGTCGTATGAACGGGAAGTCCTGTTTCACATTATAATGTAGATCTATGATTAAAAGGTTTAAAACGTAACGAATTCACAGTGTCGGTGTAATAATATAACCCTTTTTCGTGTTTTTGTTTTTTGGATTGAGGATTAAAAAAATACAACGATATAATATTCCATTTTAATCATAGGCTTGTTTCAATTTTCTAATTATTTTCTATAAAGTAAAAAGATAAGTTATAACTAACTCAATGCCTAAGGATATAAACAAGGACCCTTATATTTAACCTTATTCAAAAGGGGACAACAAATTTATACGATTCAAAAGATGCTATTAAAATTATTAATTTATCAATATTGCAACCACGATGCAAGTGACACAGTTGACGCCAGCCAAGGGCCCATCATATCAGTCTTGGCTGTAATGCCACAAGCAATAGATAGACGAAAAAAATTGAGCCAATATAAATAAAATTGCTTTAAAAGTAAAAAACAAATTTATTACTACGTTTTATAATAGTATTCAAATCCAGGACATTTTAATTAAGGGCCAAGTCAAGAGTACTCTAAACCGACGAACTTGTATGAAAGGTTTAATGATAATGAAAAAAGCGAAGGAGCTATGCAAGGATCGCGGCAAGTGGAAGGATGTTGTCTCTGCCTACCCCTATGGGAATGAGGCGTGATGCTGTGTATGTATGTATGTATTCATGTCGCAATTAAGTGTGTTAGGAACCTAGATGTAATATACCAGATGGATAATTCACAATTCAAGAAAAATAAAAATGCACTTTTTACAGGCGTTATATGTTCAGAGTAAATTATTATACTTTGATTACTTACGCCTTAGATTTCATCAGACGCTACGTAATCTATTTCAATAACAAATACATTGAGAAAAAATTAGCTTCAACATGCTTTGACTAGATATTAAATAAAACGTGTATTATTGTATAACGGTGTAATAAAAACAATTATATCCAAGGATAGGATAGTCTTTACGGACTAAACGGACGCAATGTTAGTAATAAACCAATATCAGGCTGTGGGCCCTACTAATTGAATACACGACGTGAGGAGACTAAGCAACGGCTAATCCTCGGACCCCTGGCCTGTACGTGTATATAATTAAAGATTTTACGAGATAATACTATGGACTCTAATTAAAGATCGCCCAATTGTACGCTACAGATATTGTGACTATGAATAAACTACGTGTTACCATAAAGTTATGATTATCTCCACCCGTATTTAATGATTTTATTTTTGCTGATAGGTTTGCGCTTGACTGTTACGTCACCTGATGTTAGCTTATGATATAGTCTAACTTGGAATCGTGTTATCCTTTTAACAAGTAATGTACTTTTTTTGCTTTCTTTAGGTTTGCACGCCAGGGAAGCCACTACTTTTCTTAAAAAGTTATTTATACATCATTTACTATTCCTTTTTTCGTTATAAACGTGAGACAAATTTGACCTTTCCAGTGATTTTTGAGACATTATCCATCTACTGATGCACCAATTCTTGTCTGAATACATATTTAGTAGCGAGAAAATATACATGAATTGCTATTAATGAATATTTAGGTTACAGTTTTCAACAGTATAATAGTGTTATTATGTATAATAACTATTACTTACTGGCGATAAATTGTAATACATAGCATTATTTTCTGTAATTTGACTTTTTTTCTTTATTTAACAATAAGTATAATTTTTACTATTTAACTTAGAATATAATTTGCACATTGTGTAACAACAGATTATGTGTTATAAATGTTAATTACTTTATTTCTACCTAGTTATTTATTACCATATTCTAGTTCATAAAAGAAACTGTTATGTTGCTCGACGTTAAGTAACGATACAATATAAGATGGAATCGTGCTGTTAATATGTAAGGGTTATAAAAAATTTTTTCTTATATTAAAACGTAAAAGTAAAATCTTTGTTCAAATTTATATATTCAATGCCTTAATACCTATTTTGCTTCTTAAAGTAAACCGATAAATCAATTTTTTTTATTAAAAGTGCTTGCGTACACAAAGTGTAAAGTACACATGTCAGAAGTGAAGCTTCTTTGGCAAACTAATTTTAAGTCTTGTTCATATTTATACAAATCTAAAACTTTACATTTTCGAGATTTAGAGGGACGGAAAAAGGAAGATATGTCAAGAAATTAATGAATTTAATTGTCATTACAACTTTAAGTGTTGTAAGTTAATACAAATAATTTATTGAAATCTCAAATGACTAATTGTAAATAAAAATGCCACGTGTTTTTTTTGTCAATATTAGAAAATGAATATTTAAATTTTGTTTTTTAATTTAAAATTTAGAAAAGAGGATTTATGAAATATTCTTATTTTATTAAAAATAGTATATTAAATTATTAAATGACGATGAGTGGCAAACATAATTTTTGGTAAATATTAAAACTACTTAAACTTCAAACGAATTAGCATAAAAAATGCTACACATCTTCGTGGCGCTAATCAGGCGTTTCATCCGTAAGAATTTTACCAACAATATAAAAATATTTCTAGAAGAGCATTCGATATATAAAATATTATATAAAACTTATATAAAACTTTCAAAACAATGACAAACCTACGGGCAACGTGAATCCATTTGAATTGAAATTAAGACTGTTTTATGGAAACAAGCAATGGAAGAAACGTTAATCATTTTATAATGTTCTAAAAGTGAAGTACCCTCGTTTTATTTAAAAATGTTAACGACATAGCAGCTCCACTCGTGCCCAGCTTCAAGCCTTTTCATCTGTCAAGTTTTAACAGCTATGGAATTGGGTTATAATTTACGATTTTATCTCGAGTAGACCATAGGGGCTGCGGTCAGTGTGGTCATTGAAAAAATCGTGCAATATTATAAAGGATCGTTTACACTAATATGGCATTGTGTGCTCTGAAGTGTTTACATTTAAAATATGTATTAACACAAAAATTTGCGGATTACAACGAATCAATTTTATTTCACAAGTCACAAGCTTTTTCTAACGACAACCTAATATTTACTCTTTTAGAATTCTTCACTGCTATATGCTTCTGAAGTGGAACGCTGGTTTTGGACTCACCATTGCAAGTATAAGGAATATATTATACCAAAAAAAAAATACTCTTTGTGGTTAAGTATATGTGTATAGAATAAAACTGGATACTTTATATTTATTTTATAATTTCCTAATTAGTTCCATGTAACTTGGAAAACTGTGCTCATTTCGAGTAGGTGGCAATCTATTTCGTACTCTATATATATTTATATATTTCACACACACTTTCAGATGAGACTCTGTCAAAAATTAGTGAATGCATCAGTAATTCGTAAACTTAACGCATTCGCCACAGACATGGTCTTATACCATTGCGTCTAAATAAGTTTACCAAGTTTAGTCTTGTTTAGTGTCGCGCTTTCAAATTCTGTGCAAAATTAAGTTAAGTTTAAGTTCTCTTAGTATGTTATGTGCCTATATGATTTACTAATTCAATTATTTATTTTAAGTGATAGAAATGTTTGCACTCGATTCCAGTTGTTCACAGAAGCAATATTAACCGTTGAGTTTCCGGTTTCTTCTCAGCGGATTCAACCTTCCGAACCGGTGGTAGATTTTTTACCGACGCACAGACTACTGACGATTTAAGCCTACTTGAATAAAGAATATTTTGATTTTGATCATTGTGATTATACGGTGATTTATTTCTGTGATTCTTAGATTCTGGGATATGACTAAGCCACAACGTAGCAGCAGTCTATGCTCTAAAATCATCGATCATCTAAATGAGGGAGCCTCAGCTCAGCTAACAAGTTTATTTTCTTTATAATATTCTTAAAATTCAAGTGTAACGGGCACTTAATAGTCACTACAAACGCCTGACCACCCGTTACAGCCACACCCGGCCTGTTATGAGTTGCCAAAATAGAGCTGTAACAGTAATGCGAGATGCCCGCGTAACTCGCGCGTAATTTAGAGCGAACTCTAACGACCGCTCGGGGCTTGTGCCGTTTGTCCAACAGACACGGGGCGCCTCTTGTATTATGGGGGGTGATTCACATTCACTTTTGTTGGTCAGTTTACGTCTCTATTATTAATGTATACGTTTGCAGTTAATGGTTCCCGTATCAACAGCGGGATATTTTGTGTATTGAGTTATAAAGCTGTGTATTATAAGTCAATAAGCTCTCGTCCGAGATTGATATGGCAGCGTTGGGCCTGACAAATAGTTCAGCGGAGGCGTCGCAAGACGTCTTACCATAAATAAGGATTATGTTCGTGACCACGTAGTCTTGCGGAGTGGACGCAGGACAGCCTTTGTGACGTGGTTGTACCGCTAGTCTCGTGTCAAATATCCTAGCCACTATTGTTTGTAACGACTTCATGCTTAAAGGTAAATTCATAAGTAAAGGCGAGTTCAGCGAATATATAAGTGGGACATCATATATGATGGCGTTGTGAGATTACAAACAGCACATTTTTAAGAAAAAGGACCATTATATGGCTCATCAAATTACGCTCTGAAATCTAACGGACCCCTTTAAAAGTCGAACCGATGCATGGAAAACCATAAGCTCGCTTGCTCGCGTCACTCGTTGGAAGATACTGAAAAACAGGCACAAATTCTTTTTATTTAAAACAAATTTACACCTGTTTCGGCATTTACAAAATTTTATCCTGTATCCAAAACAGATTTCTCATATTAGTACAAAATAATCAATAACTATAATTATAAAAATACATACACAGCATCGCGACTCATTCCAAAGGGGTGGGCAGAGACCACGTTCTTCTACTTGCCACGATCCTTACATATCTCCTTCGCTTCTATCATTCTCATTAAACCTTTCCCACAAATTCGTCCGTTTGGAGTACTGATGACCTGGCCCTTAATAAAAATGTCCTGGATATGGTCCAGGAACGTTCGCCTTGGTCTTTGCCTTTCAACTTTCTTATTCACTCTTGACTCATAAATCGTGAGTCTTCATTCATTCATTCTCTCTACGCGCCTAAATAATCTAAGCATACCAATCTCAATTTTAGTCACTACATCTTCTTTTAATCATTATAAACGCTGTGATTAACGTCAAGAGAACATTAGTGAAACTAATATCTTTGTTCTATTGAGCTTTCCATTCCACTTCAATAATACGTGTCGGTCAGTTATAAATTTAATAATGCCTCATTAACAAAATTTTGTGTATTTCTATCTCTTTACTAGTAATACAATATGTAACGCTAAATGTAGATAGCTACCAGACTAAACAGAGCTGAAATTTCAATTTAGGAGAATTCGGAGATAAACTGGGGATATATAAGTTCGCGAGAATTTGCGTTATTTCGGCGCCTCAATCTCGAATTACAAGTTAGAAGACGGGTATCAAGTTTGGCGCAGGAAGCGCTAAGCCACGGCTGTTTCAGGCTCAATGCCGATGTTTGAACTGCGAGTGTGCCGCGGCTTACGGGCTCACTGAATAAGCAGGGAAACGCGACGAAATACGCATTAAATCCCCGTTTCGCTTATCTTGTCTATATACGTCTACGTAAATGGCATCGACGTAACAACTTCACCAAAGGCTAATTGAATTTCAAACCTATATATACCTCCTTACAACTAGGTTTCCTTTCGATTTTTTTCTTTTTCCCTGGGAAATTCTTCTGTACGCCGGATGAAGTATAAACGTTCATCCGGGAATACTCACTGGCTGATATTGTGATATTGGCAGGATACCCACTAAAGCCCAGTTAAACCCTCTTCATCTAAGTATTGGGGTCCAGAAGTCCATTGAAGCATTCAGCTCTGGTTGAATCCGACTTTAATGTTTAATTAAAATACAAACCAGCAAATAAGTATAATAAATTATGTCTTGACGAAGACACAAATCAGAAATATGTAATTTTTTATTAATACACTTTATTATTTTTCTTAAAGTCCTACGACATAGTCGATATAGCTATAAGCTCAAATTATAACAATTATTTTAACCAATATATCAGCAGTTTAAAGAAAATATTTTTCACCAAACCAATGGCTTTTACTGATGAAAAATTATACTTGCGTGCTTGATTGTTCTTTCTAAAACATCATTGTTATTTTTGGTAATGGTAAACATCATGAGAACGCCTTCATATCCTGGTAGTAATTTTAGAAGGTAAGGTGAATTACCAGTGCCCTTTTTAGGCTTTTGTGCAGTACCTATAGTGTAATTATTAGGACAGATTTAAATAAAATTAATTACTTTATAGAATTTACAAATATATTTCTATACATTTTACGGTTAATGTGTACAAAAAAATATATATATTTCTTACTTAATTTTCTTGCGTATATTTCATGTTCAAATTTAACACAGATTGACAAAGTTGCATTTATTTTTTATAACAAAATATTCGATTTTAGGAACTTTTTTTACCTAAATGAAGTTTAATTTTTCTCTAAATTCAATGTATAATGATTTTAAGTATAGGAGTTCATAAACGCTTAAATAACATTTCATTGATAATAACAAGGACAAAAACTACAGCATTTACAAACTGTCGCAGTAAATTCCACGAAAATCTAAATTTAAGGTCTAAAGTACATCTATTTTGAAACGCGTTTATTAAATTAAAGTACACAGATAGCGTTGAACGTAGGCCCCCTGCTGTTTGGCCTATTCTCCTCGCCCACAACACTGCGACATTAGTAGACTCTGATTTGTAGTGTGATTAAATAATTTTGATATTTTTTTTAAATTTACACTTCTTCTTTTTATGTGTATTAAATGAGACAGAGTTGTCGCGCTCATTTATGTAATTCTCGTCTGCGAAAAATCAGCTCTTGTCGACTACGAGAGCGTGCGTACAAAGTACACATGTCGAAGTGAAACTTCTTTGGTAAACTATTTTATGTTTCTACAAATCTAAAACTTTAGATTTCTGATACTTAGAGGAAAAGAAAAAGATATGTTAGGAATTTCATGACTTGAATTGTCATAAAAATATTAAGTTTCGAAAATTAATACAAATAATTTTTTGAAATCTCAAATGAAAATACTACGTGTTTTTTGTCAATATTAGAAATTATGAATTAAATTCTGTTTTTGAAAATATTTTTAGACAAGAGATATATATATATTTTATATTTTATGAAAAATAGTATATTAAATGAGGAGTGCCAATTAAAATGCCACGTGCTATTTGTAAATATAAAAACTAATTTCAAAAGGATTAGCATAAAAAACGCTTCACATATTTGTGACGATAATCACGCGATTCACCCGTAAAAATTTTACCCGCGTGCGCCAAAAGAAGTTTCACTTCAGAAAAGATCTAATAGCTCACGACAAAATTCTTATTGCCAAGTCAAGCCAAGATTTTGTATAAACTAATTCATAAATATAATAAGTATTTTATAATAATAAAAAAGTCACAATATTTAATAGTTTTTGTAATTCTTACAGGCGCATATCGATTGATCATTTTCAAGTTTCTAAAGTGTGTGAATAATAACAAATATTTCGATGTCTCTCTAGTAGATTGCTATTATTTTCTTTAGTAAAGTAGTAGTAATAATTGGCGATTTTTATATACTTATATACTTATACTTTATAATTGTTAGCAATCACTGAAAGATATTTTAGCCAATATATAATATATTCCTATCAGGTTGTAGATCAAACAATGGCGGTTTTAGTACATCTCATCATTAATGCTTAAACAATAAAGGTGACCAGCGATCGTGGACAAACGACTAAGTACGAGACCGTACACATGCGGGACAGATGACTTCCAGGACTTGATTAATTTATAGCCTTTTAGGGACATATAAGTGCCTACCGTTTTTACAAATAAGATTCCAACTTATTTTATGCTTATATGTAGATCTGATGAATAAAGCAACCGTTACAAAATTGAATTAAAAACGTGTTAAATGATGTCAGATTAAAAGTTCGCTATTTAATCGTTTACGTTTACGTAATTATAAATGAGATATGAAAAGTACAAAAAATACTATGACTTTAACATAACTTTACACAATGCAAAAATACAATCATTTACATTAATTCTAAATATGGTTGAGAAATATTGTCTTGGACGAAATACTTGTTTTTGAATCCTGCTAAGTGTTGTCAATCAATTTGTGCGTAAAATATGATTCATAATAATATTTGTTACTACTGTATCTACTGATTTTCTGGTGATATCTCCTCGGCAGTTTGGATTATTTTCGGGAACCAGTGGTAGAGCAATTACCAACGAACAGAAATCTTAAAAATCAAAAGATTATCGCAATAAATAAAAAAGTGTCATTATAGACATATGACTTACTTTACAGTTAGTAATGTGAAATTTATAATTTATAAACGTTTATGTATTATGTATAGGTAATAAAATGTTTATTACAAAGGTTGTGTAGAAACAGGACATTCTGACCTCCTCATCGAAAACTTTAAATTTGAATTGCTCGAGTTAAAAAGAATCAATAAATCCAACAAATCTTAACAGTCTCTGCATATATATTTATATAAAAAATGAAAAAGGGATATAGTGCTATTTAAAAGTAAATTGAAAAGTGCTGATTTTAAAATTAAAATACTCGAAGACGTAAAACTATCTCGTAGGAATATAAAAATAAAAAAGTATAGGCATATCGGTGGGTATCAATGATAACCTTGGAATATGAGCTAACTCACCAGTCGCGGGGCCAATTATAAGGGTCGCTACAGTATTCTTTAGATTGACATTTTGAAATTCGTTATATCTTTTGAATGGAATGTCGGATTTTTATTATTAAAAAAGTATTTTATAGGTAATCAAACGATCTTAAATAAAATACAATTAATATGACAAGGATAAATACAGGGATATGAATAACATAGTTTGATTATTGTCGGCACTTTTATTACTTTTCAAATGTAAAAAAGTAGCTATAGTGGCATAACTACACTAGTTGGACATATGGTACCCGGGACTTTTTTGTACATATTAACACCTTCTATAATACTGTAGAACATTTTTTTGTTCTATCATCAATAGTTTCCGCAGAGCACGTGTTGCCAGATTTTTTGTTAGCAATTTTTTCACACCTTGTGTTACCTTTACGCATTTTTATTAGGGATCCCTATTTCTTTTTTAGTATGCAATATATAGCCTATGTCGCTCTGCGAAAATGCAGCTTTCTAAAGGTGTTGTTATCAGTCCAATAGGTTTTGTGTAAAAACGTTACAAACATACATACATACCTACAAAAAGCAAATGTTTCATCTTTATAATATTAGTTTGGATTCCTATTACATTTTCATCAAACTTAAAAACATATACACCATCTGTTTAAACTATATAATATTCCAAGTTTATATTATTCCAAGGACAACCCGCATTCAAAGGCCCCCCAATGTTATTCATGTAACTAATTCCTATTTATTAATAGAAATATAAAATTGTAATTATAAAACTATGTTTTAAATGCATTAAAATCAAAATGTTATATATTAACGACGCTATAAAAAACCTTTACGATCTATGACAAATCTGAATTACTATCATAACCTTTGTCCATCGCATTTGACGCATTGGTACCAATAAAATAAGTCATGTCCAATTTATGTTAATACAATAAATAGTAACATAAATAATATTGAGTGAAGGCACAAAAGACAATTTAAATTTATGAGGATACGGGGCTTTCTTAGAGTCACGCTTTGTGTATAGTGTTTTATAAAAGTGATTATAACATTTAATTAAAATTTTGTATTAAACCTCACATTGAAATTTTCACCATATACGAGTAGATTTATATGAATTAGACGCCAAACTTATTCCTAAATGTAGTTTAAAGTCTTTGAAAAACTCATTTTTCACAAATTTAAAACTATTTTCATTTTCTATTATTCAAATTTTCAACAGAATACTCTTGTGTTCATCGACTCAGGCTCAAATACATTTTATAAACTTGTAGTGGACTATTTGTCCATTATTAATGAATGAATTACATTTACTTTGTGTATCAATGTACAACGCCGTCTATTGAAAGTTCGCGTAAAGATTTACAGGTTCCTTTCAATATAATGAGATGACGAAATTCGTACTAGATGGCGTAATAACTTAACTTATTGAAGTGAAACTCCTTAAGACGGATGAGGGAAAATTTTTTACGGATGCAAGGCGTGATTAGTGTCACGAAAATATGCAGCGTTTTTATGCTAATTCGTTTGAAGATTAGGCAGTTTTAATATTTACAAATAACATGATGCATTTTAATTCGCCACTCGTCATTTCATAATTCAATATACCTACTATTTTTCCAATATAAAATTTTTGTTTTTAAATATAAAATAAAAATATTTCATAAATTCCCTTTTCTGAATTTTAAATTCAATAACAAAATATAATTAATAATTTTTAAAATAGACAAAAAACACGTGGCATTTCTATTTACAATTCGTCTTTTGAGATTTCAATAAACTATCTGTATTAATTTTCGATCAATTAATATGTTAATGACTATTAAATTCCTAATATATCTTATACATATAAACCTTTTTCCCTCCTCTAAGTCTGAGAAATCTTAAGTTTTAGATTTGTATAAATATAAACAAGACTTAAAAATCAGTTTCCCTTCTGACATGTGTACTTTGTACGCACGCACTTTTTTGACCATAAACCTTTTATAGTAATATTTGTTTTCAAACTATATCAAAACTAAGTATAATAATTCTGAAGCGTCTGTTCAATTAATCAAGGATTCTTTCAGATGGAAAACGGATTCCAGTTTAAACCATAAGCTATAACATAATAACAAAGTAACTTTGAAAACTGTAAAGATACCTTAGGAATAGACCCATTTAGAGGAAGTTCACACTTCTAATGCAAAATGTTGAATTTCTTTCGTTTTACCAACTTCACCTAGATTTTCAATGGTCCAGTGTGATTATTTATATATCTTTAAAAAGTTCCCGACAAAATCGTTTCAGCCGCCGTCAGTCACAAAGAAACAGACTAAATTATCAAAAATTATTATGTTTCTTAGTATTTAAGTAAAATAATTATTATATTGATATTACAAACTGACAATTCAATCATATTTATACGTAAATAAATCCTTATTTCTATGTAGGTATATAAAACTACTCAAACGATTTTAATGGATTTGTTTCGACTTTTTTTTCTCGCTGGGAAATGCATTTACGCACTAACCCCGACCCGTAGCTCGGGAGTGTGGGACTCTGCGAGGAAGGAGACTCGCAATAACCACTAAAACCCAGTGGAACCCTCTTCATCCGTGAGTGAGACACCAGAGGTTCAGCTTGCGCATTCCTCCATTCCTAACCTAACCTAACCTAACCTAACCTAGTTTCTCGGCTGAGTCCGACTGAGGATTCACGGAAGCGGAAGCAAGTGCGTAAACATGAGCCGCCTAGAATCCCGCCTTCTTCGGCGGTGAGAGTGGGCATCTACTGCATTCTCCCTCTCTCGTTCGCGGGCCTCGTTTAGCGCGCAGAAGAAGGCCATTCCCGCTCAACACCTCTCTCTGGGCATCGCACCTACAATGCTCCGCAACGAGAGATCTCCGCCGATCAGTGCCACCAAGAGGTGACGCTAAGGTCCCCAGGCTGCGCATTCTGCCACTGTGTGGTGTGCTGAGTCAATAGCTGCACCACACTCATGGCAGTTGGGCGACTTCTCTCAGCCGATATGGTGCAAGAACTTTCCGAAATGGATGTGTTTTGACTTAAAACAAAGGATAATTGTAATTTTTATTTATAATAAATTTGTATTTGTTTTTTTTTAATCGAGATCGTTGAGAATGAGGTTGCTGTCAACTAAGTTACATAATCATCAAATACTCAAGGACACGCTTTGTGTTCCACATTTAAGTATACGCAGACAAAATTGCGACAGTCAGTTCGAATTTAAATTATAAAAGTGCATAAGCTGTTATATTGTATAACTAACTAAATAAATAAAAGTGTAGTATTCACTTTATGTTAGTTGTATAAAAGATACTCCAACTTCTGCTAAGAATAAACCACTGATAGGGTATTAGGAGTTTTATTAAATTTCGCTTCAAGTAGGCATAAAAGTCCGAGAAAGGCTAAGAAATTTATTAATCAAGAGACATCTCGGGCTTACGGCATTTTTCTCCACTCTTCATTATTTCCCGGGAATCGAGACGCGGAACATGATGAGAAATTAATCCGGGGCAGGTGCTGTTGGCCAATCTTATACAGTGTCTTACAACTAATCCTCGCGTATACCTTCCTAAAATGTCTAAAAGCTACTTTGTAACAAGGACATGTCGCTTCTTTAGTTCAATAACGTGAAGAGTGCGAATAATTATATCTTTTTAATTCATTATTAAACCCGCGATGTGCCATTATATTTTCCGAAACTGCTATCTTTTACGTGAAATATAGCGAATAATTTATAAATCGATGATAAAAATCAATCGTTTGAACACAATACTGAGATATATATTACATTATAAAATTTCAGTGGCTTTTATCTTCTTGCCTATCAAATATTATACTTTTATTTAACGAGGCAAATTAATTATTTCTCATATTTATATAATTATCACTGATATCTTTAGAATACCTAATTTTGTAACACATAATTGTTGAAAGCGATATCTGTATGAAATTCCTCATCGTATCTTATAAATGTATAAAAGCATGTTATGAGTTAAAAGAAAATTAAAATCATCTCTTATTTTAATTTGATTGGTCAAAACTCAATACATCTTACGAAATATATTAATTGTGTGATTAGCTCCGCAAACTTGAGAAATGATTAGTCTCCCGTACAAACTTTCATTTCCTAACTCAACCCCAACAGGATTTATTTTAGGGATAAACAGTACCATATTACTAGCCATCGTCATAGCTTATATCATTAAAATTCATTTTGAAATTTCGGTGTCAAACATAACTAAGAGATAGAATTACTATCACATTTTCAGAAAATGATAAAAAATGAAGTATTTATTAAGAACGTTAAAAATCTAACATAATAGGGCAAGTATTACAATAATCACGTCGTCTGCGTCAACTACAGAATTGAATTCCAAAGGCAATAAACTGGCATCGCCATCTATCTTAAAAATAACAACACCGTAGCTACTATGCCACATATATCTTATAATAATAACATTTGTTAATACATATTATTCACAGTGAAAAAAGTATCCTATTAACGATCTGTATCTAGATGTGACATTTCATCAGAATATGTTAAGCCATTCTTGTATGGCTGAGTGAGAAACTTACAAACTTTCATACATATATTTCATACATATGTCCAGCATATTCGACGGCCTTGCTGGGGCAATTTTGTGAGATTTTATGTTTCTAGAAGAAGTCCTGGCTCCGAATACCAGCAAGGAAAATATAATTATTTTTTAATTTGTCTGAGTGTGGATTGGTAGGATGCTTCGACCGTGACTAGTTACCCTACTTCCAAAAATTTGCTGCTTAGAAGAAAAATGGGTTCCGATATGATACTGTGTTTGTAAATTACCTCTTACCTGGTCATCGCTCTTCCATCTTACACTGCATCATCACTTGTCAATGACACTAAAAAATCATGGATGTCAGTTAAAGCGACGACAATAACGATTAGTTGAATTACTATAGGTAAATAATAAATCACTGAAATGATATTTTTATTGTCACCCTGCTTAAAGCTAAACGGCTTCAGCTGTAAACTTGGTAGGAGAGCGGTAGATTTGAAGGAAACTCGGAGCTGAGCGTAATCCGGACATATCTCAGTACATTGCTCAGCGCGACAAAGCGGGACTTAGCGAAAGCCGCACCGCAGATGCTTATCTCAATAACAGTTTTATTTATTTTTGCGAGCGCCTGATCCGCTCCCGCCGGAGCCGTCTAAATGAAAATAGAGGGGCGTGGCCTCAATGTTAAGTGACGTGTGTTTGCGTCAACGTGGTTACAAAATCCAAAATATTATTCATATAAGGTATACACAATAATACAAAGGAACTCTTCTATTCCGCTGGGAAATTCTTTTAGCCACCGCTGCCACAGAAGGCTGACTGTGGGACTAGCCGGCTGGAACAAAATATCTACTAAATCCCAACACCACCCTCAACAACCTGAGATGGAGGTATCAGATGTTCCCTTGCGCATTCGCATTGACATTACCGGATAAACTGACTATGGGTTGAAGTGGAGACATGACGCGTTCATAAAAACGTCTCCTGCCACATCTGCTGCAGCTTCCCGATCTCACTCCATTGTCTCTTTTAACAAAATGACAACCACAGAAAAAGACAACAACATACCATCCTACCTCACTATCCATCATAGCTCCTACTGTACTGGACAGTGGAAGATCCCCTCAGACCAGCAACCCTGATAAAACAAACTTGAAGGGACTTAGACAATATTCGTTATAGCAACTAATGTCTTACAATGAGGTTATGTTATAGAAATTAGGTTGAACAAGGAAAAATGTTGTTGAACAACAATAACTGTTTTATGAAGACTGTAATGTTACTAAACCTATTAAGACATATTGAACTGTGGAATTAAATAATAATATGATATGTTATGCAAATGTTAAGATTTCAAATATCGTTTAATAGATATCAACAACAATTTTTATGTAAATTCTGAATTGATTAATAATTCGTCAAAACGGTTTTTGTAAACGTATTCGTAACGTAAACGTATCTTTTGTATTAACTCATACGATTAAGATTTAATTATATTATTATGAATCAAAGGCCCTTTTATGATTCACTAAAATAGAACTCTCCTTTTTCCAATTCCTACTATTAGTTCACACTCTCCAACACCTTTGATTTTAAAGCAAAGTGAAAAGCACTTCGTTAACATTACCAATGACTCAAAGGGGTCTATAACCAGACAATGCACTTCAAAAACAGACTTTCAAAAAACCTTATTTAAAAATAAATGTAAATGGCAACTGTAATCAAAACCAAAGTGTTAAAAAATACAATTTTTGTAGCAAATAACGACAAATAAAGCGCAGTGTCTAATTAGGTCATTTAGCGTAATTGCTAGCTCCAGATTGGTTTTTTCGCGTCAACAGCGTCCCAGGAGACGGCCCGGTTACTCTAATGAACACGTCTAACACTAAGAAAAATAAAATACATCGACTACTTTCCTTAATTATTGCTTAATTATTATTAAGAATATTTAATTGTTGTACATATAACTGAGAGATATAGACGAATACTAATTTTACTCCCACAAATGAATCAGATATGTATAATGCAGAAACGTTGTAGTAATACTTATTCGAATTAATATCGTGGAAGTATACTCGTAATATTAGAAATCCTTGGTTAATTACCATCCTCTACAAGTTAATAAAATATAATTGTACCTAAGTGTATAAATATATTAGTATTTTGTTAATGTTTGAATTTGTAAACAAGATACACATATAGGGACGGCGTGATTCATTCGTAGAAATTTAATAAATACAATTACAATTAACTTTTATGATTTATTTTCAAGCCTATATTTCAGATGCACTCGGTTCAATAACTGGTGGGTGTTGGATGTTAGGCTTTTCTCGCTTCCTCAAATCGTCTCTCAACATAATCATTGTCTCGTAGTGCTCAGCCGAGGCATCAAGTAGTTGTACGCAAGCCCTGACTTCTGCAGCTTGTCTGTCTTTCTCAACCTCCAAAGCCACATCCGTTGCTTGACTTACTTTAAGAACGTTCTCCACCATCTCGTCTAATCTAAAAATTTAATCATTAACATTTTACGTCTTATAAAAGTTCATCCCTATGCGTTTCAGTGAGGGAAAACATCGTGAGGTACGCTGCATACCCTAGGAGCAATCCTGGGATAGCCTGCCAAACTTCAAGCGTAGGATTTGTAGCCGACCTGGAGTAATTAAAAAAGACAGATTGATAGATAGAAATGTTTTATTGGACATAAAATATTAATACTAGAATAATAATAGAAACTTATGCTAAAACTTATAAGATTAATCTATTAATTTATGTGCAAGGGCGGCCTTATTACTTTAAGCAATCTCTGCCAGGTAACCCTTGTCGAAATTAAAAAACCCTTGTCGAAACTAAAAAAAAAAACTGATGTTACCATCATTTAAATTTCATAATGTTTATATTTGTATATTGGCACAATTGAGGCAGGCTTTTAGCTCGATGGTGACAATTTAAAAAGATAAGGCATTAAAGTTGTGTATTGCATACCAAGTATTTTTAAGCGATACCCATTATTGTATTTCTTATATAATGGAACAGCGTGGAGAGTCTAAGATCTACCCCTTTCTCCTAGAAGTGACGCCTGTGGCTGCCAGTAGGATATTAATAGTCTACTTTATATATAACTAGTAAAGCAAGTAGCAGCCCATTAACGTCCCACATCTGGGCACAGGCCTTCTAATTCAATACTACTTACTGTCATAGTCCGATGTAACTGCAATCAGAAACGTCTGGAGAGAAATCAGGAGCAGAAGTGACTATTCAACGTGCTCCCCGAGGCACAGGGGTGGAGCACACCGGCAACTTCTCAACTATAGGCAAATCTTGAGAAAGTCGTAACAGAAAACTCAATATCGATTTTTGAATTTGCCGGACCCGGGACTCGAAGCCAGGACCTCATTTCTGTAGCCGAACATGATGACCACTAGACCATTATGGCATTCTACTAGTAATATAAATAAATTATAGCCCAATGCAACGCGTGCAATCTAGCATTAATTCATTGAATATAGACGACACCTTTAAACATTTTACATGAACTCTTAATAGATGGCGCTGTACTATGTTTGGCAAAATAAATTTAATTGATTTTTGTGAAATATGTATTAACATAAAGTGTCATTCAATATAACTCTTTATTTCATTGGATATATATAACAATATTATATTAACGATTGAAATAACTTATTTGGTTCAACACAACACTCATTGGTCTAGTGGTTAGCATGTTCGACTACAGACACGAATTTGTTAATATTTGCCTGAAGTTGGGAAGTTGGTGATATGCTCCATCCCCGTGCCTCAGAGAGCACGTTAAGCCGTTGGTCCTACGCTTGATGTCTCTCCGGTCGTGTCGGATTTCCGTCACATCAGACTATGAAAATAAAGGAATAGAGAGTGCACTTGTGTACTATATCTGCCAATCTGCAGCGGAGCGTCGTGGTCGGAGTATGCTCTGAAAACCCTCTCTCATATAAGTGTAGAGGCCTGTGCCCAGCAGTGGGACGTTGATGGGCTGCTGCTTACTTTTTTTACCATATGTACCATAACTATTGGAATAGAAAAAATACTCACTGTCGTTTCCGTATTTCCAGATACAGGCAGAAGAATAACACAAGCAGTGTCACCAACGCAGCCTTTATTTGCGACCACGAGACATAATGCTCTTTGATATGGAAACGCGACACGCGAACCTTAGGTACCACGTCCCATACCGAAAAACCTGGTATTAGAAGGGTGAGTGGCAATGCAAAAACTGCTATCCCCAGGACCACAGACACCGCATCACAATCGTTTTTAGCTGACATTAGTTTTTATATCGAAACATTTGGATGTAGAAACATAAATATCTAATATTATTTTGTTACTGAGATTTGATGGGCTAATGACATGAGCGATGATGTGTAAGGAGTTTCCTATTCTATATGTTACATTGTGTACTCTGTGATCTTAAGTTTGTTAGAACAAGTAAAATCATGGTATGAAATTCTTATGCTCTTTAAATAAGACACCCTTAAATCTTTTACGTTAGTTTTTAATAGATGACGCTGTACAGTTATTAGTATTTAAAAAAATTAAGAGTGCATGCGTACAAAGTTCACATGTCAGAAGTGAAACTTCTTTGGCAAACTAATTTTAAAGTCTTGTTTATGTTTATACAAATCTAAAACTTTAGATTTCCGAGACTTAGAGGGAGGGAAAAAGGAAGATATGTTAGGAATTCAATTAATTTAATTGTCATTGTAATAGTAAAGGTGTCGAAAATTAATACAAATAATTTATGTAGATGCAGACATATATACCTTATGCTCTTTAAGTGAAGCTGAGAGACAGCAATGAAAACACAACCGATTTTTTTTTAAATTGCTGACAGTTCGTAATGGTGTGATGATACAACATAAGATAGAAGGCACTAAGCTGGTATAGTAGTAATCTATTTTATTTAATTAAACATAAGACCATGCTTGTAAAATGCGGTACAAGGTACTTTACCTCTTATAATTAATATGCAGCATCGTACCGAAACATATTTTTTTGTTTGGTAGGGTGGTAACTAGCCTCGGCCGAAACCTCCCATCAGTACAGACTCAGACAATTTAGAAAATAAAATTTTGCGTAATTAACGTCGCATTGCAAGGCACAGGCCTCCTCACTCATCGGAGAGAGACCCATCACGCTGCTCCACTGTAGGTTGGCAGGCATAGTACACAAATGCACTCTCTATTCCTTCGGTCTCATAGTCCGATGTGACGGCAATACGACATGACCGGAAGCGTACATCAGGCGCAGGATCAACGGCTTCCAAATAGAATGCGCAAACTGATCCTCTGGCATCTTACTCAAGGATAAATCCACTAAAACCCAACGGAGGGTTCCGTTGGGTTTTAGTGGATATTGCAAGCTTTCCTCCGTCGCCGCGTCCCACACTCCCAATCTTTGGGTCGGGGTTAGTGCATGAATGCATTTTCTAGCAGAAATAAAAGGATCGACGGCTAAACGTGCTCTCCGATGCAACTTGTGCCCGAAGTTGGGAAGTTGGTGGAGTCACCAACTTCCCAACTTCGGGCAAATGTTGAGAAATCTTAATAGAAAACACAATATCGATTATTGAATTATTTGGGTTACATTATAACTTTATTATAAAACTCGTAAATTATTTCGAAGTCATGTGTGACTGCGTAAAGTAAATACTTTTAGGTCTTTACACAGCGACGTTACCACGTATGGACATATTTACACATAATCACGCATACCTCGCGTAACGCGTAACACAAATTGTGCCATAAGATGTTGCACGTCAAATACAATTTACTAAATTTGCCCTACCGGGAATCGGACCCAAGAGGTCTGCTAACCAAGCGAGTACTCGCACGATTACGCCAGAGAGGTCGTCCTCAACATGTTACGCGCGCTGACACTCGCCGAGCATATCAATTTCAACTAGGTACACACAATAAAATTGGACGGTCTCCGGAGAGGGCTTAAACGATTCGCCGTTTTGTCTCGGGCCCAGCTGCGTAATGACCGGAGCAGGAAAAAATTGTCAGCAAGAAAACGAGAGGGTAGTCGGGATTTTATGTGCGCGCGGCAGCTGGCGTCACCGGCACTCCTAACGGCCTCTGCTTACCTCGCAAAACCCGCGCCAATTTTATTTATCGAAAATATAAACCGATTTGCAGAGCGTCGTAACTCCGCACGACCGATTTATAGCTCTTGTCTTACCGTTCGAGTTTAAAACAAACTTCATTCTTGAACAATTTTATTTTAGCTTACGCATCACGACTTTTTCATACACATACTCATAAATTGACAAACGAGTAAACTGCTACCTGATCTTAAGCTAAGTAAAATTACAGTCACTCAATTGCAGAACCAATAGATGCTTTGAAGTTTAAAAGCTCTATGGGTTTACCAGCTCTATCCTACTCAAAAGATAAACTACAAACAGCAAACCTTTATATTCAATGACAACGAGGCTTTGCTAGCGCACGTCCCAGGTTCGATCCGTAGTGGGGCGAAATTAGGTAATTGAATTTTCTAATTTGTCTGAGTCTGGACCGGTTATGGAAGCACTCCCGATCCGGTTAGCAAAGCACTTGCGTTTGTTTTCTAGATGATTTTAGAAGAGTTGAGCGGTATTATCAGCGATAGGCGTAGCACACCATGTCCCGACGGATGCATATGCGCGCCAGAGAAAAGGTGTATGTGTAAAAAACATTTAACGCGGCACCGTCAAATTGTATACGAAAATACTCTCAAAAGGTGGCGTCACTACGGTTAGTAGGTCTTTTTCTTGTAATTCTTTTGGAAAATAATACAGGATAACAGATATGTATTTTCCACAATATCAGACCAGAAAGAGAATCGAAATCGGGAAAATGTTTTTACTACAAGTGTGGTTTAATTTATTAATCATGGACAGAACTTCCAATCTAGACTTAGACAAATCGGGAAATACTAGTCCCTTAATTACCTTTCGGTATCAACTATATCAAGTTTAAATAAACATGATCTTGTACCACTCCATTAACGAGGTAGGCAATGTCTCTAAAATATTCTCATTTATTCTACTATATAATACGAATTTATAAATCTAAAAAACATAAAATTTGTTTTTACCAATCCGTTTAGACTTTGTAACCATTAAACCGTTTTACCCTAAAACGGTTTCATTAGAAACGCAATATTGCAAAGATGGTGTTCAACCACTGAACGTGAATTTCAAAGCTATATACTAGTGTCCTTATATTCCCACAGGATACTGAATCATGTGAGTGAAAGATGGTAAAATTTCAAGTTCTTCAATTAGTCATATAATGTTGAAAATTATTGATCAATCAAACTTCAATAGATGGGAAGTTAATAATCGTTACAAGGGGCGAACGGACATCAGCACGAATTCATTATCTTTATGTAGGGAAAATTGTTTTGTTGAATCCCTTAACAATTTAGTTAATATGCCGGTTTTATGACGTTGAATGTTCGACTTACATTATACAAGATACTTATTTGTAATTACGATATTGATTTCAGAAGCCACGGCATCTTGTAACTTTTATTCGTTACCTTATAAATAGATAGTAAATAGGGGTTGGTATACCTATTGAGTAGACAAAAACACTGTTATAAAACATATATTTTTATTGTCTTTATCTTCTTAGACTTGCATTCAAAAATTCTTTATTAAAACAGGCTGTTTCAGTGCTTTTTAATCGTCAAATACAGTTCTTTCCATATATTACTGCAATGTGCGACTGATGATGATACATACATAGCATCACGCTTCATTCCCATAGGGGTAGGCAGAGATCACGTCCTTCCACTTGCTATTTCAGCATTCCCATATAATCTTGACTCAGAAATCCTTTTTGTCAGTCTCCTTTCATTCATTCTCTCTACATGCCCAAACCATCTAAGCATACTTTTCTCAATTTTAGTCACTACATCTTCTTTTATACCACAACGTTTTCTTATCACACTATTTCTTATTCTGTCACTCAGTTTTACTCCACCCATACTTCTCAATGCTGTCATCTCTACCGCATTTATTTTACTTTTATGCTTCTTCTACCATATACAACTTTAACTACCATACATAAGTGTTGGCACAAAGACTCCCCAATGCTCAGCCCATCCTGGCCCTTTGAGACACCATATTGCTATTCATATCAAGGAACGACTTAGAATTTAAAATTACGAAGGTCCCTTCATACCCTGTTGCGAGAAGAGCCTACAACAAACTCAGTCGGGTGAACCTCTTTTTATTTTAATAAATTAAAAATACTTATTGTAGATTAAAAATTGAGAATTTAAGGATTTTAAAACTGTCATTTCGTATCGTCAAATGTCTTATACATAAAAATATGGTGACAAAAATTATATATGTTAAAATCGACTGTATTACCTTTAAGAAGTAAGGTTATAGATATATCCATTTAGGGATTATCATATTAACGCTGGACAGCAAACAAGTAGTAACCCGTAAATCCAAAACAATTTTTTTATAAAAATAAAAAAGATAATCTTTTTATTTTTATTAACTGCTATAGATATCGACTAGAGTTACCATTTTTCCCCTCTATATTTTTATTCCGTTGCTAAACAGATTATCTTTTGCAGCATTATGCCATGGAGTTGCTAAAAAAAACATTTTGCGGTTACTACGTGTTTGCTTTCCAGCGTCGATATCATCAATACAAAACATAAAATTTGGTTGCCTTTTTGTAATTTAAAACACATAGTGCATATGAAAATACATACTGTAGGTATATAACATTATATTATGTTTTAAAATTTTCGGGTATCTTAACAGGGCTTTCATTGGCATATGTCTGATTTTATAAGAAGTTAATTAGGCTACTTACATTTTTTTTAATGTAAGTAACACCGCCTGGAGCTGCTAGTTAATAAATATTCAAATGTTTTTGGTTACAGGTTTCAAATGTTTTTCATCTATTTCAAGAGAATACAAATATAAACATTGACACGAAAAATGTAGTTTTATTTTCCTACACAGTTTTATTGGATCGAACTGAATAATTAAAAAGATGTTATAAGGATTTGTTATACATTTTCCTGTTTAAAGACTATTACTGGAAAACTTTATTGTAATGTAAAAAATCGGTAAAGGAATAGGAAAATAACAAGAACGATATTATTTCACATATTTAATTATACTGCTACAAAATATGTATAAAATGTCAGTCACCTTAACTCATATCAATTAATATCATCAAAAACGTTTAGCATTAGGGCAAAAATTCGCTTTACATGCCTCCTAATAGAAATTATTTGTTTTATTAATTCATTAGAAAATACAAGATAAACACTCTTCTTGTTTTATTTTGCCATGCTTCTGCCTTTGTTAAATGTTGGTTATAGTTTTTAATTAAAGTTGCCGTTATAAGATAATTTGACCTCTTCATAATCTAGGCTGCGACATAAAAATATTATACACAGGGAGTATTTTTAAGTGACCTTGAAAAAATATTCAAGGGTTAACAAATTCATCCTGTATATCATTTCACTTAAATAGAGTATTACTAACGCCCTCTTGTATACATATAACACAAAACTACATACGAGGTGTGTTCAAAAAGTATCACGAGTTTTGAATTTTCGCGGGTTACGTATATTCGAATTTTTTATGTTGGTACTCATGTCTCTCACTTATGCCGACAAGCTCGGCCATTTTGAATGTTCATTTAATTGTTGACAGCTGCTTTGCTTGCACGTGTTTTGGATCGTCTTCGATTTTTACCTATTCAAAAAAATGGATCAAAGAACCTGTATCAAATTTTGTGTGAAAAACGAAATTAAGTGCGCGGATGCATTCCGAATGTTGACTGTGGCATACGGAGAAGCTACCTTGGACCGAAGCAACGTTTATCGGTGGTACAAAATGTTCTCAGAAGGCCGAGAAGATGTGAACGACGAAGAGCGTGCCGGACGCCCGAGCACTTCAACAACAGACGAAAAAATTAATGAAGTGGAGAAAATGGTATTGGCCAATCGTCGAATCACCGTTAGAGAAGTTGCTGAGGACCTAAACATATCGATTGGCTCGTGCCATTCGATTTTTATCAATGATTTGGGCATGAGACGGGTCGCCGCGAAATTCGTACCAAAATTGCTCAATTGTGACCAAAAACAGCATCGCATGAACATTGCTAATGAGATGTTAAACTCTGTCCGCGACGACCCAAATTTGCTCCAGAGGGTCATAACTGGTGACGAATCGTGGGTTTATGGTTATGACGTGGAAACCAAAGCTCAATCATCTCAATGGAAGCTGCCGCACGAACCAAGACCGAAAAAAGCGCGCCAAGTTCGATCGAATGTGAAAGTTTTGCTGACAGTTTTCTTTGATTGCAGGGGCGTGGTGCATCATGAGTTCTTGCCACAGGGAAGAACGGTCAATAAGGAATATTACCTGCAAGTTATGCGCAATTTGCGCGAAGCAATCCGCCAGAAACGCCCGGATTTGTGGAAGAACAAAAATTGGCTTTTGCACCACGATAACGCCCCTGCTCACACATCGTTGCTTGTGCGCGACTTTTTGGCCAAAAACAACACACTAATGATGCCGCAGCCACCGTATTCCCCAGATCTGGCCCCCTGTGACTTTTTCTTGTTCCCTAAACTGAAGAGGCCCATGAAAGGACGACGTTACTCTTCTCTTGACGAGATAAAGACGGCATCGAAGGAGGAGCTGAACAAGATAAAAAAAAATGATTTTTTGAAGTGCTTCGAAGATTGGAAAAACCGTTGGCACAAGTGTATAATATCTCATGGGGATTACTTTGAAGGGGACAAAATAGATATTCATGAATAAATAAATAATTTTTGAAAAAACACAAAATTCGCGATACTTTTTGAACACACCTCGTATGTTTATAACTTAAATTAAACTACAATACATCTATTTCATAATTCATTTAAATAATATCATAATAAATAATCAACATCAAATTAAAAAAACATTTATGTCATTATATATTGTTTATCAAAATATATCTACATCTTGATTTCTTAAATAAAATTGAATAAAAGTGGAATTTGAGATTGTATGAACAGAAGAAAAATTAACAATTCTGTTCCAGTATGTACCTGAGAAACTAGACCTATTATGGCTTTTACTTGGTACAAATATTTGCTTTACAAGACTAGGTCTAATGTTCTGTTTTAGATTTGAATTGGTGGGAGGCTTCGGCCACGGCTAGTTATAACTCTACCAAGCAAAGACGTGCTGCCAAGTAAAAAACTTGCAATTCGGTACGATGCTAGGTACATTTACGTGTTTTATTCAAAACTAGCTGACTTAATCACGGCAATATCTATTTGATGCGTAACTACGAAACGTACGGCCCGACAGCCACTATGCCTCGGCTTTGCAAACCTCTGGTATCTACTAAGATAGGTATTTTAAAGAAATGCTATTAACGACAGTTATGATTTACGTGAAATATATAACGTATGACTGCCTCATTGGTCTAGTGGTCAGCATGTTCGACTACAGACATAAGGTCCTGGGTTCGAGTCCCGGGTCGGGCCAGTTCGAAATCTATATTGAGTTTTCTATTAAGATTTTCTCAACATAAGTTGGGAAAAATTTGGAGGCCGTCGGTCGTGCGCCTGATCTCTCTCTCCGGTCGTGTCGGATTGCCGTCACGTCGGAATATGAGAGTGAAGGAATAGAGTATGCTTGTGTACTATGTTTGCCAATCCGCAGTGGAGCAGCGTGGTGGGTCTATGCTCTAAAAACCCTTTCTCATATGAGCGAGGAGGCCCGTGCCCAGCAGTGGGACGTTGATGGGCTGCTACTTACTTATATAACGTATGTATTGAATTTAATTGATAATGTATTCTACAAAATAGCTTGTTAAATAACACATTTAGAGATAAATGAATACGGTTAAGGACTTTTTTATCGATCTTTTTAAGATATACAATTCCGTAGCACATTAATTTCACATATCTCGTAAGGTTTAGCCAGCGTTTGTTATTTAATTGCAATAAAATATGTTTGTTTCGACATCACATTACAAATCTTTAAATTGTATTGGTTTTCTGTACTATAATGTTTATGTTTTTAACATATGAACCTTCCTCTTGAACCCCTGTCTTTTGTAGAAAATTGTATAAAACTCCGTTGGATAGTTTAAAAAATCTTAGCGAACAGACAGCGGAAGCGGCTTTATTGTATACTATGCAAAGACTAGTTAGATAATTTAAAACATGAGTTAGTGGCAATTGTTAGGAGAATTGACTTTATCAGTATAATTGGATTATATAAATAGCGACATTTTCTAATAAGCGTCATTCTATGAACTAATGCATTACATACTTATATCTCTTAGTATGTCTACAAAAACCTCCCATCGAGTCGATTTACATTAAAACGATTGATGTTTAAATAAAAGTTTAAGCTCTTGTTTAAAAAAATATTTTTTTATATTAAAATTGAGACCAGCGTCTATATCACAATATAGTAATTAGTTGTTCTTATTTAATACTAGATTAGGCACATTTTTAAGCCTTTCGCGGCAATATAGATATTAAATTGCTATCAAATCTGAATAGATCTCTGATCCGTATTAAAAAAGTCGGATTTTACAAAACACAACTGTTTACTAAAACAGCTTGAAGTTAGTTTCATTGATGAAAATTTAAGCCATGTGTACTACGAGGTACGATTTTACGCTTGAAGTGGTTTTTTTTTAATGCTGACAGGTTAGCGCTTGACTCTGATTACACGTGATGATACAGTCTAAGATGGAAGCGTGCTAATCTGGTATAAGCCAATTTACCTTTTATGGATTCTAAACAGCATTGTACCGGAATACAAATCTTTTAGCGGTATGCATTTGCTGGTAGGGTAGTGACTTGCCACGACCGAAGCCACCAGTGCACTCTCAAACATATTAGAAAATGTCATTTCCTAAATTCGTCCTATCGGTTGAGCCCGAGACCTCTGATAGTAAAGCGAGGCCTTCAAAATTAAACATCAGGATTTAAAGTTTTGATCAATTAACCGTTCTACTGAACAATTTTGTTTTTGTAGATCGAGCATTCTTAATACGGACCAGCGATGTTCCATGGAAACCATTTCTTTTAAATCATCCTTTACTCTTTAAGTTATACAAAAATATCGACCGAATATTTTAAAGCACTTCTTAAAGTAATAACTATAAAATATTTCAATGTCAGGATGTGCCTACGTATAAGATTCACGTAAGTCTTTAAGTAATAAATAGTACTAGTCATCTAAGCACTTCTGAATCGTCAAGTCTGTCCGTTTGTGATCTGATGAATCTACCTCTGGTTCGGAAGATTAATTCCCCCTTAAATAGGCTAGCCAATACGTACAATAATTTAAACGACATTGACATTATTCACGATAATCCAGTTAGTTTTAAGAACACATTATATGTATCTAAACAATTTACATATCGTCCATAATACTCTTATTAATTAACTAATTTTTATTTTGGATTAAGGCTTAGATTATGATTTTATAGTTTTAATTCAATATTTTTTTTAAATCATCTTCATTTTCTCTGATATTTCTGTCGGTACACGTTTTCACAACATTGTGCACGTTCAACTAGTATTTATAAAGAAAACCTGCCCATCTCGAAGCTCTCTAAACATAAATCCACGCGTCTAACCTTGAAGCCACCGAAGATACAATAAGTCATAAATTTTTAATACTTGTGACTATACGCTGTCTACTTACAAACTAATGAGATACCAATATATATGACACTAGTGTATAAATAATAATTATATCATGTCATTCAGATCAATATGCCAAATATGTTATTTCATTTCATTTGAGACAAAAATATATGCATGTCAATAATAATATCGACGCTATAAAGCATAAACGTAGTAACATCCATATCCAACTTGTTCACCAGATTTTAAAAATCTATTCATAAAAACAAAAACATTACAACTTCCGCATTTAGCGACCTTGACTTTTTTCATTATATAGTGTGAACATATACGGCTCCTACGTATAAACAGTTAACTTAGATTTTAGATATTTTAACATTTTTGTAACAGTGATGATAATATCACCCTATCTATACACCTAGATTATTGTTTTTTTAATCATAATTCTTAAAGAACCTATAATTAGTACAAAAGATAGTACAGTATTAAGTAATTTATCTTTGAAACACGGTCTTACAAAATTAAGATTTTATACTTGACTCTTTATATATGTAAGGGCGATATATATAGATATGTATATTTTAGAAAATATATTTTTATGTATTACGGTATTTTTATCTAAGTACGCATTGAATTAAAGTGTATTAATAATTCATGTTTCGCCCCACCCGGTCACCGTTGAGAACTCAGCACTCGAAGTTGTAGACGAGTACATCTACCTGGGGCACACGATCCAATTAGGTAGGTCCAACTTCGAAAAAGAGATCAACCGCCGAATCCAACTCGGATGGGCAGCGTTCGGAAAACTACGGGACATTTTTTCATCCATATTTCCTCAGTGCCTGAAGACTAAGGTCTTCGAACAGTGCGTGATGCCAGCGATTACATATGGTTCCGAGATATGGCCGCTGACTATCGGGCTCGTAAGAATCTTTAGAGTCACTCAGCGGGCAATGGAGAGGGCCCTGCTCGGGGTTTCCCTACGTGATCAAATCAGAAATGAGGAGATCCGTAGGAGAACTAAAGTCACCGTCTTAGCCTACCACATTGCAAAAGCTGAAGTGGCAATAGGCAGGACACGTAGTTCACAGAACCGATGGAAGTTAGGGCCCGATGGTGCTAGAGGGGCGGCCTCGCACCGGAAAACACAGCGTCGGCAGACCCCCCACCCGGAGGACCGATGATATCAGGCGTGTCGCTGAATACAAGCGGCGCAAGATCGGGCCCATTGGAATTATTTAAGAGAGACCTTTGTCCAGCAGTGGACGTCCATTGGTTGAGACGACGACGACGACGAATAATTCATATCTTATAAATTTTTATACAAATAAATTTTGTATTGTATTTTTGGATACTGTATTAATATTTTTTAGCAGTAACTAACCTAAGTTTTATTGAATATGTTGCAGTTACTATGTTTATGCTGTCTAGCATTGATGTATTCTTACTAAATAGCTGTTGAAAAACATATGATTATATTGCTTAATACTAACATTTACATATTATATGATAAATAAAATCAGTGTGTTCATCTATATTTAATGTGCTGACAAGATATATATGAAAACTTGCTGACGCCTGACAAAGCTGTATTAATATCAAGTTTCATCTACTATAATTTAAAAAAATGTATATACTTGAACTAGTAAAAAAGTATTCTATTAACAATTGCAAATTTTATCAAGATATATGTAGGGAGTATGTGAACTAATAATAGGCGTAGGAAAAGTATTGTTTTTGAATGTCTTATATTCAAATAACAGTCAAAAACAATATCACAATAAAATAGCATGAACTTACACAACAGCTTGCCAATATATCATAATAACTATGAATACTATAAACTATGGATAATGCAAAGTCAAACACACAAAATAAAATTTGAAATAAAGCATAGCAACACATCCGAGACTTATATAAAAAATGTATATCTAAATAAATATTTATCAATAGTGTCATCTCAAATTTTAGACATTATTGTAATTTTGACGATTATATCACCACATTTGTCAACCTAGAACATCAATTTTTTTAGTATATAATTAATAAAATGTGATGCTTAAAAACATATCATTAGTACAAAAGACAGTACAGTAAATAATAATCGATTTTTGAAGCACTGTCTTACAAAATTATCATTTTATACTTGACGATTTATATGTAGAAGCTGTAGCTGTATAGGAAGATTGTAAATTAATAATAGGCATTGAAAAAGAAAGCTGTCCTGTACACAAATAATAATAGTCAAACACATTTTCACAAATAGGAAAAATATAAAAAATAGTTTGCCAATGTATCATAATAACTATAAACTAAGGATAATATCAAGTCAAAAACAAAAAAATATAATTTCAAATACAAATAAATATATATTGACAGACTAGACTTATAAAGAGTCAACTCACAGTTTAGACATTTTTGTAATTTCAATGATTATAACACCCAACTTGATCATTGTTTTATTTTAAATGATATAGCTATAAAAAAATTATACTTGAAAAACATATCATTAGTACAAAATTACAGTACAGTAAAATACATATAACATGATTCAACAAAAAAAATTGTTAATTATTCTAAGGTGTATTTTATGATTTTTCAGATAATTATATACAAAAAAGGAAAGGAAAATACTTCTTTTTGGCATAAAGTTTGCTTTTGTGACATATAAAATAGCATATTTAAACAATGTACAGTAATTGCAGTCATTCAAATGTTTTTTTGGTAAAAAAGCAAACATTTTCATGCCAAATATTGCTTTTTCTTCCAATTATGATCAAAGTTTTATACTTCAAAGTTAATGTCAAATTTTGTGTTGACTGGTGTAATTTATCTCACAAAACGCAGTCTTACAAAATTTTACACTTGGCTCTTTATAAATATAGTCTGTCAATATGTCTAAAACTTACAAATACTAATAATTAAAGCGTTTCTCTCTTATAAATAGTAATATTAAATGGTTGCATCCAAATTATCAATAGCTTCCATAAGACTAGGCACAGAGTCGACTTTCATACCTTTTTTGCGCAGTGAATTCAATTCCTCAACTAATCTTGATTTATCACGACCCAAAGTTTCCCTGGAATAATATAAATAACAATATATAACTTGTAAAACGATAGGTTGTAGATGGAATTGTTAAAATTAACTGTTCCCAAACACCTAAACACAAGAAAACATGTCAAGCAATATTGTCAATAATGTAGAGAACAATTTCAAAAAAGTTGAATTTATGGCATCCTCTACCCAACTTACTTTATTGTTGATTCTTCTAACTTAACATTTCTAAGTCAATCTTTAATATCATCATTAGTTGTACAGTAAATTGCTCTGTCACTAAAAATATCTTATATCATCTGATAAATGTTAAATTTCACTTAATTATGCAGAAATGAATAGGGTGTACTTTATCTTATAACTTTTCAACATTGATTCATATGTATGAGTCAGCACTTATCATACAAAGAATAACAATTTCATATTATAGTCTACGTTTTGTTTAATGTTTTAACATTCAACTATTCATCAATAATAATTATGTAAAACGAAGTAAAATGCAGGCAATTTAGGAAATTGATTATTCTGGTATGTTAATGTCTGTATGGACAATGACTAATGTCTTTATATTGCATATAAATTATGCACTGTGATATCAATAGATGGTAAGAAATGATATGAGCCTATGAGGGTACTAAACATGTAATTTCATCTATTAATAGTCTCTACACAACATCATACTGTGCGCACTGTGTGCCTTCCACCAGGCTAGACCTAGACAAATTAGAAAATGCAGAGTCCACTAGCAAAGAATGACGTCACACCAAGTAAGTCATTTGTATTCAATATCATTACTTAAAATAAAATTATATGGCATGTTCCTAATAAGAAATTAAGCAAACAAATATTTACAATTAATATTAGTTCAAATCATATGTTGAGGACTTTTCAAAGAGTAATGCCACCTAGGAAAAACTTAAACTAATGACAAAAAAGGTCAACCTTTTAAATGACCTGTCAATATTTGAAAAGAAGACATTAAAATGTCATCCACAACTTTATAAAAATATATTAGAAGTTGATTAAATGAATAAAAAACAAGTTTATGTTTAAATAGGCAGAGTGAACTTATAGTATGAATTGAATTAAAAACAAGTTTTACATTTACCATATAGATATGCATGTATGCAAAAGTGGAATGTATATCATTAAAAGGTCCGAGTCACAGACTGCTTCATAACGTCTAAGTGCCAATTGTGCCCACTTCTCAACTGGGCCAGCCAGAGCTCCTCCACTAGCCCCTGCACATGCTACTATCCTGCATAGAACACTTAACACAACTCTGGATCTGTCAGTGTAAACCTGTTGAAATTTTTTTTTTTAATAACTATGTAATTTGAAAAAAACAATGACCTAGGTTTACATATATATACATATATGACAATTGAAATTACAAAATCGTCAACACAAGTTTTCTGCTCCATCATCAATTTGTTGTACCATCATATAAATTAGCAATAAAATCTGTTTCAAGCTGTTTAAAATCATGAAGCCTGTAGATACATGCAAGCGCAAGAAAGAGAGCCTGGTACCAAATATATACACAGTGCCTGCGAGGGTATTTTCATGGGTGTAGTGCCTCATAACCTGGCCTTTACCCCAATGATTGGGTATCTTTATAAGATCCATGGCCAAAAGTAGGTAGATAGCAGGAGTTACACATTATTAAAAGTAATCATGAAAACTATCCAAATCATAAGATGATTATTTAAAATTACCTTATTTAATAATTTAAAACTAGTTTCCAATACAGACAATGCTTGGTCAAATTTGCCCTCTTCAATAAGCCTTCTGGCATCTTTTAACTCAACATCCTGAAAGAATGCAATAGCTGCTGATGCATCCCTCAGACGTGATTCACTAGCTACCATATTTAGTAGTGACTCAAAAGCTGCACATCTTGTAGAAATTAAATTTGGATCAAAGTTGCCAACAACCATCTGTAAGATTTATAACAGAAAATAGAACATTCATTAAGTTAGTAGTAGAATAACATTCATTAAGTTGCAATTTCATTGAAAGAATTTTTATTATAAAAGATTTAATAATAGTCATATTTAATTTTAAAGGAATTACCAATTAAACCAAAATGAATACAAATTAAATTCAAGTTAACTATGACCAGCAGTCATAAAGTTCTTTGAGCCTAAATGCCAACTTAAATCTCAACACAAAACCAAAGTTATTCATGATTTTATACTATGGACTTAAGATAATTTTGCTTTATATTTAAAGAACACATGAACAATTGTTTATAAGGTACTACTGGAAAACTAATTAAAATGTTGTAATTTTGGACTTTAGATATAATGTAATTTATCATTTATTATTCTAATTAAGGCTACCCACCTCTGAGGCATTTAGGGGCAGATTTAAATTATTTAAACATCTTGAAGTAGACAAAGGCTCTATGCCATATTGTTACATAATTTAATTAAATAGTCATGTAACTGCAAAGAAAATATACATGTTATCTTTAGTTAACAATAAATTCTTGGAATAATAACAAAATTTACAGATATTTAGAAATACTACTCACTTTACGTGGAAATGATATATTGTTCATCAATGTTGGATGCTCTTTTCTAAGTCCATTGTATAGGTCTAAAAAGTGAGTATATCTCCTTTCAACATTGGCTGGGTCAGGATCAAATACACGAGTCTCTGTAGAATCCTGTCTAATCTGCAGCATGTAAGCTACAAACTTTTTTTCTTTGTCTACGCCCTCCACAGTCCGAGACGATACAATTTCAAACTTTAACATTTTATTTTATATCCTTTCTGTATATGCTTTGGTTTATAAATAATATATATTTGTAACGGCTTCGCTGTCAGTGCATCTATAAAGCCGAATATCACAATTCACAATTGTTTTAAAAATAAATACGGTAAAAGTAATGTGGATTTTAGTTAAATATTTAATTTGACACCAGTGGCCATGGGCGATGGCTATGAATTATGATAATAAGAACTCATGTGACAGGTTTTGCAAAATAAACTGTTAGGGATGGATGCTATCGATGTTTTATGTTATTTATCGACACTAGGTACTACAAAGTAAAAAAAGTGTCAACATTATCTAATGTGATTTTAAAGGAAATTTGTTTGCAATGCACAATGCCGGACTGGTCATATTGCAGAAGTGGCATTTGCTACCCGGGTCCCACCCTGCACGGGCCCCCCACGGTCCTGGCTTGCTGAGGCAACCGTAGGAGAGGAGGCCTGCGCACGCCAGCTCCTAGTTCATACAATGGGGTTTTTTGAATCAAATGTCTATGTGAATAAACCCCAAACGATTCAACATCTTAAAGACAATATTCGTCACAAAATTGAAGAAATTCGGCCTGAGGTGTTGCAGGATGTGATGGAAAATGCCTTAAAAAGAGCCGAAAGTTGCATAGCGAATCGTAGTCACCATTTAGCGGATATCATTTTCCAATCATAACGACAAAAATGTAAAGACCAAATAAGTTTATTATGAAAACCAAACCTATCTTTCAATACTTTCTTTGAACAAAGTTATAGGCAATGAAAAATGTAGCGGGACTTTTGCCCCACCTTGTACAAAGCCCAAAAATAGGACACCATTGCCAAAGTAGCCAAGCACTCAATAGTTGCTTAATTATGTCATTGAGTATTAAATTTTATTGTTTTTTTTTTTATCTCAGTATTTTCGGATAGTATCCCATCTACCATCATCTAATATCGGGCCCGGGCTTGTCAACCATCCAAGCCTTCCCGGCCCAGTCCGACTCTGGCAATACATACCATTGCATACATTAATACTAAGTTATTTTATAATATCAAGTAAAAAGTATTGTTAGCAAGTTTGTATAAATTTTCGAGGGTCAATACAACATGAACACTATATCACATGTTTATGTGGATTTTTATCATATATCAATATATTTTCATTGTTAAATTTATATTTTACTGCACACTAGTGAAATAAATGTCAAACAGCTCGATGTTTAGTAAGTATAGATGGTAAAATCCACTGCTGTACATAGATATCTCACGAAATGATGCCCACAAGGCCTGATCTTGCGCCGCTAGCTCCAGCGGCTACCCGCGATATTCCCTATATCGTCGGTCCTCCTTGTGGGGGGTCTCCCTACACTGCGCCGCCCGGTGCGGCGGCGCCATTCCAGCACCTTAGGGCCTCAACGTCCATTGGTTCGTCGGACTATGTGCCCCGCCCATTGCCACTTCAGGTTCACGATTCGTAGGGCTATGTCGATGACTTTGGTTCTGCTACGGATCTCCTCATTTCTGATTTGATCACGTAGAGAAATTCCGAGCATAGCCCTCTCCATCGCACGCTGAGCGACTCTGAGCTTTCGTATGAGGCCCATAGTCAGCGACCACGTTTCGGAGCCGTAGGTCATCACTGGCAACACGCACTGTTCGAAGAGCTTTGTCTTCAAGCACTGAGGAGTATCGGACGAAAATATCTGGCGTAGTTTCCCGAACGCTGCCCAACCGAGTTGGATTCGGCGGTTGACCTCTTTCTCGAAATTGGACCTACCTAGCTGGACAATGTGTCCCAGGTATGTATATTCGTCTACAATTTCGAGTGCTGAGTTCTCAACGATGACTGGGTGGAGCGGAACATGGATATTGGACATAACTTTCGTCTTATCCATGTTCATTTTTAGGCCCACCTGTCGAGAAGCTCTGCTGAGGTCATCGAGCATTGCATTGAGATCTTCCAGAGTCTCTGCCATAATGACCACGTCGTCGGCAAACCGTAGATGAGTGATGTACTCGCCGTTGATGTTGATGCCCAGTCCGTTCCACTCCATAAGCTTAAACAGGTCCTCCAACGCCGCAGTAAAGAGCTTCGGGGAGATAACATCTCCCTGTCGCACTCCACGCTGCAGTTGGATAGACTCTGTGCTTTGGTCCTGTATACGGACTGACATGGTGGCGTTTTCGTACAAACACTTCAACACGTGTATGTACCGGTGGTCAATTCGGCATCTCTGCAAAGATTTCAACACGGCCCATGTTTCCACTGAATCGAAGACTTTCTCATAGCCCACGAACGCCAAGCAAAGTGGCCGATTATACTCCTCGGTCTTCTCTATTGACAAAATATTTATATATATATAATAGGTGTAATGTACTCGTTCATATAGTTTTAAAAAAACCGTTGTTTTCCTTACTATATCAGCTTTCCATCAGTGAAAGACCTGATAAATGCAGTCCCAGTTGTCACGGGTTTTAGTCATAAAAAGTTCCCGTCCGCAGAATCTGGTATGGATATTGTCGTAACAGTTTTATTCCAGTGAACATCCGGTCAAAATTGTTCCCGCCATTTCGGAGATTTATGCAAACATACAAATACTTGTAAAAATGGAACTTATTTGGCATGTCTCTTAAAATGTTCTCCGTTTACTAAAAAAATCTTATATTGGCATTACAGGCATTTTTATATTGTAACAATATACAAATTACTATGGAGGCCAATTACTGCCGTTTGAGCCAATGATATACATTCGGTTTAGGACATAGGAATAAATTGATTAAAATAAAAAGGCAATCGAGTAAGTTTTTCATGTATATAATATTTTGTTGTAATAGGTAAATACAGAATACAATTTAGATATAGATAAATTTATGTAAGTAAATTTATTTTAAATATAATAGATTGTTATAAATGAGTACGTATAAAATGTATATACTTCATAACGGCATAAATTCAAGTTGTAACAAAATATTAGCTTTATTAAACTCACGGTCACTCACAGAAGAGTGCAAGTCAATGAACACAGCACATTCTCTGGTTATAAACGGATTTTAGCCCTTTTAAGTCTTATTTATAAAACAGACTATACATGTAAAAGAATACAGATCCCAAAGTCTGAAAATGACCTAAAAGATATATCAAGGTAATAATTATAAACGTGAAATAAAACGGTAATTTAAACTACTAACATTTTTGAAAAGCTTTCGAAGCACTACTTAAGCAATATCGAGTTTTACAGAATCAACTAAATTATATTTTAGCTATGTAACTATTTAAGATATTCTATTATAATTAAAAGAGAGCATATAAAGGCAGCCTATTTATTCGATAAATTTTCACGCAACACTACCACATAATTTATAATGCAATACTATAAATATAAATTATTATAATAGTTGATATCCACACAATAAATACTTAACATCTATTCGTATATTGTCACATACAATTTATCAATGAAGTACGTATTTATATTACATCATTCATTTGTCTATAGTTGTCTATGGATGCGAATCTGAGTTGCTGCAAATAATAAATTGTCTTTTGGTTTCAAAATTTTAGCGAACGATAAGATATCGAGTACATCTTTTAGAAAGTTTTCAAAATTTCATTTAAGTAATAAATAATATTCTTAATATGTTTGCGAGTTATTACTAAAATAAGATTTTCCCTTCAAAGCACAATAACAATACATTTCTAAAAATATTAACGTAAAAAAGTGAATAAATACCTACATAATGGATAAAATTCAATACAATCAAAGTAAAGTTCAGTGTTATATAATTTTTTAATTATATCAATAAATTATTGACAAAATCTAATAAACATTCATTCAAAATTTATATAACCCTTTTTTACTTAATACGGCACGACGCAATCTCACTACATAAGAATGTATGTATGAATGCCTATTATCCTCCTTATTTCTAGGACAGATGATTTGGAGCTTAGACCGACCACGCTGCCCCAATGCGAAATGACGCGTTTTCCTGCACCGACAATCGCATCATCCAATTTTTAGCAACATTCTTAATAAAATAATACATAATTGGCTCACCGGGACTTCATGGCGTGGCTATTTTTATAAAATTCTTCATCACTAGATCAGGGTTCGTTAACCTTTTCTAATAGAAGAGCCACAAATATTATGAGTACATTGGTGCGGCGCACATTTCATACAATAAGCACCAATTGTTAGATGAAACGAAAATTTGCAATTTTAAACATATTTATCGTTATCATTTGTACGCCCTTGGACTGCACCGTACGAATTTACGAGCCGCTGGTTGGCAACCCTTATACTAGACAATGATGGCCATTACAATAGACATTAAATACATACAAGCGTAACATCTAAAGGAACCTTAAAAAATAATTGCTAAATGATAAGCCGTCATATTAAATACCTTAAATCTACGCGTAACATATTGGTCCAATATTTAAAAAAAAAGCTCCGTCTTTTGGTAATAACAGTACAATGAACGTCATAAGAAACTATTTATATTGATTTCATTAAGTGTCAGTAATCTTTTCCGAAGAGTCCACATAAATACAGGAGCACAACTTTTGAAGGAATCTTAGAACGGATGCAGACAAACCGTCATAGCAGTCCGGTTTTGTTTTCCATTTAACGCAAACGTAATAAACAGGTATACCAGATAGAATTATGGCTAGACCGATTGCGGTGTCTTTAGGATTGGTTATCGCTGGAATTATTACTAAACAAGCAATTGCAATGAGGAAGACGTAGGCTATAGCCAGATTGACTTTAATTGGTCTTGGCAAGTCAGGTTTGGTCCGTCTCAACCACAGCATTCCTACTACAGACGCGCCGACAGACAACCACAGAGTCTGTGAAAAGTAGTTGATGAGGTCGAACACGTTGCTATTCGTCAGCATCAGCAACGAGAAGAAACACTGAAACGTAAATAATAAGTAATTAAAATATTGAAAAGCCAAGAAAACTTTTAGGTATCTGTGAACTTTGTGATATGTCTATAAATAGTTACTAGTCTGTAATTCAGATAATCCCCACCATCCTTAGGCCTAGGCGTGCAACGTGCAACGGTAATTGACTGCTACAAGAGTTTTTATATTGAAAAGGCAACAATCACATAAAATTCTACAGCAAACGAAACTCTCTTTGCTGCAATCGTGCAAGCGGAAGACCCTAACCTGAGATATCGTTCGATGAAGCAAGTACTCCCGCTGTTACTTCAAAATTCTCTACATTTTCTAAGTCAAAACTAGTATCAATTACGGTTAAAACTGTCGATAGGTTTCGACCAAGCATTAAAATACTGTTTAAGGCCATTAACAAAATTATAAATAATAAATTGATGTCCATTAAAATATTGTTTGAAAGCCATTAACAAAATTACAAATGACAAATTGACCTCTATCCAGATTTTTTTGTCACCATCATGTGACACCACAATTAACGAATGATATCCCTCAAATGTATTGTTACTGTACAAAATTGCATTGCAAGTAAAAGTAAGTAGCAGCCCATTAACGTCCCATTTCTGGGGCATAGGCCTCTTCACCCATAGGAGAGAGAGAGGGTTTCAGAGCATAGTGCCCCCACGCTGCTTCACTGCGGGTGGGCAGGCATTGTACACAAGTGCACTCTATTCCTTCACTCTCATACTCGGATGTGACGGCAATCCGACACGACCAGACAAAGATCAGGCGCAGGTCCGACGGCCTACCGTGTTCTCCGTGAAACACGGGGGTGGAGCACACCGCCAACTTTTCAACTTGGGGCTAATATTAAGCAAAACTTAATTAATAGAAAACTCAATATCGACTATTTGATTGGCCCGAACGGGTCGCGAACCCAAGATCTCACGTCTGTAGTCGAACATGGTAACCACTAGACCAATGAGACAGTTAAATTTCATCAAATTTGATTGTGCTATTTCAGAATATAAGTAAGGTCACATATGCGCGTACAAAACATCCACAAGGGTCAAAGTGGGCCCCACCGCGAATTAATAAAAATAAGGTCCCATGTGAGTCATTATTCTGTACTTTTGGAAGTGAGATTTCAACGTAATAATACGACGTAGTATAACATTTAATTGGCCTCTGGATTAAGGTCATAAATAAAACTACCACTACATCATGTCTTCGTATCTTGTCGTCAAATCGATTGTGTGGCCTTTGTATGACGTCATTTTAAGGCCATTGTCTATTCGGGTATTCCATTGTCATCATTATAAAAACTGGTAGAAAAATAAAAATTCTTATAATATATACAAATAATGAAATAAAAATGTATAATTACAGTAAAAATTAATGAAGGAATTGGTGTTTGCTTATCGATGTGGAAAAGCGTGAAGAGACTAGGCATATGACCCTCCTGTGCGCCTGTAGCGAATAATCGCGCGGATGTAAACAGGACTCCGTTTACGCCCCCAAATGTAGACAGAGCCACAAATACAGGTATCACCCAACTCCATGCCCCGAACAGACGATCACCAAAAGTCTGAAAAAATAAACAATATATGCTATTAACGTTTTATCAATTGTTTAACGCGGTAGACGTAAATACACATCACAGATTAAAAAATAACACTTATTTCAATTCTATCACATAGATTGCATGTTGAAAATAATATTACACAGAGGAACCATTTGCGTTTGTGCATGTATGTTTGTAACGTTTTCACACAAAAACTACTCAAAAATATTTTCACCATTAGAAAGATGCATTTTCCAGCGGCATACTCTATATTTCTTTAAAAAAAAAAAATAGCGATCTCTATGAAAAATGCATTAATGAAATCAAAGGTGTGAGACAAAAAATCTGTTATCGTGTTGCCTGCAAAAACTATTGAAGATAGAAAAAAAAATGTTCTACAATACTATAGAACGTATTAATATCTACAAAAAGCCCGTGATACCATATGGCGAATTACTGTAGTTATGTCAAAAATCAAAATCAAATCAAAAATATCTTTATTCAAGTAGGCATATTACAGCACTTTTGAATCGTCAAATTATATTTTTTTTCCACACTCTGATTCTAATATACATCTGATGACGGTACTCAAGATCGGCTTAAAATCTAAAGTTACGAGGGTTCCTTCGCGCCCTGATCCGAGAAGAACCCACAACAAACTCAGTCGGGTATTTTTTTTTTCCCATCATCATTACAATAACAAATTAGTTTACTATATTTTAATTAAAATTAGAGCAATTTGTTCACTCCCAAGCGTTTCTATCGTCTAGGTAATCTTGCAACTTATAATACGATTTTTCTATCAACTTTCTTTTAACAAAGACTTTGAATTTATTAATTGACATCTTTAGAACGTCTTGTGGGAGTTTATTATAGAAACGTATACAGTTACCCTTAAATGAGTTGTTAATCTTATGCAGCCTACTAGAATTTATAACAAGTTTGTTTTGGTTTCGTAAGTTATATGATGTACATTCACTCTTTTTATTAAAAGAGTCAATGTTTTTATGTACATACAACAAGTTTTCTAATATATATACGCAGTGAACTGTCATTATGTTAACTGCCTTGAATTTGTTTCTTAGCGACTCTCTTGGACCCATATTGTAAATCGCACGAACGGCCCTTTTCTGCAGCACAAATATTGCATCTATATCAGCAGCATTACCCCAAAGTAGAATACCGTATGACATAATGCTGTGAAAATAGCTGAAATATACCAGTCTGGCAGTATCAACATCTGTCAGACGACGAATTCTTTTAACTGCGTAAGCCGCAGAGCTGAGCCTGTTCGATAGACCACTTATATGGGGCCCCCACTGTAATCTGTTATCTAACGTAATGCCTAAGAAAACGGTACTGTCTACAAGGTCTAGTTCCTCATTATTAAGTTTAACAATGGTTTGCATTTGTTTAACATTAGGCAGACTAAATTTAATACATTTTGTTTTATTTGCGTTGAACAATAAATTATTAGCTTCAAACCATTGTACCAATTTATTGAGAGAGCTGTTTACGTCGTCATAATTTGTTTGTCACTATAACTACTTTTATACATTTTAAGACCGTTTCAATACCTGTAAAATACTTTTAAAATATTGAAATCGGACATTCAAATCAAAAGATATAACGAATTTAAAAATCTCAATGTAAAGAAAAAATTGTACCCGGAGTCGGGCTCCTGAGTGTCAAATCTTATGTATAGGGAAGTTCTGAGACAATAAAGTATTACAAATAAATCTCTTCTTTAATAATAAAGAAGAAAGTGAAGCGTTTGAATTTTTGTTTTTATTTTGAACAATTTATAATAACAGCTGTAATTAGCTGTTAATTACTGGAGCGATTTAAAAAAAACTCAATACCTGTAGAGTTATAAATTAACTAATGTCGGATATTTTACGTAAATGATGTTACGAATTAAAAATGCATTATATTGATACATATATATACGTTGTAAAGTAAAATCTGTATTTTTTAAATATATAATTGTATTTATTAATTTATTTAAGAAATTATTGATTAGATTATGAATGTCAGTGTGTATTTAATAATCCGAAAAGAAAAAAATTTTTATGTTAAAAAAAACTATAGTCCGGCTTCGTGGCAGTGGACTTTCCACTGCCGCGAATCGGGTGGAACCGCGGGGCATTGCTATAATAAATTGAGGAAACTGTGTAGTATAAATGAAGATTATTACGAAACGCAATTTTATACAGTTAATTTAAAAACGTATTACAAAATTATACAAAAGCCCACTGTCATTATTTATATGCCAAGGAGTTTATTGACACAATGTTCTATGACTTAAAGAAAATTATAGCCGCAAATGTAAAATCGGCCTACCAATTATTTTCAAAAAAAAATGTCATGAAGCAAACCTGAGTACTGTTTATACTTATACACCGTCGGTACAGTTATAAAATAGGATAACTGAAATATTGTCCTAATCTTAACCTTTTAAAAGCATTTCCGCGATTTCCAGTTTAAACTAAATTTAAATATAACCTGGCTCTCGCGGGATCAATTATAACTGGAGTAAAACTGGTATTTAATAAGTCTACTATTGTATTTATTTTTAGTATTTACTTTATCTTGTACAGAAAAGGCTTACGAGGGATTCTTATATACAAAAGAGGGATACATAAGAATCGAAATTTGACATACCACGGCCACAGCTGGATTTGACATCATTTCAGTCTTAGTTACGACGGCAAAATAGGCCAAGTTTGCCATCACGTAGATAATGGCCACCATTGGCATAGCAATCCAAATCGCTCGCGGCAAATTTCTGTAATGAAATGAAAGAAATGACTTCTAATGTTTTGTATAATCTATATAAATATATTGTATAAAAGAGATGTCGTAGATTCAACTAAATATGTACCCTATTAAAAGGAATATTTCAGATGTTCATTTGATTTATTCATGTATGTATGTAGGTAATATATGTAATTCATGTAATAGTCGCCATTAATTTTATTATGAAGAATACAAAATGTTTTTTCTGCAAATCTATTACGCAAAAAGAGTTGCGGCAGCATGCTTAGCGGATAAAATTTAAACAGGTAGTATTGGCTTACAGCACATTGTATGACGACCACATTAAGGCAGTTGCCCAGATTAAGACACGATTTTATAAGAAACACATATTCATATATTATTATTAACAATTATTATTAACAAATATTCATGTATTCGTGAAATTAAACGGGAAGCGAATGTCTATTTCATTCCTGAAAATTTGAGTATACTCGTTCCATTAAACCCGCAATATATTGTTTAAATGAACGTATAACTAAGGTATTCGTTATCAGACGTATAATTTAACCATTCTTTTACAGAGAAAGGATCACGAGTGAGGCAATGAAATACTATGAATAATGTATGTAATAAGACGAGTGAAACGGCGAGAGGCAAGAAAAAGGACCTTTATTTTTAGAACCAATTGCATAACACTGTTAGTGTCGAACTTTATATTCATTGATTGAATGTATAGTTAAATTTGTAAAAAAATTATAGTTGCTCTGTGGTGCATAATTCCCAATTATAACGTTAAGCAGTTGTATGAAAAAATTTTGGCTTCAAACACAAATACCATTTTTCCTATATTTGATCTCTCACTCATACACGTCATATTATCCTTGTTAAAGCTCTCGGTGCCTATTTATACGATCTAACAAACGCTTTTGCATAAAAAGGGAATTTGCCAGTTAATATAGTTTCTTAATTTATTTCTTATTTCCTTTAATATTGTTTTGACCTAATGTCAGCGTGTTCAGAAGGTGTATCTAACGTTTTAAATTGTTCTAACCTTGAACATTTCTCTCGTTCAATTTCCATCAACATTGGCACAATGGTACGAATCTTGCTTCACTAGCAAAGGTCTTGGAATCGATTCTCGACAGGGAAAGTTTTAGAAATGGCATTTTCTACTTTATCCGTGTCTGAGAGGCTACAGCCAAGCCCAGTTATCACCCTATCAAAACATGCCGCCGAGCAAACAGAAAATTACGAGCCGATACGATACTCTATAGAAACTGTAAGCGATCATTTTCTATTACCAAATTAATGCATTTTCATCACAAACAATATCGTTATTAACTATGAAGTGAGATTAAAGTCTAGCGCTAATTTCACACTAATAAAAAAACATAAAATGTTATTTACAAAATCCAGAATAGTACAATTTTTCTTATTATTATCTTGACCGTTTTCCGTATAAACAATATAAATATTTGCAAAGCGTGTTGATATTAGTATATTAGTACATGGCTTGGAAAAAGTGTTTTAATTTCGTGATTATAACTATGTAAATTTATATACGCTAAAATAAAAACTGCGTCAAACTTAATAGATAACTAAATACCGCAATACTTTATTATTTACTACGCTTTATGATAAAAACAGTCGCCACACAATGCCCAATGGATATTGAAAATAGGAAATAAATAAACCACAAACTCCTGGGATAATTTATATCGCCATCTCTTAGAATCTCCTATTTAAAATACCAACTCAAATAAATTGCCTCCGTTAAAGTATGTTTGAATGACTCTCGAGGGAGGAAAACGGTGTTTACAGTAGATTTATACCGATTGTAGAATTGTTTATCTTGGCCATAGTAACCTCCCTAGTTTAAAACTTACAAAACGATGCCATAATTTAATATTCATAAATCATGAACTAATTATATTAAATATTTTTGAAACGTTTGGTTTTCGTGCCTCTTATTTATACAGATTATCACAAAATGAACTAGGATAATTGACGTGTAGTAAGTGCGCAAATAAAGACTATCTGTACCATATTTATTTAGACATGATCACAATTAAAATATTAATGTTTATGTATTTGATTTTTTTTTACTTTATTTTAATTAGGATATTCTTTGGACTTTATCTTTTTGTACTCGTGCTGAAAACCGAAATGATCGTGAATTATGAACGTGTTTAATCAGATAGATCACTTTTGCGTTAAGTAATCTTATTTGAATTATTTACTTTTATACTTCACACTTTTTATAAATCTTGCTAAACAAAAATATATTTATTTATAAAATTTACGCGTTTGAAATACAAAAATTCGACAATTCTTGCTTTTGTTAGCGGAAATAATTCGTGATTAAATGCTTTTTTGTTTTCCTTAAATAAGAGGTACTTAAAGCTAGTTATATACTTTATGTACAGTAATATCACCTGATGTTGTCGATGTTTGATAGCACAGTCTAAGAAAATAGCTTGCTAACCTGGTAAGAGGTAATTTACGTTATAACGGTTTCTAGAATGCATTGTTTACTTGACGGCACGTGTTTGCTGGTATGATCACTAAACACAACGGAAGCCTCCCACCTGACCAGACGTAGACATTTTATAGAATACAATTTCCTAAATTTGTCTTTCTCGAAATCGACCACAAGATATTTGCTAATAGAGCGAGTAAAGGCCCAATTGCGCCAACGAGACGGCCATCGTAAATTTCAATGCAGCAAAACAAGAAATAATTTCGAATAAAGTGACAAAATATATAAAAGAAGATATACTCTTTTTCTTCACCCAACTTACGTGTCAAACGTGTTTTCGTCTTAATCCTGCTTATTACGAGAAAACTTGCTAAGGGTTCGACTAACCATACTTAACACTACGCGTTTTTACCAGGCAGTCATTTTTATATTTTGTTATATCCTTATGACTATATATACGACCAATATATATAGACAATTTTAGAAATGTGTGATGGTTGCAACTAACCTATGTCTACATAACTTTATCTGGCAAATGTTATATCAAAGACTACTATTAGGTCCTGAAATATTTACGGGCAGTTTTTTGGTGCACTGCAACCCAACAGATTGAGAAATAATGTGAAATAAGTCGTTATACATTGCAATTTGTTAAAATGAGGTTTTGTTTTATAGAAGTTTGAGAGACTATCATTTGTTTTAACAAAGTACTTGTTACTGAGCATTAACCACCAATTACCAATGATTGCCTTACGAAGAGTTTAAAGTGTCTGAACTTGTGGCGTATATGAATAGCTATCGAATTAGAGAATAAAATTAAATGATAGGATACGGTATGTAAATGTTACGAATTAATATGAACCGATAAACAGCATTCAATAATAGGATTAAAGTTATATTGTATATCGAATTCACCTAATCTTACATAAAATGAATTTTATTTAATTTCTAATGTCCAATACAATTACTATTAGATTGAACAAAAATAAATTAATTCACGTCACATATTATATACACATACAAGGAAAATGGATTTGGATAAATTTCCGCCAGATTAATGAAGTTTTTGTTTATCTTCTTATTTCCTTGAATGGTTCGGACTGTTATAATTAATTGGCTGAATTCTATAACACTGGTACTACAACAATTTAATAGATTATATATAAAATAACATATAATTAAACATATTCAGGAAGTGATCAATAATTAGTTCAAATAATGTTTTCCTTAAACTTCAATCACATTATTACGCCTGCTACATGAATTTCTAAAAACTGACGTGGCCGGGATAAAATATTTCTGGTATAGATATTAAAAAATATATTTTTACTGACTGATAAAATGGACATAATAAACCTCTGACCTACTCCATAACTTAATCGATTAGTTACACTGAGTACCGTTTTCGCGCGCTCAATTGGCAGATGACAAGTTAAGATAGTCAAACAAAGGTTTATTGAGTTATTGATAACTGATGTCACAATTATTAAAATAAACTCAAGTTCTCCAAGTAAGTCGTGATACTTGCCTGGTTACCAAAATATATCTCAAAACAAAGGTATCTCATTCTTTCTTTATTTTCTCAGGTTATAAATACCCACCTGTATTAAATCAAGTACTTACAAAAAACTATACAATATTAAGAAACTGTATCGAAAGTTCACACTTTCGGCGCTATTTAGAGTGACGAAAGTGCCACACTGCTTTCCAATTAAATAAATGCGTAATTTAGTGCGTATGCTTGCCTCCTTGTCTTATATGTCAAAATATTTGGCAATTTGTTTTGCTGCATCATCGAAATCTGTAGTTATTTCTTTTTCACTTAATTCTTCTTACTGTCTTTGATTAAATTATTTTCTTTAATTTATTCAAACTATTAAGTTTCGCAGATTTATTATGTTATTGATTGTACGAAATTTTAATAGTATATTACGCACTTAAGGACGAAAGTATGACAATTATCACGCGGGCGGCGATGTCATACTTTCGGCCCTAGCTGCGTGATATACTATTAAAATTTAAATCAGTAGAATAATAATAGAAATAAAATAACTTAAATTAACTTAGTATAATGGACGCGTAATTAAGTTTCACAAATGTCGAAGTGCATCCATTGCCTCTGTGGGCCCCTCCGCGAAGTAAATAAAAAAATAGTGTAATGGAACAATTTCTTTAATGCCTTCTCCCAGCCCCTAAGGAGAAGAAACGTTTGTCACTACTTGAAAGACATTATAAGTGCTATTTTGAAATAATCTTAACTTGAATCATTTAATTAAAAAAAGTTATTTTGAATTACAAAACCGGAACAGTGCTCGTTACTCGTCATGCAAGAAGGATCAGGATTCGATTCGCATCAGTGCTAATAGCATGTGTTTTGCTATGATTATGATTTGTTAGCTTATAATCTTTAAAAAAGCATTAAACTTTTTGATCGTTACCTTTGCCGTATTATCTTAAACGATATAGATTATCACGGTATTGCAAATTATTTTGAAAACGTATTTCTTAACAAACACATTTGAAAGTATTAAAGTATATAGCTTTATTTAAGGACTTACATATCTTTTGTTATTAGAGAGAAAAAAACATTCAACATGACACAGTCAACATTAATTTTGATAAAACATTAAAGGAAATAGTATATTTCAGACCGGTGTACTACCTTTCAGAAATAACATATAAAAACCAAAATATATTTATTTATTTTACGATGTATTATGCATTTCCAGAAAAAAAAGTGTTAAGGATATATAATATCTACATACTTGTAAGGGTCTTGCAGCTCTTCAGTCACAAAATTAAGGTAGTTAAAACCACCGAATGCAAACAGTCCTGAGTAGAATGCTAGTGCAATGCTTCCTGTGCTATATTCACCATTAAAAGCCCCTTGGAAGTTCTCCGTATGACCTGTGAAATTGTTAATAAAAAATAATGAATATTTATAATGAAAATTGGACAATATTTTAACACTTATTACTAAAGGGAATCCCCAGATTATAAAAATAAACTCCAACAGGAAAACTAAGATATAAGCTAATGTTATCTGTGGTAGAAGTTGAGTAGTCTGTCACTAACACGTTATTGGGAAGTCACTTGTCGGGGGAAGTACGCCCTCGTAGAGTACAATCCGGAATGAACATCAAGATTTATCAATAAAGTAGCAAATAACAGATAGGTTAGTTTGTTATACCATGCTTAGTTTTTCTTTATTTAAGGAGCTTAGACACTATGCGACTATGTCACTCCGTTGGTTAGACAAAATAAGCAATTAAATATAATTTCGACTTATCATCTAGCCTTAAAATAAAAGTTAACTAATTTACATATAATTTTTGTCTTCTTACAGTAAGGGTATGCTAATAGGGTAATGAAGTCAACTATATCTAACTTATATCCTAGTTGTAGAGTTCAATTACATCTAAATGCTTCGTTGCGCACACACTCCATCAAGACATTATATATATCTTCAATTACCCCACAAGTGGAGCAAATGGGAGTATCAGATTTCCTGACTAAATTCGCAAATTTATTTGAGGGAATGTGTCCAGAACGAAGCCTTAACGCTATTATAAGATCTATTCGATTTATTTTCCATTTTTCGAACAAACAAAATTTCCACGCCTGCGACTGCTATGTTTTATACCAAATGCCCTTCTCCTTTGACCACTTATCAAAATACTCGGCCCAAAGAGCAAAGCAATCGGTTTTGACTTGCCCAAATATGTCTGAAAAAACTGGATCTGGATGCACACTCTCACCATCTATACAGGCGTGTTTAGCCAGGCTGTCTACTGTCTCGTTTCCTACAACACCCACATGAGATGGGATCCATTGCAACCATACAGTTTTGGAACCAGAAGTAAGGGATAACAACTGTTCCAAAATCCTATAGGCTATGGGTGTGCCTCGAAAAGTCGAGCTACATCGAGCCAAATGTTGCAGAGCGCTTCTAGAATCTGTCAAAATTACAAACTTGTTGGAATTAACAGTTTCTATGTAAACTAAGGCTTGAGATATAGCAATGAGTTCTGCAACCATTATGCAAAGGGACTTGTCAAATCGTAATTTAATATTACTACTATTTATGCTTAGTTAGAATGCGCAACGGTATCGATCATAAACCGGCAATGAATTGTCAGTTACACTGGTTCTGGAAATTTTAATGAGCAATGGAATTCACTTAATATCAATTAGATTATCTGCTTATTTCTACAAATATCACTGAATTGAGTAATAACAAGCAGCTTTGTGATAGACGGAGAACGGAAATTTCTTAATGTCGACAAGTATTTATAACTTTTTTTAATTTACTGCAGGATATTTAATTATCTTGCTTACCGTATTTCATTCCTTCTATTATTTCACGATGTTACTATATATGTACATCCTGTCAAAATGAAATCGTTAATATAATACTTTTTTATTCATCCACTCAAATTCAAATACATTTTTATACCTGTTATGGATGATACTTATTATTTATAAAGGTTCTTCAAGTATTATTTAAATAATTTTAAATTTAACAGCGCTATCTAATTCACCTCCTGTTGTTTAGATGAGTGAGTGAGATATGTATATATAGATAACCAACCCACCATATACACATAGTGGGTTGATTATGCAAAATACAAACAAAAAAAGTCTCCCAACCGTTAACGTGTGCCAGCTGTGTGAGTAATTTCGAACTTCCGGGCATGTATCAATTATGTTTCAAAGTTATGCATAAACTTAAACATATAAGATACAGCTGTTATTTAGGATTCGTAATCTAAAACTTTTTTTATTACTCCAAAAATCAGAAATTTATCGCAATATCATTCCCGATTACTTAAATAAATGAGATACTGTAGTTTTTATTTATGTAAATATTTTAAACCCTAATTTATCACAGGAAAACATACCCAAATTAGTTTATTTAGAACAAGCTTTAGTGTCAAGTGTTATAGTCAATATTTAAAACTCATATTGACGTATATTTTTTTACTATTTCTTGTGTTTTTATATGTTCATTATACATATTAGAAGTAATACCGATTATAACACATGCAATCCAATTTTTTTATTATAAGTATAAAACGTTTTATCACATCATATTAGATTGAATTTATTAGCAATATTAAGTAAGTAAGTAGCAGCCCCTTAAAGTCCCACTGCTGAGCACAGGCCTCCTCACTCCGAGGAGCGAGGGTTTTTAGAGCATAGACCCACCCCACGATGCTCCACTGCGGATTGGGAGGCATAGTACACAAGTGCACTCAATTTTCCTTCACTCTCATAGTCCGACGTGACGACAATCCAACACGACCAGAGCGAGATCAGGCGCAGTACCGATGGCTTAACGTGCTCTCCGAGGCACGGGGGTGGATCACACCGCCAAATTCCCTACTTCGGGCAAATATTGAGAAAATCTTAATAGAAAACTCAATATCAATTTTGAATTGGCCCGACCCGGGACTCGAACCCAGGACCTCATGTCTGTAGTCGAACATACTAATCACTAGACCAATGAGGCAGTGAGCAATATTACTATAATTTATTATTCAATATGCACTATTACACAGGTGTAAAACATTTTTAAATTGTTATATAATACGCAATATGGTATGATACAGTATGCACTACCACGCCTTGCTACCGCAAGGTCTAAAGGACCCCACACATAAACAATCCTCCAGCTGATTTCAGTCTCTCACTCACGTCGCAACAAATCATACACTCAGTTTCGTAATATACATATATCGAAAGACAATACTGTAACACGATATATATCGGCGGACAGTTAATGTGTGGTGCCCTTAAGTTGTAACACACTTGTACACGAGGTATCCAAGCTTCTAAGAATATATTTTATTTATTACCATTACCAACAATTACAGTTAATTATAGAAGTCACACACTTTTGATATGTACCAGGAAGTATAACATAACTCTTGTGTAATAGAACAACTTAGATTTAAATACTTTGCCATTTCCAACTCCTCATAATTAGCTAATGTTAGATTAACTTATAATTTTATCATAATGTTAGCTTATGTATACTTCCTTTTTTTTACCACAATAGTGTTTGATTCCAAGGGCTACAACTTCAAGTGTTTCTTGTAATAAACAATATTCTAGATAGATATTAGTAACATTATGGTAATTACGCCAATATTTAATTGTTTTGATATTCATTACTTATTGCCTGACTACCCAACGTAACGCTCTTTAAAAAAATATAACATTATTATATGGATAATATTTACATTTAGGAACTTATTCCGTTTTCTTTATTGTTTTGGCTTACTTTTAAGTGTAGGTTGTAAGGAACAATTACAAGAATTTCACATCTGTTTTCTGTTATTAAAAATCTCTATGTATCATAACGGATAATTGGTGCAATAAATCACTGATTAATGCTATTGTTTCTCTATTTATTACATTAATACAAACTTCAAAATTACATCTAAAGTGTAATGTCATAAAATTATTTTATGTACTAATTGAGATCAATACAACACTAAAAACATAAAATATATCAATAACATATTTAAAAACTGCTTAAAATAAACAAAAAATAAAGTTACACTTATTACGAAACAGTAATTGTTAACAGCTTGTTTATCTAGTACAATAGGTCGTAAATTGCATGATAATTGATCAGTCTGTAAATGGTACGGGCTAGGTAGACTAAACTGATCAAAATTGACCCACTTGTTATAATTAACGAACCGGGCGAAGATTAGAAAATTGAACAACTAAAACTTACTGATAGATAATAAAACAATATTACATATTTATTATGTTAAATGGGTTATCGTAATTTGCAAGGCTTTGGTCACAAGAACGCGACCTCCTTGCAATCATCATCTAGAGAAATAATACAAAAAAACAGCAGTTTCTGCAAAACATTATACAAATATTCTTAATTATCTCTAATTACCAGTGAATGCATTTTATTGTTTTTGAATTCAAATTAATCAAACGTTAATTGAATTAATGGGAAAAAACTGTAGTCGCCTTACTGTTATAGAAATAGAAAATATTTTACACCACTAATACGTATTGACTAGTTTAAAATAGTAAAATTTTATAATTGATATTTCACACATTGGTCTATGCAACCAATATGTAATTAATTAAATATTCCTATGTTCAAAAATTAGAAATTTTCTATTTAAATAAGTCTATATTGGCCTCTATAATTTACTCATAGGACAATGTTTTCTGTGTGTGTACCAATTACCTATATTATATGTATAGTCCTTTATTTGTGCGTGGCCTAAACACGACAATAAAAGATTATCAAAAATTCTCGTTTTCGAATGTCTTGACTCTGACATTTACTCTTAAGAGTCATTTAATATAGTGATATCTTTATGGATAATAAGGTAGACTTAACGCTATAAATGATATCTCTACCGTTAAGTCCAACCGTCTGATGTAGACATGCTCTCGTTTTTTATTTTTTTAATACGTTATCATAATGATTAAGCGTTATTGAATGTGTTCCTTATTATACAGTTCATACATATAACAGCATTATTGCAACAAAAAAATTCGAATATACAGAACTGGTTTTCAAAAGGTTGTAAAGGTGCTAAAAATCGTGAGGTGAAACTCAATCTCTTACCGTATAAAACTAGGTTCTATAATGAGCCTTTTGCGATTCGAGCAATAAAATTATGTAATGATTATACCTCTGATTATAAATATGGAATGACTTATCTAAATCATCATCAATGTCGTGTAATCTCCCTAACCCTAAAGTTTCCTAGTAGAAATTGCTAATAAGCCATAAGGTCGCCTAATTGTACTTTTCGTTTATGTTTGTCTGTGTTACTTGTTTCATTTTTGTGTGTGGGACTACGAGTCTATTAAATAATCCACTTACCACTACTGAGATAGTAAAGTCCAGACAAAATAATAACGATTAGCGCAGTCAGCTTTGAGGCGGTGAACACGTCCTGGATACGCATTGTCCATCGTACACTAATGCAGTTGATTGCTGTCAGCACACCTAATAAAAAAATAAAAGATACTCAATGTAAATTTACCAAAAGATTTCATTTTAATACTCAAATTGTCGCACATGGGATTTGCTGTGCGAGACAATAGCTTCATTGGCTCTTTGCTATTCAAGGTTTGATTTACGCAAAAGGGCAAACTTAGGAAATTTTATTATCCATCTTAGACTATCGTCAATGATAATTAGGGCAGATTATTATCAAGCGACATCTTTGTCCTCGTATAACTAAACATAAAGAATGTTGAAATATTTCAGAAATATCTCGACATCTCAACGATAAATGAAAGCAAGAAAACTATAATTTATTTACTTTCTCGGGCGCAAAACTTTCTAACTTTCAATTTTATTCATCTAGTAAAATGCATTTCCCTGTTATGAGGCATACATAATGTTACCGCACCTCAGCTCAGCTTAGCTTATTCCAAGTCTCTTCCCTAAAAAAACTACAACTTAAACTTCATATATTCCTGCCCTAGTGAAGAACATATAAGTATATCTTGTTCTTTCTTGTAATTTTTAATCATTATTACAATACTTTCTTATTCATACACTCAATTCAAACATATTTTTTACATATTAACATTTATTTGATTTTTTGTACAAGAAATCCGACCTCAATTTAAAACTCACGAAAAGAGTACTTTTTAAAAAAAAAATTTGCCTTCCTTTTATTTGATTTGTTTATTTATTTATTGCATTCAACAAGTAACATTAATTACAAGTGAAACCCTGTCAGGGTGTTGCAAAATTAAAATTTTCTAAATGTCGAAATTATTCTATACTGCCTATGTCTCTTGTAGTAACCATTAAAAAAAAANTTTTCTCCACTTCATTAATTTTTTCGTCTGTTGTTGAAGTGCTCGGGCGTCCGGCACGCTCTTCGTCGTTCACATCTTCTCGGCCTTCTGAGAACATTTTGTACCACCGATAAACGTTGCTTCGGTCCAAGGTAGCTTCTCCGTATGCCACAGTCAACATTCGGAATGCATCCGCGCACTTAATTTCGTTTTTCACACAAAATTTGATACAGGTTCTTTGATCCATTTTTTTGAATAGGTAAAAATCGAAGACGATCCAAAACACGTGCAAGCAAAGCAGCTGTCAACAATTAAATGAACATTCAAAATGGCCGAGCTTGTCGGCATAAGTGAGAGACATGAGTACCAACATAACGCCACAAAAAATTCGGAATTCGAATATACGTAACCCGCGAAAATTCAAAATTCGCGATACTTTTTGAACACACCTCGTATCTGCCATCAGTGTGGTGCGCCTGTCGATACGGCGGCCCACACTGTGGCAGAACGTCCGGAGGATGTCGATCGACATCCTCCGGAGTCCCTGATCGGAGCGTATCTCTCACTGCCAAGTATAGTAGGCTCCATGCTTCACAGTGAGATAGGATGGAATGCAATTGCCTCTTTCTGTAAGTCCGTCAATTCTTTGAAGTAGGCAATGGAGCGAGAATAGGAAGCTGCAGCAGATACCGCTCCCCGTCGGAGGAGGAGGATGGGCGGCAGGAGGCGTCTTTACGAACGCCTTTTGTCTTCTCCTAAAACATCCTCAGTCGGTTTCATCTGGGAGTGTCGGGTGAATGCGCAAGAAAGCCTCTGACACTCCCAATTCAGGGTGAGGAAGGTGTGGCTGGGTTTTGGTGAGTATTCTGGCCTTGCCGGCGAGTCTCACACTGCCTGCCTCGTGGCAGGGGTGCATAAAGGCATTAATTTAAGACTATAGCAATTACCACAACACATTAGTCAAAACAAGCTCTTCTTACACTGTGTACTTTGTATTCCAACAACATTTTTTTTAAACAACACATAAACAAAGACTAACAGACACTATCCACTGCCAACAAAGAATTATCTATTTATTTATCTTAACATAGTAGAAAGATGTCTTGGCTATAGTAACTAAGTAAGTAAGTAAGTAGCAGCCCATTAACGTCCCACTGCTGGGCACAGGCCTCCTCACTCCAAGGAGCGAGGGTTTTTAGAGCATAGACCCACCACGCTGCTCCACTGCGAATTGGCAGGCCTTGGCTATAGTAACTTATACTATTAGGTGTGTTCAAAATTATTTTATTTTTTTGTACCAAAAGGAAATCCGGTAATGTTTCTCTCCCGTGACTTTCTTACGAAACCGAAATTCAATATAAGATTTTTCATTTAGTTTAATTTTAAAAAATCATACTGGAATTTTAATTTAAAAAAAAATACTTACGACTATGATAATGCGTTGGAATTATTGTTCTAACCTGAATAAAATAATATTATATTGTAGTTATGGTGACAAAAAAGATATCCGATTGAGCTTGTTATGGGATCTTCTCAGAACAACCCACTAAGGAATCCTCGTTAACTTGAGACTTTAAGTCCCTCTTTAATATCACCATCCGTCGTACACTGGAAATTATTAGTCTTCTTCAAATTATGATTTGATTTTATTTGAAATAAAAATTGTCGCCTAAGCTTTATATATGTAATTCATGTGTTTGTGTGTATGTCACTGAACTCCTTCTAAACGGTTGAAACTTTTGTTTGTCGAGGTGGTTTTGAAATTTCGAAATGGTTAGATTGGCAATTCGATCCGATTTATAAGCATTTACCCATATCTCCATGGAATCATGAACTGCGCGGGAAACACCGCTGGGAACAGTTAGTATTTTACTATAAAAGAATATATCACAGCAGATTACTGGCTAATAAAATGTAAAAATAAGTGAATAGATATTAGAGCTATCTTTTAAGTTGTAATGGAAAACGGCCTTAAACATCCGCCGTGTTTAATGGCGTGAAGCTCAATAACAACTGTTCGGAAAATTATATATATATATATATACAAAGGGTGACATTTTTTTATTGTTTAACTGTTGTTCTACCCGATGCTAAGTGTTGATACAGTCTAAGATTGAAGCACGCTAACCTAGAAAGAGGTAATTTACCCTATTTAATTTATAATCACATTTTCTATCTAACTGGAAATTGAAAACTCTTGTTTCGGCGGTTAGCGTGATATAAAGTTAAACAACTTCAACAAATTAAAAACATAGCTTTTCGCCATTGATTTATAATTATGCAGAATAAATTAAAAAGCTTTACCTTTATAACACTTCATTACCTGTCTGATCTACGTATACGATCATGGATAAAAACATTATCTTAACACAGTGTCTAAAATTATATATTAATGTATTTTCTTAAATAAATAATTTCAGTACTTTAAAAAAAACTTATGATTACTGTATCCCATTGCGAAGGTTTTATTTAGAAGCCCTTGCTTCGTTATCAATAGCTGCGTTTCAGATAGAGCAGATTTAAAAAATTGCATTTTTTTATTTGTCTAGTTCTAAACAGGTGCGAAACTTCAGCCATGGGTAGGCGGTACCCTACCAGCAAATACCCTGTTTATTAAAAATTTTGCGTAGAAACTATTAACCAATCACATTCAAGCACTAAATAGTCTAAAGTAATGTTATAAAGAGGAAACATTTGTGTTTTTGTATGTATGTATCTTTGTAACGTTTTCACACAAAAAGAACTAGATCGATTTCAACAGTTTTTTATCATTAGTAAGCTACATTTTCACTGAGCGACATAGGCTAAATTACTTTCTCAAAAAAATAGGGTTCCCTAAGAAAAGTGCGTTATTATAACCCAAGGTGTGAAAAAACAAAAACCGTCACATCTATCGCGTGCGCTGCGGAAACTATTGATGATAGAATGTAAAAATGTTCTACAATATTATAGAATGTATTACTATCTATAAAAAGTCCAGAATATCGTATGTCCAACTGCTGTAGTTATACCACTGTATCTACGTTTTAAATGTTAAAAGTTAGTAAAAGTGCCCACAATAATCAAACCATATTATTCATACCTCTGTATTAATCCTTATCTTATTTAATTAAATATTTTATTAAAGGCCATTAAAAACCGTTAAATACCTGTAAAATACTTTTGAAATTATTAAAATAGGATATTCCATTCAAGAGATATAAGGTAAGTAACAGCCCTTTAACGTCCCACTGCTGGGCACGGGCCTACTTACTCCGAGGAGCGAGGGTTTTTAGAGCATAGACCCACCCCTCGATGCTCCGCTGCGGATTGGGAGCCATAGTACACAAGTGCACTCAATTTTCCTTCACTCTCACAGTCCGACGTGACGACAATCCAACACGACCAGAGCGAGATCAGGCGCAGGACCGACGGCTTAACGTGCTCTCCGATGCACGGGGGTGGGTCACACCGCCAATTTTTTCCGAACTTCGGGCAAATATTCAGAAAATCTTAATAGAAAACTCAATATAGACCTTTGAATTGGCCCGACCCGAGACTCGAACGCTGGACCTCATGCCTGTAGTCGAACAATGAGGCAGCAAAAAATATACCGAATTTAAAAATGTCAATCTAAGCAAATAAGTCCAACTTAGTAGACTTTCCACTGCTACATGATCGGTATCTACGTGGGTGAAACCGCGGGGCATTGCTAGTCATCAATAAATAAAAAGCGACGACAACATTATTGAAAGAGTAGTATCAAAAATTGTTGCGACATACTTAAATCTTTTCTCAATCTAGTTCAAAATGTACCGCCTCACTAGTGTTTCAATAAACAAAGATTAAATATCCACAAGAAACTTGATATTTAAATGGGATGATGGATTCTCTTAACGATTAAGAGCTGACAAGCGTCTTCTAGTCGACGTCGATCCGGCGCCACCGAAGAATAAAATTCCAAGTACTAGGTATGTATGACTCATATAGTACATCGTAATTTACCCGGAATGGGCAAATATCTGGGATTCAATTTTTATACGGAAAAGGATTTTTACGGATGAAACGCGTGATTAGTGTCACGAATATGTGCAGCGTTTTTTATGCTAATTAGTTTGAAGGTTAGGTAGTTTTAATATTTACAAATAACAAGTGGCATTTTAATTTGCCACTCGTCATTTAATTAATAAATATACTATTTCTCACAAATTCTCTTTTCTAAATTTTAAAATCAAAAATAAAATTTAGTTAAAAACTTCTAATATTAACAAAAAACACGTGGCATTTTTATTTACAATTCGTCATTTGATATTTCGATAAATTATTTATATTAATTTTCGACACTTAATATTTCAATGACGATTAAATTCATTAAATTCCCAACATATCTCTCCAAGTCTCGGAAATCGAAGCTTTTAGATTTGTGTAAATATAAACAAGAGTTAAAAATTAGTTTTCCAAAGAAGTTTCACTTCTGACATGTGTACTTTTTACGCACGCACTTTTAATTGTATGATTTTTAAAACAGCTCACATATTAAATTAACATTTGCATAATGTCACTGTTGAACCAAAGCAGCGACATGTGCGTTACATAATGTTAAATGAGCAATTGGCTTCGAAATATGCCTCGAGGAAAGGAACGAATAAATTATATTGTTATTCCTATCAGTGGCGAATGAGTAATGATCAGTTTATTTCTATTACCTTTTATAATAGTGTAATTCGATTTATTGTATAACTCTAGTTATGCGATAATAAAAGCTTTTTCGTTAAATTTCTTTCCATTAAACACTAGTGTAGCATTAATAATAGTATTTTATATAAGGAAATTGTATTGATAATTTAGCTTAAAGTCGCGTCTTTTATCCGGTCTTAATAACTAGCCATAGCCGTAGTCAAGCACTAGTCTAAAACATATTAGAAAATACAATTTTATTGTATAATTTGTCCATCGAATCCGGGATTTTTATAAGCTAAACGAGTACTGAGACCTATACGTTAGGGAGACCTTCATCAACTGTTATCTATAACTAAAGAGAGATTAGATTGCTGAAAATGCCACACTATTTCCTGATATTTCGTACTGGCTGAGCTTGCTTGAAAAAAACTAAGCTAATATCGCTTTACTGAGAATTTATGTACTTACATAACTTAAAAAAATGACACAACGACCGCAAGCTAAACTAGTCCAAGGCTAAATAATAACAATAATATACTGATAACATGACCCCATACTGTAACTAGGTATACAAGGTCAAGTTACGCACAACGAGCGCCAATATCCAAACAAGTTTTTGTAGTATTCCAGTTTTGTATTACACATAAATTATCACTTTCAATATGAGCCTCGATAACCTCTCAAAATAAGGAAACTTTGATATGGTTTTCCACTATTGAATCATTTTTCCTGGTATTATTTTACCTATATATATATGAAATTTTCAATCTTAAATAAAATACCCTTTTATTCATTTACTCAAGTTCAATTACCTTTTTTAACTCGTAATATGTAAAATTTTATGTTTATAAGGATTTTTCATTGTACTTTTTATTCCTTAACAAAAAACGGTGGATTTGATGTTGTATTCAATGTTCATAATTAGAGATTGAACTGGCTCATTGGTCTAGTCACTAGTGGTTAGCATGTTCCACTACACACATGAGGGCCTGGGTGCGAGTCCCGAGTCGGGCCAGTTCTAAATCGATATTGAGTTTTCTATTAAGATTTTCTCAATATTTGCCCGAAGTTGGGAAGTAGGCGGTGTGATCCACCCCCGTGCCTTAGCGCGTTATGCCGTCGATCCTGTGCCTGATCTTTCTTCGATTGTGTCGGATTAGCGTCACATTGGACTATGAGGGTAAAGGAATAGAGAGTGCACTTGTGTACTATGCCTGCCAATCCGCAGTGGAGCAGCGTGGTGGATCTATGCTCTAAAAACTCTCTGCCATATGAGTGAGGAGGCCTGAGCCCAGCATTGGGACGTTAATGGGCTGCTACTTAAATTTTACCTTACCTATTCATAAATAAAATTGTTGTTTTATCTATTGAAAGCTCAAGTAAAAGTTTAAAGGTTTTTGTATGAAATGAGTTTAAGAAATTCGAGCTAGATACTGTTTGTAGTTGTAAGAAATAAGTAAATTGATTTTTTTATATTACGTTACTGTTTCATTTCTTTCACTTCTGATCTACATAGGTTATAAGCCTGTAAAAATAAATAGATCCGTTATTTGTAACGGAGTGTCGTTATTGTAGTAAATTACTGATCGAATAGGTCCACCAGAACATTCTCGTAAGTTATAGAATATATAAAGAAATTTTGATAATAAAACAAGTACCACAATCTTGGCGACTATATAAACGAGTAAGAGGCATGTTCAAAGACAATTAAGCAAATATAAGTTGTTTTTTAGCCTATTTAAACAAACAATTGAAGATTGAATTTCTTCGTGATGTTACGTAAGTTATATATTTTAATATGGTTATAGACTGTCGCAACTGTTTACACAAGTTGAAATCAATAAATTTAACAAATATATTATAATTTATACTATTCAGAACAAAACTAAAGTTACGAATAAAGACGAACTAGAATATGACCCTAAAATGACTTTTACGCCAATCTGGTTTTGATACTGCCAGTGCATTAAGACGATCAAAAACATGAAATAAATTCAAACAACCCATCAGCTACACATGTAAATAAATACGTTTAAAATATATTGTAAGTTATGTTATACGTATGACCAAAGAATTGATCGGTGAAATTATTTCTCTTTATTTATTGCTAACAGGTTAGCGCTTGACTGTGATCACACCTGATGGTAAGTGGAGATACAGTCTAAGATGGAAGTGCGCTAATTTGGTAAGGGGCAATTTACTTCTTATGGTTTACATAAATTTCTTGCCTGGCGGTTCGCCTTTGCTGCTAGGGTTGGTAACTAGCCACAGAAGCCTCCCACCAGTCCAGACTCAGAAAAATTAGAAAATGCCTCCCAAAAAAAACCCAGGACCTCTTCTAGCAAAGCAAGTACTCCCACCGCTGTACCAGCGAAACTGTTACTCTATTTCTCCATTTAAAAGAATTTTCATATATCCTCTTTTGCTCAGATTTAATATGGTAAGGAATATTTGGAAATTGTATAATGAAAAAGCTTCGACTTTCCCATTAAAGAGATAAAAAAATAGCACATTTGCTATCAAGTATTTTAATTACATTTCCAACTATTATATTATCTTAAGCACCTTTTAATTTCATTTTTTTTTTCTAAAAGGGTAAATATGCGGAATAATGCGACGATGAGCAAATGTTTATCGGCTAATGGTTTATGGAGATGAGAAAAATATTTAACGGGATAAGGAAATACTTACACAAACATACAGCAGCCAACAATCTTACTGCATTTTGCGGAGGCTCACATTCTGGGAAGAAAGGCTTCACCACATACTGGCCAAATGTAATGGCCACTATAGCTTGTGTTGTAGGTCTTATGATGAGGAGTGCAACCCACATCCTAAGAAAGGCAGGAAGTGGTCCAAAAGCTGTGTAGATGTACGCATAGTCACCTCCCGACCTTGTAATCGATGTACCGAGTTCGGCATAACAGAGGGCACCTAACGTCGAGACGAGACCACAAAGTAACCAAATTATTAGGGACACTGCAACCGATCTGAAACAAAAAAAATATTTTAGAATACTTCCTGTATAAACAATATATAATTATGCTCTAAATGTATATGAAAATTCAATAAAATGAATTTTATCTATATCTATTTATATATATAAAAGGGATATCCAGGTATCTATATTGATTCATCACGATATCTCTGAAACCATAACGCCAAGAGACTTACATTTGGTAGGAATATTCCTTTTGCCAAGTAGAGGTCAGCTAAGAACGGATTTTACGAAATTCCACCCGAATCCCGCTTGCGGCAAGTAGCTCATTGAAGTATTTATACGTGTTTCTTATTTGTAAAACAATTTGCCTAAACTAATGAAAATGCTACCAAAAAAACATTCCACGCAGACGAAGTCGCGGGTTCAGCTAGTAATAAACATACATGTGTGTGTCTTTGTGTGTGTGTAATGCTTGTAGACGTTTAAACTAACTCACTCGCTAACAGCGAGATCTTTGATACTATTCACGAGTGATTTTAACAGTCAAAAATTCTGATTTCCCAGTTCTCCCACGAGAAACAGCTAGTCGATAACTTCCACGAGAAACAGCTAGTCGATAACTTCCACGAGAAACAGCTAGTCGATAACTTACACGAGAAACAGCTAGTCGATAACTACAATACCAGTTTATACCAGTAAACTATATTAATTGTCAATAATTTCCTAAATTATAGCAATTATAATGAGAAATAGAAAATAAAGAACTATACAAGTTCTACTTAGTTTTTAATAAAACGACACGCATGTGATGTTGTAGGTTTTGTCAATTTAACAATTAAAAATATTAATACATTACAATTGAAAGTAATTTTAAAAATTTATGTATCATTATATAAAGAAAACATAATGTTTACCATAATTCGCGTATATTTCTTTTTACAAGAATAATAAATATAGTTTTACATTTAACTCAGTATTGCATCACCTTTTTTACGGTTCGCGACTAGACAATCGGACCACAGCGTAGTTGACCTTTCTGTTTTCCACAGACTAATATTGTTGTTACAAGTATAAAATCAAGACGCATGATTGTTCATGCGTGTACACATGAAGAATATTAACAATTAAATATAAAATCAATTTGCTGATAATCTAAATTTAAATTGTTTCAATAACGAGTTATTATAAGTCTAATAACTCTACCATATCATATTTTTTTTACGTATAAAAAATTATAAATATATAATTAAAAATTATATTATGTGAATAAATGAAATACAATATATTATGAAGCCAAATATTTTACTGGTCGACCCGATTTTAGCGAGAACGCATATTGTTTTTCCTCATTATATTTTTAAACCTATGAAGGAAAACGAAGTAATTAGCTTTTTGTAAATAAAAGTACTGTAATACCTGTTACTAAATGAGGAATACTCATTATAAATTGTTAATTTTGTAATAAAATGTATCAGTCTAATAACTGGTTAAAATTGTGTTTATTTTAAACTGGTATTGTATAATCTCAAAAAGTAATGTTAAACACCACTTCGTCAATAGTTTGTAGTTATAGAAATTTAACTTCTGAGTAGCCTTGGCCCTGTTACTAGCTCAAGCCAAGTGCATTCACCGCTCACATTAAGCATATTTCAATAAGTAATTGACTGAGAGATACAATAACGAAACAGTTTCTATAACAGTACGTCAGTAAATATGGAAGAAAGTTTATTAATTTTTGTAATGACAACTTCTTTAGGCACTTTATGTTGAGAATATTGAAAGAGACTTAACCGTCACACTTGGCCATGTAAACCTCGTTCGGGAGGAGATAGCTATATATAATTCACATATTATATCATTATTAAAACTAATTTATAAACAATTACGATTATGTAAAATGTAAATAATACTATGTTATACTAATATCCTAGTTTATGTAGGTTATAAGCTATGATGATGTTTTTATTTCTATTGTAAAAATTCTTTCTGCCTTCTTGTTGTTATTCTGGAAGGTCAAGGTCCATATAATTTTATAAAAATTATTATTTTATTTTGCATACAACCTCGTTCCCCGTCATCAATTTTTACTTAGAATGTTGTTTTTAATCGTGTATTGAGACTAAATTCTATATATAGACATACCAACTAGGGATTAAGTATTGCAGCCAAGACATTTGTGAACAGGATCTTCATCCTTACCATACGATTACTATTCTCGAATCATTATTTTGGGGAACTAATGATTCGAGAATAGTAAGGGACTTGACACTATTCTGTTAAACATTTAATTACGAAAAAACGAGATATAGCGAAAGAAGTTTTTACACTATTTAACAATCTTGTCGGGTCCGCTAATTTTAAACTTACACCAAGGTTCGCCATACCAAGGTCGAATGATGAAATTGTTTTCCATCATTCATCAGAATATTTCTACGAAGAAAACGCCACCAAGGTCGTCTTATTCTTATTTTAACGCAGACTGCAAAATACTTCATACAAATGACTTAAAATAATATAAATGAATAAAGTCATCGTTCGAATCATCATTGTAATCAATAACAAAACGTGTGAAGGTGTTAAATTACCATATTAGATTGATAAACTTCCAAATTTTTTGGTTAAAAATGTGTGTTAATTTGTACGGACGCTCTTCAAGGCGAGAATACTCAGGTCTATGCCTTTTTTTGTCGCTGTGAAATGCAATTTACGCACTAACCCTGACCGATGACCAGTCAGGAGTGTGGGACTCGGCGGTGGTAGGTCTCGCAATACCCACTAAAACCCAGCGGACCCCTCTTCATCCATTAGTGAGGCACCAGGTGTTCAGCTTTCGCATTTTGCCCTGGTGTCCCGGATGAGCCCGACGGAGGATTCACGGAGGCGGGAGATGCGTAAACATGCGCCGCCTTGCATTTCGCCTCCTTCGGCGGTGAGGGGGAGCATCCACTGTATTCTCCCTCTCTCGCTCTCTTGGGCTTCCTTCAGCGAGACCGGCCGTTTCGCAAAAGAAGACCGCTTCCGCCCACCATATCACACTGAAGAGCATTGCGCCTACAATGCTACTCAATGAGAGGTCGCCGCCGATCACCGCCACCAAGAGGTGACGCTGAGCAGGTATGCCTTGCACATTGACCAACCTGGCAACCAATGTAAAGGAAAGTATTATTCTGTACGTCATATTGTATCAGAGGATTGCAGAATAAGAAGTAAATACGACCATATTTACTTCTTATTACAGCCATACGATATTAATAAGCACACAATGCAAAATCCTAGTGTATATATATTTCCTTGTATTAAAATCTCATATTTGATGGATACAAATGAACTGTAACACCATATAATGTCATCATGTCACTGATTGATTTAAACCTTTTATTTTATCATTTTCAAATGGCTCTCCTGTAACATTAGTTATTTAGAACTGCGTCTCTATTCTTCAAAAACAGTTTAGTGGAGAGGCGTCTCTTGTCCATATGCCCCTGTGTGTTTAACGACCTCTAGTAAGCACCGGTTCACTGAAAGAGCCGCGGCAGGCGCCCCCTTATACCGCTCTGCCCGCATGCCACGCACACACTGGACCAAACTGACTCTGGCTCAGTGTGAACCTATTTTGACGGGACTCTCAGTGACAAATATGATTTTGTAAATAAAAACATAGCCACTTTTCATTCTAAATTTTGACGGGAATAAGAATAAGCCACAGCGAAGCATGGTCGAATTCCAATTGTAATAAGAGTACCAAAGACAAATTAACATGATATGATACTGTGTAAATATTGCGCTATAGAAATTTGACACTCGTGTAACTATAACAATATAATTATTTGCAACACAACGCTAATCGCTATGCTACTGGTAGTATAAGATGATTAGCTAATACCCTTTCATTTTGTTTTATTTATTACATACAATTAATGCAATTACTTCTTTTTTTTTAATTTTACTATCATTTTTTTTTATATATAAACTGCATTTGAAATATGTATATACACGATTATAATTGATGTACGCTTCAATATCTAGCAAATGTACACCAACAACTCTCTTTAGGAGATTTTGGTCTAGATATTTTTTGCTAGCAGTTTAGCGCTTCATTATAATCTCACCTAATGGTAAGTCAGTAGGATTAAACGCAGTTTGTTTCTTAAGTTTAAATAAAAACAAACTTGTTATTCCATATTTTAGAGTGGAAAAGGTTTAGAAATAATTTTTCGGGTTGAGCATACGCATTTTTAATATGATATTTCAATCAGTTTTAGATTTGCCTCCACATAATTATAAGAAATATGTCAAATATATACTTTTATGAAAGGCCTATTGTAATGAAGATTATTTAAGCGATGGCCGAAACATTCCACCAGCAGATCTAGTGCATATATCACTATCTTAGCGACAATATTTTTTATTGCTCAGGTTAGCGCTTGACTGTGATCAGACCAGATGATAAGTGATGATACAGTCTTAGTTGGAAGCGCGCTAATCTGATAGGAAGCAATTTGTCTCTTTTGGTTTGTACACTGCACCTTACCGGAACACATGTCATTTGCTTGGCGGATCGTCTTTACTGGTAGGATGATAACTAGCTACGGCCGAAGCCTACCACCATTCCAGACTCAGAGAAATTAGAGAATGCAATTTCCTAAATCTATCCAACCGGGGATAGAACCCAGAACCTCCAAAAGCAAAGCGAGTAATCGCACCATTGCGCCAGCGAAACCGTCAAACAGTCGAATAAAAATATTTTTTAGTTTGTACAAGACCAGTGTAAATGAAAACTGAACATATATTTTAATAATATTATATTGAAGAATTTTTAAACACCCTGCTTACCTTCATCAAGAGACTTTCTCGAAGGTAAGCAAGGTGTTAAAAGTCATTATTTTACGATTGTATCATGAAGAGGCTGACCTATATTGTATTAAAATAACTTTACTTAAACTACATAATATATAGCCTCGATTAGGAGTATAGCCTCAAGCAAGGTTTTGTGAAAAAAAAAAGAATTCAGAAGAATTAAATTTGTGTTCTTATCAATAACAACTAACCTGGCTGCGATTTGCCAGTTTTAACGTTGTTTATCTATTAGTTATATTACATTTAAAGCAAAGAAATAAAATAACACAAATATTAACAATGTTATCATTGAAACATTTGGAGCTTTTTGAATCATATTAATTATTAATGATTGACTTTTTGTTCGTATGTTACGTATGATAGTGTAACGACACTATCATACCGTTCATCAGATAACTATAAAAACATTGCTTACCCTAAAAACCAGTTTATATGCATAGAACAATAAAGATGACACTAAAGAACATTTAATGTGCCGTTGGAAAGCATACTGAGCATTAACTACGGAATTATAATATTAACTTGCCAGACCTAGCAAAAACAAACAAGTAAAATGTAGACGTAACAATTATATACATATTTAAAAAGATATTTTGGGGTTTAATACAATAATATTATGAAACCCGAGATTTTGTTTTGTACAAAATGTTTATTTAAAATGTAAAAACTCAAATCAAAGGTTGATGAATTGCTATTACTAAAGATACAGCTTATAGACAGAGAAAGTCATATCAGTTTATGAACTTCGATGGACAACACCAGACAGTGTCGTGAATTCAAAAGACTCGTCACTGTGTTTAATCTAATCAAAGACAATAACACAAAATGTTACACGCATATCAATACCATAGATCTGTTATCTAATATCGATTTTTATATTATCTAATATATTATTATTATACAATGTGTAAAACTAATACTGCGAATACAAATTATTCTAAAATGATTGATTGTAGAAGTGCCGTTGGCATATAATATCTCACACATATGCTTAAGATTAAAGATAATAAAAGTAACATTATAATTTTTTTTAAAATATCTATTACAATAAAATATATATTTTTTACTAATTATGATGAGCTTTTTTGGTTGGTTTATCACTTTTTTGGTATTTTTGTGTCTTTGTATTATATTTAACATTAAACCTGTAAACATTTCTGATAGTCGTAACAACCGATAGACACCCACTGTTTATTAGAAGTCTCTCCTAACGATTTCAACAGAGCCCGATCATAAAAATAATTTAATTTGATCATAAAAGTGAACACTGGATTTGTCGAAGTTTTACTTGTAAATGGTATTTTAATATGTGTTTTCCTGCTTTATTTTAAAATATGTCAGAATAAACGGAGCGTACACGGAGTGGTTTCCTGTCGAAAGAGGTGTTCGACAGGGATGTGTTGCGTCACCATGGCTGTTCAACCTTTTCATGGATAAATGTTTGACAGATTTAAAAGAAAGTATGTATGGGTTAAGAATGAATGAATTACTCATCAAATGTTTACTCTACGCTGATGATCAAGTAATACTTGCGTCATCCGCTAACGAGCTACAGGAGATGCTAAATATTATGAATGAAGCTTTGAAAGGGAAAGGAATGAAAGTGAATGTAAACAAAACGAAAGTTATGCTTTTTGAACGAGATGAATCTATGATGAATGGCAATATTTTGATAGATGGGGAACAAGTGGAAGAGGTGAAAGAATTTGTATACTTGGGATCTAAATTTACAAAAGATGGAACATGTGAAAGTGATATCGAAAGGAGAGTGAATGCAGGGAATATGGTAAATGGTGCTCTGCATGCTTTTATGAATAGCCAGATGGTGTCTCAAAGGGCTAGACTGGCAGTGCATGCTGGAGTGTTGGTGCCAACACTTATGTATGGTAGTGAAAGTTGGGTATGGCAGAAGAATCACAAAAGTAAAATAAATGCGGTAGAGATGAGAGCGTTGAGAAGCATGAGTGGATTAAAACTGAGTGACAGAGTAAGAAATAGTGTGATAAGAGAACGTTGTGGTATAAAAGAAGACGTAGTGACTAAAATTGAGAAAGGTATGCTTAGATGGTTTGGGCATGTAGAGAGAATGAATGAAAGGAGACTGACAAAAAGGATTTATGAGTCAAGAGTGAATGCGAAAGTTGGAAGGGGAAGACCGAGGCGAACGTTCCTGGACCAAATCCAGGACATTTTAAATAACGGCCAGGTCAAGAGTACTCTAAACCGACGAACTTGTATGAAAGGTTTAATGAGAATAAAGGAAGCGAAGGAGATATGCAAGGATCGTGGCAAGTGGAAGGATGTTGTCTCTGCCTACCCCTATGGGAATGAGGCGTGATGCTATGTATGTATGTATGTATTTTAAAATATATCTTTAGTAATGACTAATAGGGCTCGTTCATTTGTTATATTGCGTAATTTTAAGATACTCATTATTAATATAATGAATTCAATGAATATTTACACTTTTTTGAATGTTATTGGTTTTATATTACGAACGTTTCTGATGTATTTAATAAAAGACGGTGTATTTATCTATGATTATGACCTGGACGGGGACTTAAAAGCAATTCAATAACTATTTATAGGTGCTGCAGTATTAAAAATACGATCTTTTACAGACCCGATTTTTTGTCTTAAATGTCCAATACAATTACTTAACGTTGCCGTAGATTCTAAGAAATTGTGTTACTTTATTATTTTGTTTGCCTAACAACGTAAAGTTCCGTCCGTAATGTAATTTGTAATATAATCTGCAACATATACAATGTTGCATATTGTATGGAAATTAAATTTATTATCTATATAAATAGTCCCGAAGGTGGGCGTTACCATACGACGCAATTTTTTACTTATGCAAAGTCATTTTCATTGATATAATAAAAACCCAGACATTCAAAAAATACACGCGCGGATCAAATTTTACTACTTACTTCATGCCCCAGGAAATTCTCCAATTCTAGACACTAACACTAACTAGTAAATAATAATGATAGTGATGATACGATCCAATAAAAATCTATTTAACAGAAAATACATATTTATGTTTTAAAACATAATTTCAAAAAATAATGCGTAAACATATTTATGATTTATTTTATCAAAAATATTACAATAACACATTAATTAAGAAATCGTTATATAATTTGAAAGACTACTCAGAAGATGAAAAAGTTTTATTGTAATAAAAAAAGAAGAAATTAAAAATATATTTTAGTAATTATGAGAAACAAAGGGACACCCGACTGAGTTTCTTGTGACCTCTTATCAAATCAGGGCGCGAAGGAAACCTCGTAACTTTATATCGTTTAATTCGTTCTTTAATATTATCATCAATCGTACTTTAGGACTAACATATGGAAAGAACAATATCTGCCGATTTTTTGTTATGATTGTTTATATATCGCACACAATCCAATTTTATCAAAATTTTTGTTACAAACACAGCAAAGTTCCAGCTCAAGTCAGAATAGTCTAAATTTTTCGTGTTAAAAATTTGGTACAACCTAAGGCCATTAAATAAAAATAAAAATATTAACTTTCTTGAACTGTCACTACTCTTTTAAAAGAGCGATCTCGATAAGTTACTAACAGGTTATAGAGATGTTCCCTCTGGATACATATCTGTACCAACCAACCCAGAAATAACCTTAAGTCATGTCGAGTAGGTACATTACATTTTACTTGTGATATTTGAGAAAAATCCACCGAATTATCTTAAAACATAATAAACTATGTCAAGGGTAACCGTTGCTATCTACGCGTCTAGTGTAGTGAGCGAGAATAACTACAGAATGATAATTAAAAAAAGTCGTTTACATTGCACTTTTTAGTTATACTTGCAGATGTGGCTAATGACGCCATTCAAGATTCGCACTACTACGCATTCTCTGTTCAATTTACTTGACATTGATATTCAGAATTAACGATTATAGGTCCTATTCGATTTCATATATTAAAAAAAAATAAACTCACTTTATTATACGCATTAATAATTGAAAAATTGTAATAACATCAATTATCAATCACCTAAAGTGTTGTCATGTAAAGTGCACAAAAAGAAGTGTTTTATTAACGATTGAAAATTTACAATGTACTAGGATAAGTACAAGATTCTGTGGAGATATGGGTAAATTCGTTATTTATCGGAATTATTTGTAAGGAATGGTGAGGACACAAAATTTTTATAAAATCGGTCCAGCCGTTTAAAAGTTCAGCGACATCTTCCTCTCGTTCCTCTCCAATTACTGGAGGTTGGATATCAGCTGCAAGAAACTGTCTTGGTCTTGGGCGAGGTGACACAGTTTGTCAGCGCTCGTATCACCAGTCCACTCATGAATGTTATGGAGCCACGACTTCTTCCGGCGGCCAACACTGCGTTTTTCGGCAATCTTGCCCATCATTATCAGTTGCAGGAGGTCATATCTTTGGTGTCTGAGTACATGACCAAGGTAGGCAACTTCCTGATTTTGATGGTCTGCAATAGCTTGCGGTTTTGACCAACTTGTTTCAAAACTTCTGCGCAGCTGACTTTTTGGGTTCAGTGACATACAAACCCACATTAGAATTATACTTATATATAAAGATGTACAGAGAAAGTCCTTCATAACTACTATTAGTAGGAATGGAAAAAATATTTGACACTCCAAAAAAAGCGTTCATCGCATTAATATTTCTTTTTTAAATAAATTTATTAAATCCACTTATAATATGGAAGTGGTCGTCAATTATAACAGAATGTTTCGGAAGTAGAGAGTATTACCAAAAGCCATATAATTTGTACATCAAATTAAATGTTCGCTTATTATCAGCATTGCAGTTCCAGCAGACAGCCTTGAATGACACTTTAAAATGTATGACTTAATGTTATCTTAATTATTTAGTCAGCTTAACTAGTAATACAAAATGATAACCCAAAATTTTCTTTATAATCCATGTTTACATTTTCTAAATTTGGATAAAGATAAAAATGTTAATTAGTCTGACGTCAACCAAATAAAGAGCTTAGCATATTTTTTATTTCATTCAGATATAGAGCTTAAAAATTAATGCTGAACTGAACTGCGACAATATAGCTTAGTATCGAATGAATTATAATTTACCATCATAAGTAACTAACAGGTTTCGTTCCTATATAAATACCCAGAAGAAATTCTAGTAATGGCCCTTAATAAATTAAAGGTAAGCTAATTGTAAAATCGTACTAGAATTTGAAGAGTTACTTGAGATGATAAAGCAGCGTGAGAGTAATAGAATTGCTCGTAGTTACATAAAATAACTATAAAATATATTGTTATGTTGATAATAAACAGGATATCCAACTGAGTTTGCTGTGGATTCTTCTCGGAACCGAAAATATTCAATCTTTACATTTTAAGTCGTTCTTGAATATCATCATCAATCGTACATTTAAAATGAAATTAATAAAAAAATTCAGCAAGACCCACCATATTTCAGTGAACTAAAACAAATATAAAGTACAGTATAGGAAGCGAACACAGAAACATTCATTTTTTAGCATACATCAAAAATTTTAGTATAGTAAATTATGTAGGTACTAACTTTCAATTCAACTCTGCGAACATGCGAATCCATGGAGATAAAACAAATTTTTCCCCCGGAACAAGATTTATAATCGTTTTCTTCTTCCTATTAGTTCCAAAATGTTCTTTAATATAACGTATAATCACAGAGGAAAAGAAATATTCATTATATTTCCTAATGTGTTTTCATCTAGCTCATAATTTGTATTATAACGTTTATTTATCAGTATTAGTATTTAAAAAAATACGCAAAATATATTACATAAATTTGCAGTTTAACAACAACTAAATAAAAAATAATACTCAGTAAAAGTCCCAGATCCCAGTTACAGATAACTACAAAATGAAGTAACTACATATTTTTTGATGGAACTGTCTTCTTTGCGTTAACTTTGAAACTGTTTTAATTAATTACTTTCTGTGTAATATAATTAAGCAACAGTGTAATAAAAATTATGTCCACAAATTTTATACAGATTTAAATATATATATTTCATGTCATTAATTAATTTTTAAGAATTAATTATGATTAGATAATGAACAATCGATATACAATGTAATGTCGGTATATTTTTTTGTTATCTTAATACACATATAGACGTGTAAATATTTTTATTACATTTATGACAATCGTACATCTAATGACAATTTAGAGTTGTTTCTGAACACCTTATGTACCTACTCCGCAACTCGTTCTAGATAACATTTCGCGATTACAATTCCCCTTTCCGTCGATCCCATGGGAACTAACTAACAAAGTTTCACAATGAGAATAAATATAAAATATCAGGATAGTATTATCATTCAAGGTACATTATTATAATTAAACTGTAAGAAAACGCCAATATTCAACTAAAATTTAATAAGTTTTTTCAAGAGATTAAAATTATAACAAATATGTCTTACCAAATTTTATTCGTATCAATTAGGGAATGTCTTATAAAGTGTAAAAAAAGACCGTTGCCTACGTATTAAAAGAATTTCTTTTTAAAAACAATCTGATTTACAATTTAAATTCCAAAAAATATTTTTCAATAAATATTGGACTTACTTCGTCTCCTTAAATACTCCAGTCGGGGATATAAAGATTCCAGAGCCAATAATTGTACCTATAATTATACCTACACCGTTAAATAGCGTAATTTTGCGTTTTAACGTTACTTTTCCGTCCACACTTTGAGTTTCTTCACCCATGTCTCAAAAATCAATCACAAACACTAAACAATAAAACCCACGTGGCGCGTAGACTCCAGAAAAACTGGAGGAGTGTCTTGGAACTTTTTATTTAAAACATAAGTTACAAGTCTGAGTCACTTTCTGTGAACATTTTTACGATCTCCAAAACTAGACACGAGGATTTGACGTCAAACTCCGAATATATTTGACGCGTAAAAGACGAGCGATCGCCTCGGCGCATGTGTAAATTGTGGGCTCGCTATTCTCATGAATGCTATTAAGACGTTTTTCCACTGTTCCGTATCCGATTCGGTATTTACCGACAGCGGTCCAGTATATACCTTCTCAGTTACAAAATATGAACTCTGCCATCTCATTATTTTTCCAGAATTTAACATACAATTATAAAATTCTGTATTTTAATAGCCGGATGTCGGGCCCCGTTTATAGAAATACGCCACGAAACATCCCAATTGATACCACTTCGGCATATGATAGAAAGAGACGGCGATTAGAAATAAAGGCGTTGAAAAGAGAGAACAATATACCTTTAACGCCATTGAAAAAATGGAACCGTTAGGCTGTAGGCAATATTTCTTCCCTATGAAGTTTTTATTCGTTATGATATTTGGGATTGTCACAAGGTGTTCTTTCTGTACTAGTCTTAACTTTTATTTCTAAGTTAGTTTAAGAGTTGCATAAATAAATAAATATTTGAAGTAAAATAAAAGGTTCTCAATTTTTCAAAAGGCAAACCCTACAATTCATTGTCCAAATGTGTTCACTAGGTAGGTATATTTGAAGGAACAGGGAAAATCTGTTTATATATAAAACTAAAAGTGTTTCGTGTAAAAATCGATGTGCGCCAAACCGGTTGTATTAAAAAGGCAATATCGCAAAGATGATTTTGGACTATTGAATATTCCCATTCATAACGAGAGCTTTAAAACATTCACGATTGAACTACGCGGGTGACACTTAGGAATACAACTTCTATATTTCCATGACCCTTACGTATAACAGTCAACTTGCGTTTTCGACATTTTGATCTGCACTAGAAACGTAATGCATTGTGATGTTAGTCAAGAACATATTGCATCACTTCCCACCTCTATATTTATACGTAAAGCAGGTAAAACTTGCCTATTGAGCCATTGTTTGCGATATAATAGGGAAATAATTACAGTACGAAAGCTACTAATCCTAATACATCTATACATTTTAAATGTACTCGTATTTATAATAAATTATCTATAAAAAATTTAGTACAAAACGTTTACGATAAATATTGTATTCCAATTAATATTCCATAGTTCTGTAAATGAACAAATGTTTAGCCTGAAACTGACTTTCAAAATGTCTATCACAATGTAAAATTTATTAAAGTGTATTGCGATAAATAAAAGAAATATATGTTATAAGACAATAAACATGAAAATCTCTAGGAAGGTTGTTGTAACCCAGCAATTATTAAGTTTTTAAATAATTGGCTTCAAATATTATATAAGTTTTTCTTACTATTGCTAATAAAACGGTCTGAGAGAAATGAAATTAATCTAATTACAATTCTTTTAGCCCGCCACTGTTGGGTATAATCCTATACAATCACAATAGAGATGGTTTTTAAAGCATAGACCCACTACGAAATGGCAGGCTTCACATATCACAGAATTACTCCAGGTATGTGCAGTTCTCCTCACGATATATTCTTTCATTCAACAGCACAATCATAAATTTTAAACATTATTTAGGCACATAAATTTTACAAAGTGAACTTGGTAGTTCTGTCAACGATTCGAAACCGTGACTTTTAACAAGAATCCAGATACCAATCCATTGAGCCCTCGCGAGTCACGAAGATTATATAGGCTTAAAATTACAAACATCATACAGCCTATAAACAGTGTGCAGAGAGCAATCAATCTATCATTCGGAATTACCATTGGGAATACCAGCCAACAAAATCATTCGACGTCGTGAGCACAATGAATTAATTTGTCAGAAAACCAGCTAAAAACTATTGAGTGTACTGACTAAATGTAGTGCGGAGAAAAGCTCGGTTAATTGCCATGCATGGTTAACTTTTGCGTGGTTATACTAAGTCAATGATTGTTACAAATGTACATATAACATGAGATATAAAATAATTGTATTGTATAACCCAAGAGAAGGTGATATCTAATTTTCTGAGAAGTTCAGAATGATCTAAAATAATACTGAGAACATAAAAAACTTCGAAACGCAGGAAATAGTAATTAGGTAAATCAAAGTTTTTGATCCTAATCTTCTTTAAGCATACAAGGCGGTCGCAAAATCAAAATCTAATAATTATTAGAAGAAATAGTTATTTTTTAAAAGTGATTGAGCGTTCCGTGTATTTACTCTATACAAATATGATTTTTTATACCACTTAACATTATATCTTCACCTAATGGTAAGTGTTTAAAGGGCATAAGATGATAAGGCAATATTCTGGTAAGATTAACAACCATTTTCTTCTTAACGGTTTCCGAAGAGCAAAGAACTAAAATCTAAATTTGGTGTCGCAACATATCTTTCCTGGTAGAATCATGCAGCAAAAGCCTTGGACTAATTCAAATCCAGACAAGAAAATATAATTTCCTACATATTCAATACTAATAAGCCATTTTTCACATCATTGCACCTGTGAAATTTGGGTTGAGGAAGAAAAAACGTAAATTCGAATTAAAATTTCAAATTTAGGTAAAGGCTCTGTTGAATACATCATTATAAGACTAATTCATTATATAATTACGAAATGTGACACAAAAGATAAAAATTTAACTTTACCTTAGGTGATGTATCTATTCTGAGTTTTTAAGCTAATTAAAACGTACCATAATGCCAAAGCAAACGGATAGTTATTTAATAGTAATCATATCTATTGTATTTACTTATAACATTTCAAATCAAGTTTAAAAACATCGCGGGAGACATCCTGAAATAACATGAATTTGCAGCAGTACCGTGCGCCTGCGCTGCGGCGCTGTCATCGCACGTTCATCCGCCGCCATTTTCAGACTGCCCACGAGCTTTCCCGCACTCACGCACAGGTACGTAATTTTAATTTTCTTACACATATAAAAATAATGCGACACTTGAAGACAAAAACTAGGGAGTACATAGCAACAAATATTTTATTGCATATGTCCACGATGGTTATAAATCTTTGTAAAAAAATGAACAATGACCTCGGCAGTACACGTAATAGTTAACATGTTTTTTGTTTTTTATTAAGTTTACTGAATACAAATCAGAAACTAAGTCCCTGTAAATTTGAGTTAAATATCTATACTAAAGGTCGAAGTAACTATAATACTAGAAAAATATCTCTACGATTATCAGTAGCTAATAACATTCAGAATTGTACAACGGAATGTGATCGTCATGTTTCGGTTACATCAACGCATTGATTGAATACCAACAATATGTTTTTTGTACGTGTAAAGTAATTGGACAGTATTTTACTCACTGCTTAAGAGTCTATTTATGTCATGATGTCCTTATTTTTTAATAGATCCACAAGCATCCCCCGCAGCGTTAAAGTTACGAAGCAAGAGTGTCGCAAGCTGCGGTGCCCTTCGCACGTGCTCTACTAAAACACACCTTTAGATTTTTACATGTTTTTATGAAATTCGGGTATCTTGGAACGTAAATAATAAATATATTCCGATGACAATTATCCAAAAGCTCAGTGCAAAAGTGGAAAAAATGGATGGAACAAAAGAGGACATTGGAAAAACTGTAAGACCCGTAAGAAACAGGCGGCATACACGGTTAGTGGTCATGAGTCATTACTTTCAGTTTCGGTTGATACTATCTTTGTGTGTCACTCACATACATAACATTCTTTTGTATGATCATGGATAGAAGATTCAAAAACTGTGTACGTCTGACTGTAACACCTTGTCTCATTTCATTTACAGGAGGTGTTTAATAGCTGGCCAGAGGCCACAGAAGAGGCTCTTTACACCAGAAATAAAACGGTATTTGAAAGATTGGCTCGTACGAAGAAGGGAAAATCCTTATCCAAACCGCGAAGAAAAGAAACAGTTGTCACGTGAAACTGGTCTCACGTACATACAAGTTAGTGAATATTTTTAAATATATCAAAAGTTAAGTATGTTAAATACATCGTTTTTCTTTGACACATAGTAACACAATCGTTCCTATAGTCAACCCAATTGGAATAATGCCAAGACTTGCTATTTGTACATAAATAGGCACTATTTTTGTCACTGCTTGGTTAAACACAGTTTCGCTTTGTTTTACCTGTCAGTAATGAACATCATCGGTTTTAAAATCAAACGGTTTTAATGAATAAATAAACAGTTGAAAAAAACATTTGTTCGTAATCTATACTAATGTTATAAATAGGAAATTAACTTTGTCTATCTGTGTCTAGCTTTTTCACGTCTAAGCTGCTCAATTAATTTTAGGAAAAATCATTGTAAAAATTTAGTACAGAGATAAAACTGACATTAGAAACGGATATAAGCTTCTTTTTATCGGGAATATCAATTTGGAGGGGATAGTTAGGGGATGAAATAATTGTTTCTGTTCTTAGAAATAATTATAGAATATTTCATATTAAAACTGTTTAGAGCGATAATAACGTACCATTTGGTATGAATCAATGCATGACTAACGCACAGCAATTGCTTTTTATAAATATATATTTCAAATAAAAACCTACATAAATAAGCACTACAGATAGACGAGTACTAATTTTGAAAGTCAAGAACAATTAGCTAATAATTATGTGTAAATTTTATGCTTATAAAACTTAATTTTAATAAAAGGTTGTAATAACGGAGTGTAGGAGACGAAAATAGCATTAAACTCTATTGCTATATCTTTAAATCTTATTTTGATATATATATTTTAGATATGCAACTGGTTTGCTAATTGGCGCAGAAAGTTAAAAAACGTTAATTCAGACCGTAACCAACTCACATGGGGTCATCTTATACGCACATATAACGATCGTGCACAAGGAAATGTGGAACAGTTCAGTATCTGTTCAAACGATAGCATTTGGAGTGAACCCCAAGCTACTAGTCCTGACCAAGGACCATCAGACCTAGAGGAAAACCTTGAACATAGTCCAGAATCAGCTAATTACAAACAGGATGACACGGACGGCTCGTCGTCATATGATATTAAATATGAAAGCTTCAATAATAATTCCAACGAAATAGAACAATGTGGCAAATCAAACTGTAATAATAAGGCAATAACAAGTCCTGGACTTCTTAGTAAATGGTTAGAAAGTGCTGCTAGATTTCAGCCTAGTGAAACTAATTATTCCTGGTGGGCGGAAGGAAGGAGACGAAAACCTGATACTAAAGCACAACTTAATGTGAAAAAGCACGATAGGGATGAAGTAGAAGCGGCAGTTGCTCTTACAGCGCTTGCAACAGCTACCAGCCTCATTACACCATGAAAGTTTACAAACTTTACCCTGATATGGCGCTATCCTTTATCTTTTTACAGCGTAGAAGAAATGCAACTCCACTATCTGATATTTTACGTACAACATTAAATATGATCTCGATTTTATCTTCATTTATTAGGCTCCGAACTTAAAAGCGAGTCTTTTTTGCCTTACGTAGCAAAATCAAGAAGTAAAATATTTCCTTTCATATGCAGAATATGAGATGGTAGACTAATTTGCCAACATCCTTCATAAGACTAAAGAAAATCGCCTGAAAAGGGACCCTTTATAAAATACGTTAACACATATGGGGAGAAAGGATATCACTTAGTTTGTAAAGGTGGTCCCTAACCACCTTTACACATAAACCTTTTCTAAAGATTCGCAACAAAAAAATTATCAATAATGGTAATTTTTATTTTCTGCTTTCTTAGTTCGGCTTAACAGTTGATATAATAAAGCCAATAAAACCATTTCGAAACATTTGAAAAATCATACTTCTGATAAATTACAGGAATATTTTGACGGCCTCTACGTATAGTCTTACTAAATAATTTTATAAGACAATATTTCAAAGATTAATCATTTATAACTGTGCTACCCTATGTACTAATGATATTTTGTAAGCGTCCTTGTTTAACAGGTATATGATTTTAACCATTATAACTTTCTTTAAAAAATTGGGCCAATATCATCAAAATGATAAAAATGCAAGTGTATACGTAGAGGCGTCGGTGTATGTATTCGTTGTTACATATAGCCACTGAATTAGTAAAGTTTTATTATTGCATTATTTTTGCATATTTAAACATATAGACATTTTTGTACTGGAGGGAGGAATAACATGCATAAGTGATATTGATGCGGTTTTTTGAAAAAAGGTTCTTTTTGGTAAAATTTTGTGTGACATATTTTATGAAGGGTCTCAAAATAACGCTACATTTTTAAAAATAAAGGTTGTAATATTCCCTTAATCTTATTTTTAAACGATATGGCAACAGGCAATGAAGCAACGTGATGGGCTCCAAACCTTACACATGAGTGAGGAGGCCTGCCGTATGGTATAAATATTAAGCGTTTTACAAATATCCTACTAACGTATTTATTACACAAGAATTTTTAAGATTAAAGAACTTGCTCAAAAGTACTTAAAATGATTACTTGCCAAATGTATTTTTAAAATTAATTATAGTATGAAAAGAAAAGATTGATCTCTCAAAAAAATTGTATTTAGTCGTACCAAATAACTACCAAAGAATGTATTTTTGAAATACAAAAATAATAATTATACTGTGGACTTTTTGACGTTTTATTTTTTAACCTTTAATAATGATCTATGAACACCAGCATTTTTATACATTTATTAAATAATAATAGCAAGTAAAAGCATTTTTAACTGACTTCAAAAAAAGAGGAGGTTATCAATTAGTCTGTATTATTTTTTTGTTTGTTACCTCATATCTCCCGACTGGGTGGACCGATCTTGATTTTTTTAAATGAAAGGTGGTGCTCGACATAGGGTCCCATTTTTTTTAAAACCTGTTCTGATGATGGCATCAATGACAAAACCGGACAAGTCTTAAATTTGCGTAAGCATGTGCGCGACAAATGGACGAATAACTCAAGATCACGCCAACCGATTTCGATGATTCTTTTTTTATTAGAAAGGAAATACTTCAAGGGTTGTTTTGTGATCGTTTGGTAAGGTTCTGATGATGGAATCCATGACAAAGTGACGGAACTCTTCAATTCTTAGGAGCAAATCAACGATACTCGGCAGAATCTTCTATAAGCTATCCAGATATTTGAGTCGCCTACCGTAACTTCGGTATGGTCAAGTGCTAGTCGTAGTTAAATATGAAGATCAATGGAACTCCTCAACGGCTTACAGTAAGAGTGTGATTTTTGGCAAAATCTATAACTGTCTGTAATCAAATGCCAATGACCTTACGTTTGTTGCTGCATTGCAATATTTGAAAGGTGAATTATGTGTGAAGCGGTGGTATAAGGGTTTCGGGTTCGATCCCGGGTGTGGCGATATTAATGTAAATTTAACTTTGTAAAGTTGTTTCATTTAAACGGTGTTATCTCATATGAGAAACGCGTTTTAGGTGTACATATATTGAGACAAATTTGTTAGTTTACTTCAGATTCACTAAAAATCAAAAAATAAATATAAATTTTAACAAAAAAAGAACCGCCTTCAAAACAAACTTACAAATACATTAATATGCTCTAAAAAGTAAGAAATAATTGCGTATTCTTTTATAGTGTTCTTCGTATTGTTATATTTGGAGTCGGTGTCAGCCAAGGTACCTACATATATAGCTATAGGTGGGAGAGACGCGAGAGCTGCCAAGTGGACACCCGGGGAACATCTTCCTTGGCTGACACCGACTCCGAATATAACAATACGAAGAACACTATAAAAGAATACGCAATTATTTCTTACTTTTTAGAGCATATTAATATATTTGTAAATGTTTTGAAGGCGGTTCTTTTTTTGTTAAAATTTATATTTATTATAATTGCACCGTGAAAAATGTGATGTGATTTTCACGAACACCGATGGTAACGTTTGGCACCGGTTAAGAAAGTTGTTACTATCGGGGAGATAACTGCCAGAAACATAAGTCATCACAGTTTTATCAATTTTTACAATTACGGCAGTTTACATATACAATGATTGAACCCTTACAATTTACATGTTGGTTGAACTTATGTACATTATATATACGTGTTTAAGGATATATCAGAGGAAATATTTCCATCGTAAAATTTTTGTGTTTCATATATTTTTATGGACTTAAGACTTTCACAATATAAAATATATAAATCTGTTCCTCTTTAACCCATTTAAATTATTTTTTGTACATTAGTATATTATTTTAGTATCTATGACCACTAAGCGTCAGTTGAAGTCATAGCCAAAATATTACATCTATGCGATTACAAAATTAAACTGCTCCTATGACCACACAGCAAAAGTAAAAACTTCATCAAGACTAGCTTAATAATACGAAATACTACTTTTCTCTATAGTTATATAGAAAGAAAGTAATTGTTTACTATATTTTTATAATCATGTCTTAATTACCCCAGTAAATTTTGTTCTAGACAAGCTAACTTTACTTGAACAAGCTGTACATAGCTGAGTGTTTTAGTTCAGTCTCATTTGAAATACAAATTAAAGGCTGTGAGATACTATAAAGAAAAGCAAACTTTTCCAAATTTGTATATTTTTCTTATACAATTAACTATTTTTTTTTATTGTCTTAATTTGATTTTCTAAATCTCTCATTTCATGTCTTCAGTCTTAGAAAGGGTTTGTTGATCTGGTTCCTGGGTGGTAGAAGTGTTTTGAATTTCAATATGTTTTTGAAGATGAGAGACAAGTATCTGCTGGTTCTGGCCAAGTTGTTGAACAATATGTGAGCCAGCACTTTGAAGAACTGAACATAGTTGACTTCTTGCTACATCAAGGTTAGGCAGCTTGCTAAACTCAAGCATATCATTTTTAGACATAAATTTATCTTGAACTATGCCAGCTGAAACATTAAATATTTCAGAATTATGTATTCATTATAGGTTTATATTGAATAAATACTAAAATTGCAAAAGCCTTTAAAGGGGATCAATGAATTGAAACATATAACCCCAATACTTTAGTGTATGACACAAAGCATTAATTAACAGGTAACTTTATGTATTATTATACATTTAATCATTAATATTATCTTTTTTCATCTTCAATTTTAGCTGAAATTAAACAAACAAACATATAATTTTATTGTTGCCTTAAATATAGAAAACATGTTCATTTATATATGTCAAAAATTGATGAGATATTGGAGATAGATTAAATAAAATGGTTTATACTTATTACAATTATTTAAGATTTTTGAAACTTTTCAACTGTATATATATGTAAATGTTTGGCCAGTCTAAATTCCTGTAATTGGGTTTAATTTGATTCACATTCATTGTCCTAGTAAAACAAAGTATTTTATCATTTCCTAAGATAAAAGATATCTTTGACATATTCAAAAGTGCTGTAAAACCCCATTTTTTAAAAGAATTTTTAATTTTATATGTAATTGCTAATATGGATATATTATCAAAAATATTGATTTCAATACATTATTATTTCACATAGGCCCACTTAGGCAATAGATACACTTAAACCTTTGAGGATCTTTTTGTATAATGAATACAATACATACAAAAATGAAAAAGCTTTACTATTTCCTTAAAAAAGTATACAATATTACTAACCCATTACTACCAACTGTGGTGCCTTTTTAAGGATTTTAAACATTTTAGCAACATTTTCTGGCTGACCAAATATAATATTTTGATGTGAAGTAAACAGAAAATTGACTGCTTCATATCGAGTACCCTTAGTTGCCATACTAACAATTTTCTTTCCATATGTTCTCAAATGCATATCGTTTTTCCTCAAAGCAGCGAAAATGGGGGTCTTATCTTCCATACTTATAGAATTAACATGCAGAAATACAACCATTTTAGAAGTATTGAACCAATTGAGGCATTCATTGGCCAATATTCTTTCAAAGGGATTATCTATCTCTTTTTTAGAGGTGGCATATTTTCCTTTTTCACAAAGAGAAATTTCAGGCAGTTTTGCTTTTGGAGGTCCAAAATATGGCTTTGATATATCAATTAAGAGTTGCCTATGAAAATGAGGCTTGCGTGGTTTTTGTACATTGATCCTGCCACGGAAACGTCTAGTGAAGAAAAGTGGAGTGGAGCTCTGTAAAAATGCTGCAACAAGGGTTTATAAATCTCAAGAATTTTAATTTTACATTTCATTAAAATAAGATATTTACCTCTAGTTGGTAATGCCATTACGTATCTTAAAATGTGTGGATTAAAAGTTAATAGCACAATTAAATCAATATATTTGTAACTTAAAATGAATGTGAATTGTTCCTAATAAGATTCTTGTCCGTTCTTGATTATTGTAGTATGTTATAAGATATATAAGGACCTTCTGTTTTATATGGTTATTTTTCTGTCCCAGTTATGATAAATATATTACAAACTTCAAATTGATAGTGCGAATTGTCATTTCTCAATTGACAGCTGTCAAAGTTATCACATTTTTTAATCGCTTTAATAAGAAAGGCAGTGATTTTGAAGCATACAGCGTAAATTTCAGTCTGTTCTTTATTTTTCATTAAGTCATTTTCGTTTCAGAATAAATGTCTTGAAATACGAACCATCGTCCGGGTCATCAATTTATACATAATGAATAGCTAATTTTGTCGGTGTTATTAACAAATAGATTTAGTCTTTATATAGTTATCTAAACTAATATTTTAAAGTGGAAACATTTGTTTTTGTATGTATGTACGGTTGAGACGTTTTCATACAAAAACTACTGGAAAGATTTCGAAAATTTTTTACCATTAGAAAGCTGCATCATACTGAGCGACATAGGTTGTACTACTTTCTCAAATAAAATCAGGAATCTTAATAAAAGTGCATTAATGTGACCCAAGGTGTGGGCCAAAAGATCCGTCAACGCGTGCGCTGCGGTAACTATTCATAATAGAACAAAAAATCAATATTGTTATAGAACGCATTACTATCTACAAAAAATCCGCGATACAATATGTCCAACTACTGTAGTTATGCCATTATAACCACTTTTTTTATTAAAATTTAGACAATAATCAAACCATATTACTCATACCTGTATGAATATGTATGAATGTATACCTTATTAAAGACCGTTTCAATGCCTGCAAAATACTTTTTTTATTATTAAAATCGGACATTCCATTCAAAAGATATAACGAATAAAAAGATATCAATCTAGAGAAAATGTATACTTCACGATGAAACGAATGTAAAATATCGCTAAGAGGATAATTGCTGGTTTTAGTAATGATTTAACTTTAACTCCCACTGTGCCTTGATAAACACGAGAAGAGGGGGTACGAAGCAGAGCACAAGGAGAACCACGAATATAAGAAACACTATTTAATGCCTCCTATTTCATTTTCTCCCACATTAAATCGAATGAATCTGTCTCTTTTCACTGTCGCTTTGTCGACTTTCAAATCACAACGATGAATAAGGAAAAAAAATTACAGGCATGCTAATATATACAGGAAGCAAAAAAACCACTCTATTTTATAAAGGAGGAAAATTTTATGCATCATTGATGTGCCTACGATTTGGACACTGCAGTTTATATTATCGCCTCTATAGAAGGCATAGTTAAAATACAGCGTATTATATATTCTGTAGCTCTAGCTAAGACTAAATATTGCATGATTGATTGATCTACTTTATTATGCTAGATTTCACATTGACCACCTCATTCTCATTGATAAATTAATAAGGATATATAATAACGATAAATACCGCAAGCGATCCCACACGCTGTAATTAAACAACCGATAGAGGAAATATAGAATCCAGCAATATTTTCGGAAGAACCGTAAGAGAGAATGAAAACTAAGATTTCGAAAAAAAGAATTAGCTTAGGCCTCGATGTTATGTAAATGGAATAATGAATGGATAAACTTTTATATGACGTAAGTAGAGATTGTATTGTCTAGAACCTTTGCCTTTCTCATTATAGAGATAAATTAAAAAATATGTATTTTATTTTTGACAGTGACACCTTTAATAAATGACAATTGACAAATGATATTAAAGAAAAATAAAAACGTGTTTTTATCAAGATAAAATAACCACATGCCGATTTTTAAAATTTTAAACCAATTTTATATAATAGAAAAACTTTTCTGAATGTGCGGCATCTACGGGCGCAGTTAATGTTTTTTGCCTTAACAAGTGAATAGTAATTTTACTCTGATATCGTATCATAACATTGAAGAAAATGAGGGAACGACAAGAAAATACACCACCCTCTTCAATAAATGGTGACGACGTTGTAGGGTTGAACGACGATGACGTAAGTTTTGAAGAGATGGAGGAAGTTGAATTTGATCATGAAATGTTAGAGGGAATAGATGAAGATGACGAGGAGATGGAAATGCCTGAAGATCTCGCAACAATTTTATATGAAGGCCACAACGGTTCTGCTTTTTGCTGTGATCTTCATCCTAGTGGAAAACTTGCAGTAACAGGTGGTGAAGACGATAGGGCTTATGTGTGGACAACTCAGAATGGCCAGAATGTAATGACTTGCACAGGTCATACAGATTCAGTGTTCTTTGCAGGCTTTAGCTATGATGGAGTATTTTTAGCCACTGTAGACCTGTCTGGTGTAATAAAAGTTTGGAAATGTAACTTGGATGATAATCAACAAGAACCTTGGCCTGTAGCCTTTGAGTATGTGGTTGGTGATCTTAGTTGGGCTGTTTGGCACTTTGGTGCCAGAGTACTTATATCTGGTGCAGTCTCTGGTGATATATATGTTTTTAAAATACCATCTGGTGAAACTAAAGTATTGAAAGGGCATATAAAAACTGAATGTGGGAAGGTATGTAAAGGTCTTTTGTACTGTAATTATCTGTTTTTAATTATAATTTATTAGCCTGTGCATTATGCATTTATACATTACTATTCTAAAATTTATTTTTTGTCTAAATAATTTTTAGTTTCTGAATGATTAATATATATTTGTTTTACTTTATAGGTATTTCATGATGGTGTGCGACTTGCATCTGGTTATAAAGATGGATCACTTAAAATCTGGGATCTTAAAGCCTGCAAAATACTTCAGCATATTCAAACTGGATTTGCTCATGAAACATGGATTAATGCTATTGATATACATCCAGAAGACAATCTCTTGGCATCTATATCAACAGATGGTAATTGGGCACTATTAAAATCAAAATTTGTATGTATTCAAAAATAATTTGTCTAAAATATGGCTTCAATATCATACAATTGAGTGGTATAGTAAAATTAAATAGATGGTCTGGATCATTTAAAAAAAAAATTAATATTTGAGATATAATGTAGTTAAACCTGAATGAATGAAAAAAGTATTTTATATACAATTAAAAATTGAACAAGATATTGATTTTGGCAAGCAAACATTTAATACCACATAACTCAAAAATTGTTCACTAGATATTTTCATATAAACAAAAAAATTATAACTTCCATATTTATCACCTAGTTATCATTTTTGCATACATTGCTAAACCAATTGATCTAAACATTGGTTAAAACACTATTTTACTAGTTATTAAGTGTTTCCTTTCAGAATTGATAGTCAATATACAAGGAGAGTGTAAACTAATGAGTGGGATTAAAAATTTGTACTTTTATATTATATAACTTATATAAGTTATTTCATTTGATGCACACACAGGCATTACGTTTATGTCAAGAAACATAGAATTATTTAGAAAATTTATAAGTAAAAATTGCAAGACAAACATAATGTATATCATTAGTAATAAATTCTACATATTACCAACTATGCCCGGTTATTATCTGCATAGATCCCCATTCTAGGAAAGTATGGGAAACCTTCTAATTTATCAGCTCACATTTTCAATATAAATTTTTCTTGCATGGTAGGTCTACTACAAACCCTATCTCTTATGAGTGAGAAGGGCAAGCACAAGAGGTAGAATACAGTAGATGCTCCCTTTCACCATTGAATGCGGTGGTTACTAGGCAGTCCATGTTTGGACACCTGCCCACTCTTAAAATCATCAGTTGTACCCTTCCGGGGAACTAGAATTGAATGCACGAACGAATCCTCTGAGGTCTCACTTGCTTACATAAAAGCATTGCACAGCTGAAAATAATTGCTTCTGGCCAGCTATGGGATGTTAATAGCATATGTTTACCTTTTTTTTGAAATATATATATAAGTTATTACTGATTACAGGTAAAATTTGTCTGATAACCTCTAGCAATGGGAAAGTAGTAGCACAAATGGAAGCAGAAGAAGACCTGGAAACAATCGCCTTTTCACCTGATTTACAGTTAGGATACTTTGCCTTAGGTATGTCCTTACAATGTGGTACAAAATATTATTATACTAGCCATCAGCCCTGGCTTTGCACGCACAGTAGAAAAAAATTTGCTTACATGTTTTATCTTGTGTAAGATCACACCAATTTGATTAGTTTAGTATTTAGATGTAGATCAGGGACCAGTATCCTTTTCTTAAAGTAGAGGCACAATTGCTATGAAGACATTGCTAGGGGCCACATTTCGTCCAATAAACACAATACTTTTAAACAAAACTATTTATTTTTTATTTTTAACCATATTTATTTAATCTTATTTGTATGCGTGAGGCCCACGGTTTGATGTAGATTAAGACACACAATTTAAATTATTTATTTATTTGTGTACATTGATAACATCATTGATAACTTCTGACTGATTACGTTCGGCTTAAGTAGTCTGGTCATCATTGTAAGAAACTGCCTCAAAATTGATTTTCGCGTGTGTTTGTTATTTTAACCAGAGTAACATGTTTATTGAAATTACATGGTGCAAAATATAATAATGTGCATGACATTTCACATTATTATATTTAACTAACACAAGTTGATAAATCTCAATACTGTATCTGTATTAATAACTTTCCAATTACTTCATGATTTTTTCTATTTATAGGTGAAAACCTACATGAAAATCGCTTCAGTGGTTTTTGAGTTTAAACTGAACAAGCAGACCAAGAGACAGGACTTTGTTTTATAGTGTATAATTTCAATTATACCCAACAGAGTAGTTTGTGGCTTCTTCTGAGAACAGGACACCAAGGAACTGTAGTTACTCTAAATGAACAGAGAGAGGTCAATTACCTCTTACCAGATTAACACGCTTTCATCTTAGACTTTATCATCACTTATCCCCAGATGAGATCACAGTCACATGCTAACCTTTCAGTCATTAAAAAAAATGGTAATTTAAAATCTGTACCATCATATATAACGTTATGAGAAATGATTGTTGAAAAATTATTGTTGTAATAAACGATGGAGTTAGGCCGATAGCGCTTCTCTATCGCTTGTGAAAATGAGACTCATGTTTCGCAATGTGTGCAGGCGGCGTTCATAGACTAATCATGTAAAACATCTTATTAGACTGCAAAAAAATTATTGGAACTTTTTTTACAGGTACCTTAAAAGGATCTTTAACTATCTGGGACACGGCCAGAAAGATGATTCGCACTCATTGCACCGACTCTGACGAAAATAGCTCCTTCGGTGTTACTAGACTTATTTGGATAAAAGACCATATTGTCACTGGGTGTTTGGATGGTTCTGTCCATGTGTACGATGGAAAGTCTGGTAAACAAACACTTTCACTCACTGGTCATTGTTCACAAGTGCTCGATCTGTGTTATAACGCGAAAGAGAACATTATACTTACCACAGCAAATGACGGCTCTGCGAGAATATTTAAATATATGGAAAACACCTAACTATTATTATCGTATGTAAATAATAAACATATAATTTTATACCAATCTTTATCACTGTAATTGCAACGTTACATAAGCATCGCAATATGACTGAATTATTTTATAATAATTTCATTAATAATATCTGTATGTGTAATTTATTACATTTTCCGTTGGAACAATAAAAAGCTTATTTTTACTAATGTCTTTTTTTTACTTTTTCGGCAATTAGTATTAAAAAAATTGCTTGAGACCCGAACGGGGGTCACAAAAGACCCCAGTTCATTTGTATTTAAATCATCACGCCTATATCTGTTGTAACGTACAAAAACTATGTTCAAAGGACCGTTGAGTTACTTGCCGGTTTCTTCTCAGCGGAATCAACTTTCCGAATCGGTGGTAGATTTATTACCAAAGGACAGACTACTGATGATTCAAAAGTGCTTTTGGAGTTTAAATAAAGAATATTTTGATTTTATACCATCTGTGAGGCAATACGCGACCGTACATATCGTGTCGCTGTGTCGTTCAATTGTCTCCCTCTTCCTTATTTCATTTGTATGAATGAGGGAAATAGCACTATCAACTATTTGGGTTTTTGTTATCACAAAATATTATAACGGGAAAAAGTTTATAATGCTTTTTTGATTATAAAAATATGGAGAAAGCAGATCTCTTAATATTCAAGTTATTCAATTAAGACACATACATGGAGAATTTAAAACCCGCCGGTTCGGGATAGATAGGTTAAATAAAATGCCTTTACGCCGGTTGAAATTAAAAAATAACAATACAAAATACGTAACGATATCACTAAACATATGTTCCAGACTGGTCCATTGACCCGCGTGAGTGCTATATATGAATTGATCGTATCCTGGGCATGTCAACAAATCATTCTTATTTCATCTCATACAGCTTATCACTCAGGAGGATATGTTATCAAACTCTAAATTTAAGGATAGTTATAAAAGTATGCCATACAAACACGTGGTAGAGAAGCGTGAAAGAGATAACTAAAACTCGTTCTTCAAACTTGGCAATGAATTGTCGATCTGAGTATTAAGCTATTATGAACTTTGTTCAACAGTAATAAAGGTGGAATATCATATTGAATCGTAACGCTTTTAAGTCTATTCTCTTCTAGAGTCGCATAGAGGCGGTAGACTGGCGGACTCGTGGTTAACTTGGAGGTAAAATGAATAGTAAAGTGGGGACGGGGAGCGTTGAACGTGTGTCCATCGTGGTGCGACGTAGCGTAGTTTCGATCGTTGCCGGCGTATAAATTTGTAATTGACTGAATATATAAAACTAGACGAAATTATTTACAAAACGTATATTTTTTTAAAACTTTTAATGTGACCATGTGGCGAATTTATATACAATTTTGTTAGAAGTTTATTGAATATATTAACCTATATAAGCGGACGCGTAAAATATATAATTGCGTGTATTATAACTGGCACGTTATCAGCAGCTGTTTCGCGGTAAACGGACTTCATATTTTATCGGGGCAAGGTTGGTTATGGTGTTTGACATCGCACGTGGTGTTTGCCGCAGTAGCTTAAAGCAGTGTGATGCAATGTTTGTATGACGGAAGATCAGAAATTCCATAACCGGGTACATTATGCACGGACCGGAAAGTATTCGTATATGGGATTGATTATCTTATGTAAAGTTCCATACTTAATTCAGTCAGTATTAATTAACTTGGGGTATTGATAAGAGTATTTTAAAATGGCAAAAGTATCCGCTTCGGACGTATTGGCGCCGAAGACTATGGACGTCGGTGAAAGCGAGGTAAACGTAGAAGGCGAATCGACTGAAGGCGTACGATTGAAGAAAGAATTAAGTTTGATGAACGGTGTTGCGATTATCGTAGGAGTTATAGTGGGATCGGGAATTTTTGTGTCTCCGAGACTGGCCTTGAAACATGCTGGTTCTAAAGGCATGGCCCTCATTGTTTGGGTGCTCTCTGGAATTTTATCTATGATTGGGGCTTTATGTTATGCAGAGTTGGGTAAGTAAAGTAAATTAAAGTTTTATTTATTGATTAAAATAATTATAATATAATGCCATATACACACACGTGCGTATATAATTCTCAATTTCGTAATAACATTCTCAATAATGTTATACATCAATAACCCAATAAATAATTCGCATTGATTAAATTAAGCTTTCCAATAAATGCATTTGTTTTTAAAATAGCCTTGTACTTTTATTATGCAAATATTTATGATTTAATTATACAATATGAGACTTTTAATAACGATTTAATATTGATGTATGTAATTAAATATCTTTATTGCTCAATGATACCCATTGGAATAAGAAGTGGAGTGATTTTAATGTATAATGAAACAAACACGTAACGAAATTATTATTTCTATTAAATTGCTTTTATGATTTTGCGGATTATTTCGCAATTTCATAAGTTCACATTATTTTCGCGGAAACCCAGAACTGCTTTTAAAGAGATATTATATTATATTCCAATAAAAGCCTTGGTAAAAGCAGTTCATCATTTTAGTTCATTCGTAATTTATTATCGCATTTCAGATGATTATACCGTTAAGTCTTTTCATATATCATGTAGGTACATCTACAGCTTAGTTAATAATTTCGTTTTTCATATAAATAAATATTACTCATCTTGACCGAATTTCTGCCACAACGAGTAATAAATATTATAAATAGAGATTACCCATTCAAGCAAGAGATGTCATAGTGCACAAGTATATCAGTTAATACAAGTGCACTCCTTACAGTTTTCATTACTGCTATTTTTCCGCTTGACTGTTAGCTTGCTCGATAGTAAACAAGTCCATAGGGGTAGACAGAGACCACGTCGTTCCACTTGCCACGATCCTTGCATATGTCATTCGCTTCTTTCATTGTCATGAAACCTTTCATACAAGTTCGTCGGTTTAGAGTACTCTTCACCTAGCCTTTACTTAAATTGTCCTGGATATGGTCCAGGAACGTTATCCTTGGTCTTCCCCTTCCAACTTTCCCATTCACTCTTGACTCATAAATCCTATTTAGTCTCCTTTCATTCATTCTCTCTACGTGCCCAAACCATTTAAGCATACCTTTCTCAGTTTTAATCGCTACATCTTTTATACCACAACGTTCTCTTATCACACTATTTCTTACTTTGCCAGTCTGGCCCTTTGAGACATCATTTGGCTATTCATAAAGGCGTGTAGAGCACCATTTACCATATTTCCTGTTTTCATTCTTCTTTCAATATCACTTTCACATATTCCACTTGATAGTAAACAATAATACAGTTTAAGATGTAACGCGATAACCAGGACCCATAATTTTTTTTGTGCCTCTTATTTATTGATAGGATCATAACTAGAAGACGAAAGACCAGTGTAGATCTGAAGAAATAAGAAAATAAAATTTCATATTTTTGCTTTGCCGGTAATTGACCCGGGGTAGTAATACATCACTCTAACATTTCTCCTTTTTACTACAATTATAATTTCTAAGTAGAAAAACGCCATATCAAATTAAATTGGCCCAAGTATCTCATGATATTGATAATACTGAGTATTTATATACAATACTGGATCATTTAAACTTAAGACTTTTTACAAAATTTGATAAATTTCCAAAAATCAGCTAATGGATGGGACATATACAACTTTTTCGTATATATACTAATGCTATTATATTTCCGTTAATAACTTTGAATGAAATTTTAACCTTAGGTGTCAAGCGTATTTATACAGTTGCAGAATAGAATACTTCTTAATTATTATAATAATTTGGTTTCTTTTTATATAAAAAAATATTTTAAAGCGTATATTAATACATTTTAAAGTTGAATTATTTTCTACTTGTCAATTGCTCACTGTACCTAGTAGATTGATTATTAACGCATAGTTCGAAAGTATGTTTTACATAATGTAATTTCCAAGACCGATATACCGATTTTCACTGTACTGTTACTCTCTGATAGCTGATGTTAAAATATCATAGTATGCTTTTCATCCCATATTTTAGGCGAAAACGGTAACATGTATATTATTATTGTAGACGTGCAATAAACAAAAATAAGTAGACGGCTTGACAAGCTTTTGTATCCAGCTGTTCAAATCTTCGTCTTGGTCAAATCTTCGTCCTCTGTGTGTCTTGCTTTTATCGCCTTGCCTTGCCTAGATTTTATAAAGTAGTATCTTTACAGATGTTTTATTATACAAGTTGTAATTGTTGCACGTCATTGTCTTCTAGGATGCGTGTGATTACAATTACAATGTGTGTGATTACAATTACAATAGGATCAAATTGAGCCACAGCGAAACCTGATCAGATTTAGATGATGTAATAAATGAAATTATTAACTTTTAAGTAAGAATTACGAGTATTTAGGAACACACAAAAATAATTGTGTAACTCTTATTGCACAGTAGGAAAATTGAATGTTAATTTTTGTTTCACTGGACTAACAACAAAATTAAGCCGTGGCTACTTTTTAACAACAAGACATGCCACCAAACAATATTTCGTTATGATGCCGCTTAAAGAACGCTGAAATCCCTGAAAAAAATTATTAAAGCCCCCTTACATTAAAGTAATAAAAAAACATAAGTTAAACCCCTTTACCATGGACTATTTCATTTCCTACGTTGAATGACGTTGAATATAAACCAAATCAGTGTCTGACATGTATGTATTCATTACAAAAACAAGGGCCTTTTTTATACGATACTTAATGCCCAGTGTGCTTGGTAATACTTCATTGTAGAAAAGACCTGTGTGGAATCGTCGTACATTGATGACCACCTACGCGCAAGATAAAGTAATAGTGATTACAATTTGATGTAGCAACGCCAAAACACTAAAAACACACACATTTTTTTAAATTGTAGATTAGCTGGTAACGTTGAAGTGATTGACTTTATTTATTTCATTTTTTGATTTTCTTTACAAAGTTAACAAACGATTACAACGAAACGAAAATGTTTCGGAAAATCGCTAACTAATGGTTAAATCATATCTGAGTTGACTAATCAGTTAAAAATTTGATATAGTTTTAGTATTAGTTCTTGACTGTAATATCACCTGACTGCAAACATTGGTACAGTCTATGATAGTAGCGCGCTACCTGGTAAGAGTTAGTTCACCGCTTAACGGGTTCTACAAAGCTTCATAACGGAATCCAAATTTATTCAATAAAATTTCTTATTTTGTCTTTTAGCGAAGCGAATACCTGCACCAGTATTAATATCTTCATGACTAAAATTAAATTACTACAGATTTTTTTCATTACTGATATTTTTTTAGGTACAATGATTCCCAAGTCTGGCGGTGACTATGCGTACATTGGTGAAGCCTTTGGTGAACTGCCTGCATTTCTCTACCTTTGGGTTGCACTGTTCATCTTGGTGCCGACGGGGAACGCAATTACAGCACTTATTTTCGCACAAAATATACTTCAACCGCTATGGCCTGCGTGTGAACCGCCCCAAGATGCCGTGAGCCTTATTGCGGCCAGTATCACATGTAAGTTGGAATATTTACAATAAATATAACAAACAGCAGACATTTAGTACAATGCAAGCTATAGGTCATTATTTTGCTCCTAGCGATAGAATATCACAGCTCTAGCAGAAGTAGCTCTAATTAGTACACAAAGATAGGATAACAAACTATACTTAATATCTGTCCAATTCAAGTGAAATATGCCCAATCACAAACATTCCATTTAGATAAAAATGCGAGTCCCACAAAACCTCAAAAAAGAAGTCTTATATGATTCATGATTCGATACTTAATTGTTAATTGGAATTAAAATCTTGTTATTTCAAAATGTTTTTTTTTTTATAATAGGTGAATTGCAGTTTCATAACTAAAAGAACTTGACAAAGTGATTACGATTTAGTTGTACCTATTAGTATAATCATAATCAAACTTAAAATCAACTCGTCCAAAAACTATATTAAATTAAATCTATTATGTGTATGTGTATGTATAATGGAACACACGACTTTATAATACATAGCATCACGCCTCATTCCCATAGGGGTAGGCAGAGACAACATCCTTCCACTTGCCACGATCCTTGCATATCTCCTTCGCTTCTTTCATTCTCATTAAACCTTTCATACAAGTTCGTCGGTTTAGAGTACTCTTGACCTGGCCNTGGCAACATACAACGCACGCACTTTGAGGACCGACGAAAAGATCTTCGAACTGGAAGAAGCAGTAAACAAGTTACACTGGGATATTATAGGATTGTCGGAAGTCCGTAGAGAGGGGGAGGACACGATAATCCTTAAATCCGGTAACTTGTTCTACTACCGGGAGGGCGAACACCAGTCCCAAGGTGGTGTCGGGTTCCTCGTTCACAAATCTCTACATCATCATCCGGATGTGATGATGTGGGTGCGTAAACCTGGATGACCTTCAGCGAATACCGTTTGGTGATTCTGAGTATCAGGTACGCTACCCTGTTGGACACGCTGTTAATTTCTACAATGCTGTTGACGAGGGATTTGTGGACAAGGAATCCGACACCACCTTGAGATTGAACTTCACCTTCCCGGTAGTAAAACAAGTTACCGGATTCGAGGATTATCGTGTCCTCCCCCTCTCTACGGACTTCGGACAATCCTATAATATCCCAGTGTAACTTGTTTACTGCTTCTTCCAGCTCGAAGATCTTTTCGTCGGTCCTCAAAGTGCGTGCGTTGTATGTTGCCAGGTCAAGTCGTCGGGGTTGGCAGCGGAATCTCTTCCGGAGATTCTTAGCACCCCCTGCCCCGCCGTTACCGTAACCGCTGCCAGAGCTAGGAATAGCGGGGCTGCCGGGGACTGGGGGCCGTTGCTGCCTTGTCTCAATCATTACGTGGTTGTGCCAATAATCACCACGCTTGGCAGGCGGGTTGGTGATCGCAGTGCTGATCCTCTCGCACCGATAACGCTGCTGCCCGTTATCGGTCTGTGGCATTTATGTCAGCTATAGAGAATGGTTATACCGCCATTTGTCGGTTCAGTTCTAAATCTACGAAAGTGCAATAAACTTTTTGGTGTTTAGCCAAACATTTTTCAGTTATGCAGCGTAAAGAAAAGACCTGATCCGTACATCCCATTCTTCTTCTAAATGCCTTAGACTTTATAACATTTAAGATTTTGATAAAAACCCCATATTTCATGAAGTTCAATAACGCCAATGAAATGTGACTAAAAAAACATGCATGCATCCAAAATAAAAGCTGTCTCGTTCGGCAAAAAATTACTTCCTCGAATTACATAGTGCATACGTGCCTCAGAAGTCAGACGCATATTGATGAACTTACGTTTAGTTTACGTACTGCTAAAGTACGTACTGCAATACCAGAAATGGATAGAAATGTTTTCAAATTCTTATAAACATTGATTTACAATAATAAGATGGTCTTACGTTGTTCAAAATATGAAGCTACATTAAAAAAAAATTGTTATAGAAAAAATCTCGACCTTGACTTAAGTAAGTCAAAAGTTTTTAAATTACCAAATTCAATGTTTTAATATTATAAATATATTACTAGCATTTAATTGCTAGATAAACTGTATATATATCGTGTATATTACACAAGATCAATATATTTATTACCACTAAACACAGATTCAAATTTTTAATATACAAATACTTCAATATGCACTATATATATATATATATATATATATATATATATATATATATATATACGCGACAACGTAAACTTCGTCGCATGTATCTTGTGTCTGCAATATAACGCATTTTTCTATTTAACGAACTTTTCAAATCCGCTAGAACTCTCCTTAATGGCTAATGCAAAATATACGTTACGAATACCTAAATTAAACTCCTCTTTGTTAGGAATTCTGCAAATTTATTTCACAATTCTATACCAATTCATGTTTCAAAAGACTCAGACAAGTTAAACTCTTCAATTAAACGTTATATAAAAATCCTTATCGTTGTAACCTTGTATCGGGGTTGCACTGTATTTTTTATAGACAAGTGTTTTAAATAAATCATTAAAATAATTTATACAGCTGCAAATTACTTATCATTTTCATTGGTATCGCAAAGAAAAAGTTTTAAATTGCATTTCTTGGACGAAGCAACTGGTTTTATATTTTTTTGGTTAAGGCGATCCTTCTTGGGATAGCGATTCGCAGAACAGGTATCCAGTAATAAATGCAGTTTTCAGAATTGGACTTCAAGCTGTGAGTACATACTTTCAACGATATGCACAGTACACCGTATAATAATTAATAACATATGTCTAATTTTAATTTAGGAACTTTTCCAAATGTTTAGTATCCACTATATAGCATCAGATACTGGTCTCAGAAACAGAAATCATAATAACATTACTTATTAATACACAAATAAACTAATTTATAATCAGTTGAGAGCGCGTATATTTCGTTGATTTTCATTTTTTTTTAAATACGTTTCGCGGGTCAGGTAATGTGATTGTACCAGCACAATATTATTTTAACAAAATTTTAAATTAATACCGCTTAAGTATACTGTTCAACAAATATAGCAACAAAGTATAACAGTAGTGTCAAAAAATTAAAACTCTAGTAATAAATGCGAAAGTTATAATTTATTTTGTTTTTATGTAAAGTTAAAGCATTCTAATTTACAATATTGGAATTGCGGGTTACTAGGTGTTTGTTTTACACCATTGATATGGAGGTTGGTAATGTCCTACAGTTAATAGCAATTCCTGCATAGCATTTTACCTGTCTGGTCTTTAACTTTCCACGAAGTAATACTTGAATATATTAAGAATTCCATTCTATAAACGATTACTACGCAAATCGTGAACCACTTTGGAAAGACAGTATTTATTTTAAGTAATTGTTCTAAATTTAAATTTTTGTATTTTGGTATGTACCTTTTAAAACAGATTTCAATTTGTTGTAAACAACGAATATTTAAGTTTAAAACAATTAGTATCCATTTTATTTTAAGATACACGGCTGTTACTTGTGCGGTATATAACAAATTTAGGGATTTTTCTAATGAGTAGTTTTAACAGTAGTAGAGTAGTCATTTTTCTCGTTATAGACACTCCTTTAAAAACAGCTAGTCAGTTTGACAAAAGAAATACAACGTCTCTACAGAATACCTATGGAAAGTAGGAACACTGTTCCATTAAGTTAGTGGAACAAACAGCTAAGCCTTTTTAGTTAACAATTAGTTGATTATTCATACATCATTTTAATACCTCATAATATGCAAGAAAAATGTTTTGATATTTCTATGCCTGTGTTTCATGGAATTCGCTTAATATCAACTGAACCGTATGCTCGTTTGGCACCGAATTTCTATAAAAACATTATTGCTAAATATATTATTACCATAGTAATTTGTCACACGTGGAAGTGTTGCGTATTTATAGCTTTATGATTCAATTTAGATCGCATTGTATTCATACAAAGACCATCGCAATTGCGAAGATGTCTTGGTTAACTATGAATGTACGTCCCAATGAAGGGTATCTCTATATAGTATCTATCCGCGTCTTTATATTCCACTGTAATGGCGCGCAACTGATTGCTCCTGACAGGATAATGACTCCTTCCTCCCGCATGACACGTACTTGTGCGAATTATCCGACCATACACCTAAAGTAAGGGCGCACTTCTTTTTCTACAATACACGTCTGTCTGTAAGTTCTGTGATACTTCTTACTAGTGATGCACGGGTTTCATAAAAACCTAAATAAAACTGATTTTTAAAGAAATCTATAATCGCGTCGAGACTGCAGTTGCTTGGAGTGCACAAGTTCAGCTGTCGGAGCAGAATCTTTTTACCAGAAATCGACAAATCAACAAAAAACATATAATCGTGGAACGTACCCGTAAATAATATCTTATATTCTTCAAATATGTCGATAAACCACGAAAGTTTCAGTTTAAATATCTATATACATTTGTTCAAAAATATTTTTGTGTCTTAAATTTTAATATACAATGCATAATTCTATGGAAATCAATGTTTCTTTACCAAATCCGAGCATGGACTGATCACTCGTGATTTGCCCATAATCCAAATTGAAATATACACGATTCTTTTAAGCTCTCTCTGGTGGATGGGATAATCAATAAATGTGAAGATTTGTCTTTATTTTAACAGAAATTATGGCATTTTAACTTAACATCGGCTTTTTTAAAATATAATCCGTATGTACTGGTTTGGAAAATTGTAATCGAATCGATCACTAACTTCTACAAAATATTCTCTGTAGGCACACATCCACGGCTCATTATATCACCCAATTTATCTACACATAACTTTTTTTAAAAATCATATGATGCTTAAAAAATATGTCATTAGTGACGTTTGAAACTGATGAAAAACTATGGGACGTGCAAGCAGGATTTAGAAGAGGAATGGAATGCTGCATAATTGAAAAATATTTGGCTTTTATAGATTTTGAAAAGGCCTGCGTTCGAGTGGTGAGGAATGAGCTGTGGTTAACGTTATCAACGTATGGGGTGAGCGGTAGTCTGATTCAAGCATTGAAGTCTCTCTATGAGGGTTCTAGTGCTTGTGTCAGAATAAACGAGACGTACACGGAGTGGTCTCCTGTCGAAAGAGGGGTCCGACAGGGATGTGTTGCGTCACCATGGCTGTTGAACCTATTCATGGATAACAGTTTGATAGATTTAAATAAAGTATGTATGGGTTAAGAATTAATGAGTTTCTCATCAAATCAATTACTCTACGCTGATAATCAAGTAAAACTTGCATCATTCGCTAATGAGCTACAGGCGATCGTAAATATTATGAATGAAGCTTTGAAAAGGAAAGGAATGAAAATGAATGTAAACAAAACGAAAGTTATGCTTTTTGAAAGAGATGAATTTATGATGAATGGCAATATTTCGATAGATGGAGAACAACTGGAAGAGGTGGAAGAATTTGTGTACTTGGGATCAAAATTTACAAAAGATGGAACATGTGAAAGTGATATTGAAAGGAGAGTGAATGCAAAGAATATGGTAAATGGTGCTCTGCACGCCTTGATATTGATTAATGAATAGTTAGATGGTGTCTCAAAAGCCAGACTGGATGGGCATAGATGAGTGTTTGTGCCAACACTTATGTATGATAGTAAAAGTTGGGTATGTCAGAAGAAGCACAAAAGTAAAATAAATACGGTAGAAATGAGAGCGTTCAGAAGTATGAGAGGGTTGAAATTGAGTGACAAAGTAAGAAATAGTGTGATAAGAGAACGATGTGGTATAAAAGATGTAGAGACTAAAATTGAGAAAGATATGCTTAGATGGTTTGGGCACGTAGAGAGAATGAATGAAAGGAGACAGACAAAAAGGATTTAGGAGTCAAGAGCGAATGGGAAAGTTGGAAGGGGTAGACCAAGGCGAGCATTCCCGGACCAAATCCAGGACATTTTAAACATGGTCCAAGTCAAGAGTACTCTAAACCGACGAGTTTGTATGAAAGGTTTAATGAGAATGGAAGAAGCGAAGCACATATGCAAGGATCGTGGCAAATGGAAGTATGTGATCTCTGCCGACCCCTTTGGGAATGAGGAGTGATGCTATGTATCTATGTATGTTTAGATAAGTTATTATAATAAAGTATTATATAAAAACTAAAAGTTTCAGAGAAAATAATTAGTACAATGCAATGTCACATTTAGAGCAAAATAATATAGAATTGTTATAAATACACAATAACAACTATCAATATAACGCTGTAGGTACTAAACAATCTGAAATGATTATCGCTGTAACACGATTTATAAGTTTAAAACTAAGGTCAACAAAAGTATAATAAACTTTCCAAAACCGATAATGTTATCTCATCTTTCAACAAAAATATTATAAAGTTGACCTTAACTTATCTTTTCTCACTTTAATAAATCACGTCATGTAGGTAGATCATTCATCTGGTATATTTTTAAATAAATACCTGTTTATCACTTATCACAAATCATCATCATCAAGTGTTACACAAGAAATAAGCGAATTGAAACTCAGCAATATTTATCTCAAATGCTCTAGGACAACCAGTGTGAGGCAGCAATTTTTATGTTTGGAACCTGCACCTTTGACCAAATTGTAAATATGTCAATATATTTCACGATAAAATAAATGTAAAGATACTCTGTTTCAATGTTTAGTATAGTTTATTTTAAACATAATTCCAAGATCCTATTTTAATTTTCCTTTCTTTTAAAAGACAATGTAAGGCTATGTATATGTTCAAATTTAAAAGTGAAAACTTGACTGGTTTTTGTGTATTTAATGGTAGTATAGTTTTAAGCTTTATTTGTTCAAAAACATAGCAATAATTGTTAGTTTCCCAAATAAATAAACAAGGTTGAAAGAACCTATAACTTTATAGCAAATAAAAACAAGCCTAGAAATTCCGCCCAGTAATTATGTTTTCATTAATTTAGCATTGTGTGTTGCATTTTTTCAATGGTGTAGAAGTTCGTGTTCGTATTGTTTGACGTGTAAGGTCTGATAAATTGCTGACGGTCTGGCTCGCGGAACAAGCGATATAGAGGCGTAATCGGCCTAAGCGTTGGGCTATTGAAGCATTTATCATACTTCCACTCCACCGACAGACACACGTGAACTGTTTTACCAACTGTATAAAGTTAAGTGAAAAGTTAATGTGGTTTCCATAGTTTATTGTAACAATAATGTTTTCTTACGACATTATCACGTAAAATTAACGTCCGTAAACCGACTTTACAGACAACCAATTTTTTTATGTATTTTATTCTTTCAATTCAAATAAATGATTGGCCGGAGAATCATACATATGACAGAAATGCACCATAGAATATGATAAACAAACGTAAAAATGTATTATTTTAAACATAATGTATCCAAGTAAAAATCAAATTTTCCTTTTTACAGGTTTCCTAACTGCTTTAAATTGCTACAACGTGAAATGGGTGACTCGTGTCCAAGATTCTTTCACAGCAGCGAAGATTTTTGCGTTATTAATCACTTTCTTCGCGAGCTTGGTCTATTTATTTTCGGGACACACGGAAAACTTGGAAAACATGATGGAAGGCACTAATACGCAGCCAGGAAACATTGCTATAGCGTTTTATACGGGTCTATTTTCATATTCTGGCTGGAATTACCTAAATTTTGTTACGGAAGAACTAAAAGATCCCTATAAGTGAGTAATATCTGAACCGTTATTTAATAACTGTTGTATTAAAGTCAAAAATATGTATAAACGTTACATATAGTATTATTATCTTGTTCAAATTATCAAACAGTAATAAAATAGTTATAATTCACCCAATAAATATATTTTTAAAAGTGGATGTCAATAGAGCTTTATCAGGCATTCATTCAGTAAATATATTTAAATCAAATCAAATCATATCTTTATTCAAGTAGGCATATTACAGCACTTTTGAATCGTCAAATTTTTTTTTTCTTTTCTTTCCACACTCTAATTCTAATGTACGTCTGATGATAATACTCCAGAACGACTTAAAATCTAAAATCTACGAGGGTTCCTTTGCGCCCTTATCCGAGAAGAGCCCACAACAAACTCAGGTGTTTTGTTTTTTTTGTTATCATCATCATTACAATAACATATTAGTTTAATATATTTCAATTCAAATTAGAGCAGTTCGTTCACTCCCACGCGTTTCTATCGGCTAAGTACTCTTGCAAATTATAATACGATTTTTCTATCAACTTTCTTTTAACTTAATTTAAATAATTAAGATAGATAAATTAATTTCTTAATTTAATTAATTAAGAAACGAAATTGAGAAAAATCGTACAATGCCATCTATCGAAAGCTTGTGAAAAAGGTTAAAGTTTTCTTTCTATGTAAATAATTTAAGTAGTTCGAGGTAGGTGGCGTGGAAGTTGATTCTATACACGAATTAAACAACTGTAAAAAGACGAAAGAAAGTTAACAAATTACTAAGTTATATGAATTTTGCGATGTCCCTTTTTAAGTATTTCATATGATAAACGTTTTTGTTTATTTCAGGAATCTCCCACGAGCTATTTGTATCTCGATGCCAGTCGTTACGTTAGTTTATGCTCTAACAAATATCGCATACTTCGCTGTACTTACTAACGCCGAGATAATGGCTTCGGAAGCAGTGGCTGTGTCATTCAGTGACAAAATTTTAGGGGTTATGTCATGGATTATGCCCTTATTCGTAGCCTTATGCACTTTTGGCTCTTTAAATGGCGCCATCTATGCATCATCAAGGCTTTTCTTTGTTGGAGCTAGAAATGGACATCTACCATTGGCTATTTCGCTAATCGATATCAAGCGGCTTACTCCTGTACCCTCTATAATTTTTATGGTAAGTGTTAATTTGTTATATAAAATTCATATATGTGTTATATTCACGCAATGTTACTTGAAAATTTCTTTGTATCTAATATAGTCTTAAGTAAACAAAATATTTCACTTGGCGCCCAAAGAGTAAAGACTGCTACGCATAGACTATCGACGTACGCGCGAAATTTGCGAGATCTAAATGTTGACAACGAATATTTATATCACAGACTAACTATGAGCACCCAATTCGTAAGTTTTACAGATACAAAATAAAGTGACATTCGCATAAAATGGTTTTTGAAGTGAAACTTCTTTAGGTGCATGAGAGTAAAATTTTTACGGATGAAATGCGTGATTAGCATCACGAAGATGTGCAGCGTTTTTTATGCTAATTTTTATTTGTTATTCGTCATTTAATAATTTAATATACTATTATTCATAAAAAATAAAATAAAAATATTTCATAAATTCTGTTCTAAATTTTAAATTCAGAACTAAATTTAATTAATAACTAATATTGACAAAAAACACGCGGCATTTTTTTACATTTTGTCATTTGAGATTTCAATAAATTATTTTTGTTAATTTTTAATACTTTAATCACAATTAAATTCATTGAATTCCAACATATCTTCCTTTTTCCCTCCCTCCAAGTCTCGGAAATCATTTTTTGTATAAATATAAAAATTTGTTTGTCAATGTAGTTTCACTTCTGATAGGTGAACTTTGTACGCACCCACTTTTAATTTTTCGTCCAGATAGTTAAATTGCAAGCGTAAGTAAGGTCTTCTAATAAGGTCGTCTACTACTTGAGAGCTTGGCATAACAAAATTTACTGTTATTTTTACATTTATTACAATCACAAGAATGCCTCTACCAATAAAAATGTTATGTGTAAAAGTGAACTTGCCTTTGCTTGTATATATTTTTAATTGGGAAAATTTACGCATCATAAATGCCAATGTTGCTGTAAATATTTGTTTGGTAAGGAACTACTTATAACTGAAGTCAACTAACATTAAACTACACCGTAAAAATAGATATACACTTTCTTGTTTTACGAAAATTATTATTGTGCGCCATGTAAATAAAATAATTTGTAAGGTGGTTAAAAGACAAATCATCTAATCACGTAAGAAGACTGGCAAGAAGACCAAATCCAATATCACCTGTCACAAAATTTCACGAATTTAATATTAAATAAGTTAAACGTACTTACACATTATTGAATATGTTATGTTACTTTTACTTACACAAAATGTATGACATTTATAATCCAGTGCACTTAAGATGTTTTAAATATTTATTTTTTATAATTTCAGTGTGTGGTAACCTTAGTGCTGCTGATGTCCAATGACGTGGAGTCCCTTATGGTGTACGTTACTGCCGTGGAAGCTATGTTTATATTTTGCTCAGTGGCAGGACTTTTATGGCTACGGTACACCCGTCCTAATCTTTCGCGACCAATTCGAATTAATCTCATTTTACCCATAATATTCTTAATAGTTTGCATATTCTTAGTTGTATGCTCGTGTTTTACATTCCCCAAGGAAGTAGGGATCGGAATTGCCTTTATAGCTCTTGGAGTTCCAGTATTTTACGTATTTATAGTTTGGAAAGACAAACCAAATTGGATGTTGAAATTCTGCGAGAGTTTCAACATCGCTTGTTCAAAAATGTTTTTATGTTTACCCGAGAATTCTAAAGAATTATGATGGATAAATTATGATCTCTGACAAAGTGACTTGGAATTTTAGCAGTTTAAATTATTTATTATACGCCTATACGCCTGACATGCTTTGAGCTATTTGTCAATTATTATGATAAAACTTTTTCCTATATATTAATATTAAGTTTGTATTAGGACTCTGCAATTATAATAAATTTCTTACAATATATATAATGCGTATTTATTGTTTAACCTTTGAATGCGATATCTAAGCAATTCAATATCCGAAAAAACATGATCTTGAATGATAGCTTTTGTAAAATAAATATTATGTAACGTATGTTTCCTTATTATCCTATTCTTTCTTTTTTTTTACGCTGGTAAATGCATTTACGCACCCTAACCGAACAGTCATCGGTTGGGAGTATGGAACTCACTAGACAAAACCAGAATACCCACTAAAACCTAGCGAAACCCTCTGGATCCTTTAGTGAGGGGCCAGAGGCTCAGAGAAAACATTCCACTCTGGCACCCCGGATTCGTTTTGCCTTCACAACTGTGCTAAATTTAAAATAGGAGGTAGGAAAAACCCCGCCCCCGTCTTCCAGGCCTTCTTCGTCGGCGAGCAGAGGAATCCGCGGCGTCCTCCCTTACTCTGCTTAGTATCTCCTTCTGCAAAATGATCGACTCGCAGAAGCAGGCAATTGCCCTCCAGTAAGTATTGCTGACAAGCATACATTTTATGATATTCGCCAGCGAGAAATCCCCACCCGTCATTGGCACCAAAAGCTGTCGTTCCACTAACCAAGCCGGGCATACTGCTACCGTGTGGTGTGCCGTATCGACTAGAGTACCACACTGTTGGCAGGCGGGTGTTTCTTCACACCTAACAATTTGGTGCAGGTATTTACCAAAGCAACCGTGGCCGGTAAGTACCTGCACCAATTTTTATCCTATTCTGTCATGTCATATATTATTTGGGAAATAATTTATATGTGCTTAAAAAGGATGATGTCTATTAATAAAAAATCCGAACTACATTGGGTTGGACTGTCAAAATAAGTATACACCCACTAAAAAGGCTTCTTAATTAATCTGTACGGTATAGTGATTTAGATATATTTTTACGAATATGGTATGAAAACGGTCTCATGAGTGCCATGATATGATTTTTGAGAACGTTGAACCTACCATGAATTGTCAAAATCGAGAAGTTTAACTACTAAATAGTAAACCGCAGATCGGTCCATACCAAATTGGATTGAAATATGCCACTGATGTGTATCTGATGCCACTTTGAAATAATTATTCAAAACTTCTTTATGCGCTTTTGCTATAAAATATCAGAAGGCTTTTATGTACAAAGTTCTTAATCGCACTGCCGTATGAGTGAAATCAGAATTAGCTAATTAGAAATTAAACTGCTTTTAAAAATCACGGTGGATTTATGAAAATTATATATTCTATATGGGCATGAAAATCTTAAATAGATATCACATTATCATCCAAAAAAAGAGATTTACGGCAATCAATTATTGCAAATATACGTAAAGGAACCTGTGTTCTTACACTTTCGCGACTGTCACGAAAAAACAAGCTTTTTACATACATACTCGTACATAGCGTCACGGCTCATTCCCATAGGGGTAGGCAGAGACAAAATCCTGCCAATTGCCACGATCCTTGCATATCTCCTTCGCTTCATTCATTCTCATTAAACCTTTAATACAAGTTTGTCGGTTTAGAGTGCTCTAGATGTGACCCTTAATTAAAATGTCCTGCATTTGATCCAGGAATGTTCGCCTTGGTCTTCCTCTTCCAACTTTCGCATTCACTTTTGTCTCGTAAATCCTTTTTGTCAGTCTCCTTTCATTCATTCTCTCTACATGCCCAAACCATCTAACCATACCTTTCTCAATTTTAGTCACTACATCTTCTTTTATACGACAACGTTTTCTTATCACACCATTTCTTACCCTATCCCTCAGTTTTAATCCACACACATACTTCTCAACGCTCTCATCCCTGCCGCATTTATTTTACTTTTGTGATTCTTCTGGCATACCAAACTTTCGCTACCATACATAAGTGTTGGCACCAACACTCCTCTATGCACATCAAGTCTAGCCCTTTGAGACACCATCTGGCTATTCATAAAGTCGCACAGGGCACCATTTACCATATTCCCTGCATTTACTCTCCTTTCAATAACACTTTCTCCATTTTTTGTANAAAGCTTTATTCATAATATTTGCCATCTCCTGTAGCTCATTATCGGATGACGCAAGTATTACTTGCTCATCAGCGTTAAGTAAACATTTGATGAGTAATTCATTCATTCTTAACCCATACATAAGTATGTATGGGTATGTATGGGTAAAAGAAAGTTCTTTTAAATCTATCAAAAAGTTATCAATGAATAGGTTCAACAGCCATGGTGACGCAAAACATCCCTGTCGAACCCCTCTTTGGACAGGAAACCACTCCGTATACGCCCCGTTTATTGTGACACAAGCACTAGAACCCTCATAGAGAGACTTCAATGCTTGAATCAGACTACCGCTCATCCCATACGTAGATAACGTTGTCCACAGCTCATTCCTGACCACTCGATCATAGGCCTTTTCTAAATCTACAAAAGCGCAATAAACTTATTTTTTAACAAACTTAAATTGCGTCTTTGTATTTCTTTTTTAAATATACGTATATATAAATATAATATTTTTGAAGTGAAATTTCTTCAGGCCCATGGGGATAATTTTATACCGATGAAGATGTGCAGCGTTTTTTATGCTAATTCTTTTGAAGTTTAGGTAGTTTTAACTTGCTTTTTGGGTTTGCTACTTGTCATTATACTATTTTTCATAAAATATCTCATAAATTCTCTTTTCTAAGTTTTAAATTCAAAAATAAAATATAATTAACAATTTCTAATATTGGCACAAAACACGTGGCATTTTTTTTACTATTCGTCATTTGAGATTTCATTCAATTATTTGTATTAATTATCGACACTTCATATTTTAATGACAATTAAATTCATTAAATTCTTGCTTTATCCCTCCGTCCCTCTCGGAAATCTAAAGTTTTAGATTTGTATTAATATAAACAAGCCTTAAAAATTAGTTTGCCAAAGAAGTATCACTGTGTACTTTATACGCACGCACTTTTAATTTTTTAAATCGTCCGACACAACGAACAAGGTGTGGTGGTGAACACCGAACACGGTAGTTTCCATGGTTTCATAAAGATAATAAGAAATGTCCTCTTATGAAAATATAAGAAAGATTATTAAAAATCCAGGGTTACAGCTGAAAATCAGCGTCGTGTGTTCTTCTTCAACACATGACAATTTCTGAGCTGTTAACGAAAGTGCCGCTGCAAAATTAGATTAATAATAGGTACCATTACAAATCAATATTTCTTTACTTCTTTCTAAAACCTAGAATAATAAAACCCTGGGTGATTTTCTATTTAAGTAGCCGATACATCTTCTGGGATAGTTTAATAATGAGTTTTTATTCTATACTCCGAAGTGAAGCTTATGTTTCTCGTTAAATGAAATAATCGATACGAGCATTTTCAAACGTGCCAATTCAATGAACCGTTCAACTGGCGTATAAGAATGACTTTTGAATCGTTATAAAGTACTTCGAGCTTGGCAACGACGTCGCTATTGTGTTCCGACCGAGGAAATTGCGGTTTCATAACGATTACGGAACAGAAAAAGGTGCCCGCTGATATTGCTTGACAAAAACGCTTGAACAAATATAATGAACAAGGATACCGTTAAATCTTAAACAGCCCGCAAAATGTAACAACTGATTCGAAAACTTTGATCGTCAATAAAATCATTTAGAAAAGTTCTTCGTAATTTAATCTCCTAAGATAATTGCCTCCAAACCCTAGATAGACGAGAAAAAAATGTATGTCTGTCACTAAGTTCGATAGAGTTCTCCATATTTGCTCCTCTAATTTATCTAAGTTATTTGAAATTCTTATAAAAGCAAGTAGCATTTACGCTACCTACCCACGCTTCTCACAATTTGACTACTTGGGTGGTTCAAGGAATGAATTATTGATAGCAAAAATAAAATTAAAATTATCCTTTTTTTTTTTATTTATTTATTTATTTATTTATCTTTATTAAAAGGCACTTGTCCCAGTTTACAGTTTAGTAACAAAACAAATACATAGAACATACAGAAAAAGTCAAAACTTAAATTAAAATTAATAATAATAATAAATAAATTTTAAATTAGAATACAATCAAAATTAAATCTAATAATAATAAAAATACTAAATAAATCTAAGGGTAAAATACTAAATAATTCTTCCTCGTCATTTTCGTATTTGTACAAATTTATAGTATGTTGTACTTTTTTTTTTTTTTTGTCACGATGAACTGCAAGCCAATACTTAAGAATGGAATTCTTCGGGCACTCCAAACACATCTTGAGGATAGTATTCTGAGAGTCACGAATGCGAGTCCAAAATGATGCGATTCGAGATCTTATAATCGCGAAGTAGTCCGGTACTCTGGCGTCGGCAAACATACCCGAAGCTCTGCAGTATCTCGGTAGTCTCATCAAAATGCGGTATGCATTATTATACATCACTCTGATGCCACTACGTGAGTTGTTAGTGCAATTGGCCCAAAGTTGACACGTGTAGAAGCACTGACAGTATGCTCTAAACAGTGTCAACTTTGCTTCAGCACTGCAACGGGCGAATCGACGTGCGAGCATGTTGCACCGAACAGCCAGAGCCCTCTTTTCTCGTTTAACATCTTCGTCATCCCGCAGATCCTCCGTCAAAATGTGTCCTAAGTACTTGAAGCTTTCCACTCTTTCAATACACATTCCATTTAAGAAAATAGGTGGTATTTTCTCCGGACCCTTACCCGCTCGAAATATCATGAATTTTGTTTTTTCCACATTATATTTGAGACCGTGATCCCGTGCGAACTCTTCACAGATATTAAGCAGATGCCTAAGGCCTCTGATTGAGGGACTTAGAAGCACCATGTCGTCAGCATAGCTGATATTATTTACGCAAGTACTACCAATATGACAGCCTACCTTGGCACTTCTAAGTCGTTCAATCAGATCATTCACATAAATGTTGAAAAGGTCCGGAGAAGTAAGTCCGCCTTGACGAACGCCACATTCTAATCTAAAGTCATTAGAGGCGACGTCGCCCCATTTAACAAAATTAGTTTGGTGTCTGTACCAGTATTTTAACAAATCTACAGTTTTATTTGGTACATTAGACTTAATGAGCTTCTGCCAAAGTAAATCGTAATTCACCAAATCAAAAGCTCTACTCAGATCTAAGAAACAAGCATTTACTGAGGTATGTCTACTTGTATAATAGTTGATTGTAGATTTGACACTAAAAATTGCAGAATCTGTTGAGAGTCCGGGCCGAAAACCGAACTGCGCATCATCAATCTTTATATTATGGTTTATGTCGGGGTAAATTAAACTTTCCAGTATTTTGCCTATAATGGTTCCCAAAGAAATCGGTCGATAGTTATTGAGGCTGGAAAGATTACCGGTTTTATTTTTTGGTACAGGTACAACCATAGTCCTCATGAGATTATCTGGTAAATAGCCTGAATTCATACAAAAATTAAATAACTCGGCTAAAATATGAAAAATCTTGTCACCTGCATATAGAATGTGCTCCACGCTTAACCCATCAAACCCTGGTGCCTTGCCTCTTTCCATTTTTAAGGTAATTGTAGCAATATTTTCAGGTATATAACAATATGTTTTCTTATTTATTAAATTATTTTTATCAGCTGGCGTAGTTGCACATTTCGCACTTAAAAAAGGTAACGGGTTTAATTTAAATTGTTGTGAGAACAAGTCGGCAATCGCCTTAGGATCTTGGATATTATCAACACTAAGGGGTAAATTACCTCTGTAACTAAGTTGTTTTGTAGCTTTCCAAAATTTTGTGAAATTCTTGTCTGCCTGATGTGTAGCCAACATATCCATCTTGATTTGTTCTTGGTTATTCTGACACCACCTCAATTTATTTTTGAAAACCTTACGACTGGACACCATGTTTTCGTAGATAATACCATTTATCGGTTTACCATACCACAGCCATTGGTTAAAGTAATACCTCGCTATTTGGTGACATTCACGGACGTGGTAGTTCCAACCTAATACTTTCTTCCGCTCTACGTGTTCATCGTGACAAATACTTTTCATGGCGCTTTTTTGTAATATTTTAACAAGATTATTATAGTGTTTATCTAATAGACATAAATGAAATTTACATATACTATAATTATTCAAATTACAATCTTTACAATTACGAATATGACTAGAGATTTCAAATTTTCTTAAACTATCATTACAGTGTTTACTATACTGGTCAGTTGCATTCAGATCTCTCTTTCCCCATTGGATACCAGTCCAACTGTTTCTATCTATTGGGTTCAATATTTTTTTTGGAAGTAAAGTCATTTCGCATTTTATCAAAAGTGGAAAATGGTCTGACCAGTATACATCCAGATCAACATGTGCGGAGATAACTGTTGCGGATGCAGCCGCCGTTACAATGCAGTGGTCTAACCAACGCTTACATCCACTACCTTCGTTTATATGTGTATAAGAGTCAGGACCCAGAAACTCTGCATCAATGCATATAAGTGAGTGATCTTCGCAGAAGGCGAATAGCTCATCGCCGAATCTTGTGCCGTAGTGTGCATTATAGTCACCTAAAGCGTACACTGCTTCTACATCGTTGTCGCCTATCACAGCTTCTATGCTGGCTAAACAACTGACAAAGTCCGCTAAACTTTCCTCACTTCCCACATCGTGAGGTAAATAGACGCTCATAATAATGATATGTCGTCCACCTAAATCAACTCGTATAGCCGCTAAATAAATTTTTTGTGTAACCATAACAAGCTTTTTGAATTCTGATTGAAATGTGAAAGAAAGTTAATTCAACGAAATGCCGCCTAGACGTCCGATAATTCCTCTTAGGTTTAACCCATGTTTAACTGTTTATCGACATATTGACTATTTTAACAGGTACATACCACGATGGCGTTTTTGAATTTTGTCGATATTTCGACCCAGTTGTATAGATCGTGGTTACGACGTTACTGCTGTAGGCGGTTGTGTCAAGCTGTCAGGGGCAGAATCTGTCTACCCTACGTCTAATCCTTTTATTTTTCACCGGACCCACTTCCATTTTTCAGCATTTTACACTCACAACGTCATGTTTTAATTTTGAAAAATTGCGTCGTTTGTTCATTTGGCATAACTTCAAAATATCGACAAAATTCAAAAACGCCACCGTGGTATGTACCCGTTAAAACAGTCAATATGTTTAACTGGATTTAAATCTAAACATATTTGTCTTTAAAATATTTTACAACTGTAAAATAAGCTTTGCCTATAAGGGTAGCGTAAGTTCAGACGGAAAAACGTAAAGATCAGAAAAAGTAAACCTTTCAGCCTTTCACATCGTACTTATCATCTAGATACTTTTAAAATAATATCTTTCGCATAATCCGAAGTATTAGAACATGTTCATAGGATTAAATTAAAAAATATTTTACCTAATACTACTACACCTGATCACGTCTCACTGTGACTAAACATATACCTCAACTAGTGAAAGTCTCGGTTGAAACTTCTCATTCTCAAAATTTCGATGTAAAGTTAACCTATGTATCTCGTAGGTTCATTCTATCCAAAAAAAGTTTAGAGTATGGTTAGTGGTTTGAGATGGCAACATAACAGATTATTAATCCATTTCTAACATTGGCATATAATTCCTTATATGTAAAGTTGTCCCACATCTATTCTATTCCTACATAAACTATTACGTCGTTGGAAAATCTAGAAATTAATCTTCTTGTTCGTTCCAGTTATGTCATCAAAAGTTTTCGATGTCATCAATTATAATTTTGTACTTTTTATCAAGCGTAAAGTCTTTTATTGTTTACCTATATAGTGCACTGAGCTATGAAGGTTAATCCATTGGAAGATTTTAAAAAAATTTGAGGAAACGTTAGCGTATCTTCTGATGGGATGTTTACAACTTTATTTCCTCATCGTACATTTACCAAACTTTTTATATTGAAAAAACATTGATAAGGCACCCTTTGGGAAACAGATGTCAAATATTGCAAAAATTTGTTTAGCAATTTTTACCTGCTTATCTTATTTAAATAACATGGCGACAAAATATTTTTCACTGTGCATAGCGTACCTGCCTAGTCGATAATGTTTGCATAGAAATCATTTGGTTATATCCTCATACATCATTATTTATGTCGTTTTTCCGTTATACAGTACAACATGCTTAATAACAATAAGTCAATGAACTTCAACCTTTTCTAAATACAAATAATAAGGGTTCCGTGTTATTTTTTACACATTCTTTAAACTAAGGTTAATAAACCAAATGTCAAATACGGCAATACTGTTTTCAATCAAACTGGCATTTCCAGGGATTCTCCAGGGAGTGTGTTAAAAAAATTGTTTCGTCGTCGTCGTGGTCGCTTCATACGATGGACGTCCATTGCTGGACATAGGTCTCTCGTAATGACATCCACAAAGCTCGATTTTGCGCCGCCTGGCTCCAGCGGCTACCGGCGACCCTCTTTATATCATCGGTCCACCTTGTGGGGGGTCTGCCTACACTGCGCCGTCCGGTGCGGGGTCACCATTCCAGCACCTTTGGCTCCCAACGTCCATCGGTCCTTCGGACTATGTGCCCCGCCCATTGCCACTTCAGGTTCACGATTCGTAGGACTATGTCGGTGACTTTGGTTCTACTACGGATCTCTTCATTTCTAATTCGATCACGTAGAGAAACTCCGAGCATAGCCCTCTCCATCGCACGCTGAGTGACTCTGAGCTTCCGCATGAGGCCCATAGTCAGCGACCACGTCTCAGAACCGTAGGTCATCACTGGCAACACGCACTGTTGGAAGACTTTGGTCTTCAGGCACTGAGGGTTATCGGACCAAAATACCTGGCGTAGTTTCCCGAACGCAACCTAACCGAGTTGGATTCGGCGGTTGACCTCCTTCTCGAAATTGGACCTAACTAGATGGACTATGTGTCACAGGTATGTGTACTCGTCAACAATTTCGAGAGCTGAAATCTCAACGATGACCTGGGGGTGGCGGTACATGGATACTAGATATAATTATCGTCTTATCCATGTTCATTTTCAGGCCCACCGGTTGAGAAACTCTGCTGAGGTCATCGAGCATTGTATTGAGATTTTCGAGAAAAATTGTTTATTTTATGCTTATATCTTTATTATCTAATAATAAGATGACCATAGAGATATTGTATAGCAAATTAAACATAAATCCGTTTTATCAGAATATTCAACGAATTTATTAGTCTGAAATTTAAAGTTTGTCATAACAGTAGTTGACACATTCCAAAAATAGGTACCTGACGGTGTCTCTTAACGGTAGCTTGAAATTGGAAATACTGGACAGTGAACAGTAAATAGCCAGTAAGTGTAAAAAGATACTACCCGCGTAGTTCATGATTCCGTGGAGACTTATTTACACAAGTAAATTCTTTATTTATTGTCTGATCGTATTGTCAATCTCTTCTTAAATTCATCTGAAGATACTCAAAAAATTTCATCAAAATTGATCCAGCCGTTTATGAGAAGTTCAGTGTTATATATATATACTTGTAGATTAATTCATTCATTCGGTCATTCCATTTTAATTTGAGTGAACTACTTTCGAACGTTCTAACTACTTATAAACGTAATATACGCGTATGGTTTAATACGACCCTTTAGATATCTGAAATAAGGTGACATTTTTTATTGCTTACATTTTGACGCTTGACTGTGATCTCACCTGATGACACCTAAGTGATGATACAATCTAAGACAAGATTAGGAAATTCAGAAAAATTGGGAAATACAATTTCCTAAATTCTTCCTACCGGGGATCGAACCCGGAACCTATGCTAGCAAAGATACTTGCACCACTGCGCCAGAGAGGCTGTCAGATTTAGATTTGCCTTTGCCTTTTTATACCTATTTGCGACATTGAACAAAACCACAGTAAAGTCAGGATATACTTAAATCTTCATGGCGGTATTTTTAGAATTTCAACCTGTATTCAAATCTGATTACTTCCGAAATGTCTAGTCAATCCGTATGTTTTAATCGAACAATTTAACTTTATCTGTAAATATTCATATATAAATATTTTGAAACAAAACAGATTCTTAATAAAAAATCATCACAATATTTACAAACAACATGTATCAAGTTTACCTTCTCAGAATTGGTAAATATTCATGCATGCGTTTTTTATTCCATTAGTAATATCGGTTATTTGCATGTTTTTTATTTAACGTTAAATCTACACAAAACGTAAAGATAAAAAATCCCAGTAGGTATTGACGTTTTACCCTTGTGCTTGTCAGGTGTAATAATTTAACGAGTTCAAAGGTACGTTTGTACAATATATTGTAATCACTCCTGGTTGCTGGCATTAAAGAACATTTGATCCGTAGTTGTGTCAAAAAGATACAACTCCTCCTGTAAAGTTGGAATCATTAAGGATGACGGTTAACTCATTAAAACGTCAATTTACAATCTTTAGTCCGATTTTTTATATTCTTGATTAAAGTTGCTTATCAGGAAAATTCGAGGATGTAGACCAAAAATCTTAGTATATAGTGGAGAAGAAAATTATTAAAAAATTATTATAAGGGATCAAGTAGAGATAAACATCTTTTGCAATGATTTCAAATGAATTGCTTTCGAGCAAAGTTAACAATAACGTCGAAGCTAATTGTGATCTATGCTTGTAGTGGAAGACCCTTCGTTTGTACTGGACAACAAAACATCCGCTTTCAAAATTAGAAAAATACTCGAAAGCCGAAATATTTGGACTACAATCCTTGACTTCCGTTAACCTACAAGAAATAACCGGAAAGTCGCTACCATCCACTACTTCAAATTCTATGAATACAAAACAAAAAAAAAAATGACAAAATTGGATGCCAAGATCACATAGATGATCCCCTGACATAACACGTGAAACGTATAAATATTTGCCCATTAATTTCTCTAAAAATAACAAAAAATAGACGCAGTTTTCTTGTTAAAGACAGAGTCACGGCCACCTTGTAGTTTATCAAAACACTATTGACTCTCTGTATCTACGATACGACTGTAGCTAAGAATGTTTATTTAATGCAATTGATAAATAAAATTATGTTCTATATTGATCGGGTAATACGATTAAAATTAAATCAAACATTGTACAACAAACTTGTATTGACCTTTTTAACATTGAATCAGCTTGCCTGGTGCACCCAGCAAACTACCATAGATAGATAGATAGGATAATATGCTTTTAATCAGTATTAATAATATACTCAGTATATATAGCGATCTCTATTGGACAACCCAGGCATTAGGGATCCCGTCAAAGAAAGGGGAGAAAAGGTAAGTAATGTGTATAAATGAATAGGCAAATTACAAAACATAATATATACATATATACGGAATATTGTAAATACATACAAATACTCATACATAATATACTCGTACAAACAAATAAATGTACCATATGTACCAATACGCATACGTTACCCAGGGGTCACCACTAATGAGGGAGACGGCGATCGAAAGCCACCCGGCGGGAGCGGCCGGATCCTCTTCCCTCGACCACTGCGGCCTATCCATCCGCGACATCACGTCCTCGCAGAATGAGACCATCGCATATCATGCTTTGTCATACTTCAAGTTTAATATGTGTATTAAATGGAATTTACCTCTAATTATTTTATAATAAGGAAAGAAAACAGTGAATTATGATATAAGACTCATAATAAAATTAAACATACTAATTGATAAAATAATAATTGCATTTAAACAAGTTTAAACGCTGTTCAACCCCCACACAGCCACGAAAAGGCAAAACAACTGTGCCTATGCTGTGTGCTATAAATATGACACCCGATACCGAAGTCTTTTGAAGTAGCTCGGGCAAAGTGCCATCCACATTATTCCGCTTATAAATGTCTTAATCCAAAGTCTATTATCCAAGGTATTAGGAAACTGCTTCCGAAAACCACGACAGACGATAGTACTAACAACACATTAATCAGGATCGATTTTTTCCCGTCCCATCATCAAAGGCGTCATTAGTACTATCGTCTGTCTTCGAATTCGGCCAGCGATCTCCTCATATCTTGTATATCCAATATGAGGTAAAAATTTTATGTAGGTATAAAGCTGCGTTTTACTATAATTTTATAGGTATATATAATGGTAACAGATAACACACTTTTATTTTGAGAAACGACTCCAAAATGGCGGCGTTACCTTCTCTGACACGCAAAATCAGTGTTTTTCCTCAAAGCAACTAACATTTTTACCATCAGCGTCGGAAGCAAATTAAAAGAAGTTAATTTTTCACACCTCGAACAATTCTGTATTGCTTGTTAATGGATAATAACTCTATTTATCATCAAAAGAGTGTTAAAAGAAATACCACAATTTTATTGAAAACTATAAAAAAAGATATCTCGGGTCTCTAAATCTGTGCGCTTCCAATTTTTTGTTAAAAACTTACAGTTACTTATTTAACTTTTACAACCAACACCGTTGAGAAAGTTACGTGAAATATTTTTCAACCTTTCTTGTAAGTATTTTATTAGAATTATTAGATTCTGCTCTTTTAACGATTTACAAAACTATATACTCGGAGCATCCTCTTTTATAGATAGTTTATCTACTAAATTATAATATTTCAGCAGTAAGACACAATTTTATCGTCAAAAATCCGTTTTTGATGTAGGTAAATATTATAAATCTTAACTAGATTAGATTAACGATAATCTTTCGGTGTAGTTTTTTAAGTAGCATTTGGAATAATATTTCAAAAATTCTTGATGATTATAGATTTATTATTTTACTTCTGTGTAATATATATGTACTTGAATTTTCAATTGTTCTAGTATTGTAAACCTATTGTCGCCTGTTATCCAAACGAGAAAATTTCATATTTTTCTGGCTAAAAATATTTGTCTATTTTTATATTCCTACTATAAGATCATACTTCTGATCTCTTGCTCAAATTTTCAATAGTTAATAAAATACTTTTTATTCATCCACTCAAGTGTGACACTTTGGGTTAAAATTGTTTTTTTTATATATTACTTACTAGATGAACTCGCGACTTCGTCTGCGTGGAAAGATTTTTTGGTAGCATTTTCATTAATTTAGGTAATTTACAAATAAGAAACATACCCGCACTGCCCCTTAAGAGTGGAATTTTCCAAAATTTACTTTTGAATTATGGTATCATGTCAAAAAAAATTCTGACCAAGTTTTACATACCATAAAAGACATAGTTTGTAAATGTGAACTTTTTTAATGTGAAAATTTGAATATTTTTAATTAACACCGCTGCAACCTGGGGGTGGAATTTGCGGGTGGAATTTAGTAAAATCCGTTCGTAAATCTCGGTACTAGAAATATTCCTACCAAATTTAAGGTCTCTACGCCTTATGGTTCCAAGGATATCGTGATGATCACGTCAATAGTAAATAATAGATATATAGATTTAAATCTAATGATATTTCTAAAGCGCCGTCTACTGAAAGATCAGATAAGGGTTAATTCTATCTAATAAGTTTAAAAAGTTCGTACTAGATGGCGTGAAATTTGACTTTACCCTAAGAAGTTAATGGTATACTAGATATATATCGATTTGAGACGTACTGCGAAGTTACGAATATTTATGTTGAAACGTTTATACAAAGCGATATCTAATTCTACAGCAATAATGATGAAATTTGAAAAAAATATTCGAAAAAGATTATTTCGAAAATACCGATATCTACTTCAATTATTATCTATATGTACTCAAAAAGACTGCCTCATTGGTCTAGTGGTTTGCATGTTCGACTACAGACATGAGGTCCTGGGTTCGGGTCCCAGGTCGAGCCAAATTAAAAAATGGATATTGAGTTTTCTATTATGATTTTCTCAATATTTGCCCGAAGTTGGGAAGTTGGCGGTGTGATCCACCCTCATGCCTCGGAGAGCACGTTGAGCCGTCGGTCCTGCGCCTGATCTTTCTCCGGTCGTGTAGGATTGCCGTCACATCGGACTATGAGAGTGAAGGAATAGAGTGCCATATGCCAATCCGCAATGGAGCAGCGTGGTGGGTCTATGCTCTAAAAACCTTCGCTCCTCGGAGTGAGGAGGCCTGCGTTCAGCAGTGGGACGTTAATGGGCTGCTACTTACTCAAAAAGAGTGTAAGCTCTGTAACTTATTTCATGTTATAATGTAATTTGTTTAATTAAAGTTTTTTATTGTCTTGTTACATATTGCATATCAAATACATTGTAGGTAACTATAATGCGTAATCAATAGATTAAAGGTATTATGGCACTATTATTGGGCATCTATTATCCCTGTCCATGACTGTATAACCAGATAACAATACCACAAACAAGGTCAATGTTATAGTACAAAAAATACAATTAAAACGTTGTCACCTTGCAATTCTGATCGACCGCATGAAAGTAAGGTTGTCGTCACACGTCAATGGCTTCCACTCTTTCTAAATTTCGATTTAGTGCAATTATTTGTCATTGTTACTGTAAAAATTTACAAAAACATTTTACTTAAATACCATTGGGTAGAACTTAATTAATTATTATATCCCAGCTGTAGTCACGATTGCTGATGCTGGGTCGGCAGGAAATCAACCACGTAATCTCAAAAAACCAAGGTGATGAGGGATCTGTATGTCTCAGGGGTGGGGAAATTAAGCAGATAAACTTTTTACCCCGGAAATGCATCGGCGGTTCAACAGCTTTTTAAATGTCTATGGACGTCGAAAATCATCATTTAACATCAGATGGTCTCTCTTTGTTCTTCTTCGTTTGCTGATTATTTATTTATTATATAAAATCCACAGCCTTTTTAAAACTAACATATAATCTCATTAAATTAAGTTAAGGATTTTACATTTCTTTATTCTAATAATTATTATTAGTAGAATATACAATAATAACTTATATTATTTCCATTAAAAACCTATAACACAATTATCTGTAAGATTACACGTAAATTCATGGCACACAATAAGAGAAACTTGACTTGGAATATAAAATATTTAACTAGGGTATAATTTTAATGAAAGATTTATTATAAAATATGAATTGGTTTTTATACAATGTGATTTATGATGACTGTAACACCAATTGATCAAGCTATAGCAATCTCCCAAGTATACCATTTACCCCTGTATCTGTCTAAAAGTCGGCATGAACTATTTCAGTTAAAAAAAACTTTTTAACTATATCAGTAAACACAGGTCCTATCTAGTTTAATCTTATTACTAAATACTTAGTAACTTTAATTGTTTAGGGTCAGCATATTTGATCCCAAGTAATTATTGATAATAACATTAAGAAGTTATCATACAAGCATCTCTATGACTTCCTTAGTTTTTACTTTCAATGTACACACATAAACAGCTTCATATTGCTTACCAGTGTATATAAATATCTTAATTTGTGAGACTTTTCAATGTTACTAAGCAAATATAAATTTCCTGTCCAAAATAGCGACTTTAAAATAAATCATGTATACAGTGTGCGACACTTGGTGCTAATACAGTTTTGTCATATATTCATTAATTTAGTTTATTTTGATAAAAATTACGCAGCACTAGTTAAAGGTTTCTATTTACATAATGAATGTAACATTCGTGCTAAATAACGTAGAAATTGACTTCAAAATTGTTTTACTCTTCACTGAAATTGCTTACTTCTACTACAGTAAGACAATCGGGTGATATGATAACGGTAAATCTGATGGCTACCGATCTTTCCGTGACTAATTCCCCTTTTCCTATTGCCCAGAAAAACTTAAAGGGCCCTACTCTATTTTATTGCCTCTTTTTTTAATTTAATTTAACACCAAAGTTACAAATATTTGTTTTTAAGTATATACACATAGCATACTTAACTATACAATATTTTGACGCTGCGCCATGAGACCTGGGTTACAGGTACGAATAATTTTATCTATATCTATTACATTTTCCTGCCAACCCGCAGTGGAGCAGCGTGATGGGTCTATGCTCTAAGAAGCCCTCACTCCTATGAGCGAGGAGGCCCAGCAGTGGGAGGCCTTTACCTTACCTATTACATTTAGATTACTACACTATGTGTGCCCGCTTGCGTCAGTGTGTTTGTGACTCTGTGTGCGTGTATGTTTAACATTTGAATTTTTTCAGGTTTAATTCAATTTAGATGTTTTCTAATAAAAAAAAGTCAACAAAAAGAATTTAAATTAATGTAAATGTCGATGCTAATTATCTAGTGTCTGTATGAATGCTCTGGTGGTCTTTAAAGGCAAAAGCCTTGTTGTTTATGTTATCGGCCTTTGCAGTTCAACTGGACCAAAAATTCCCTTGTTTTCTTATCTGTCAATGTAGTTTTACATGTGTTATAAATTTTATTTATAAATATGAAACGTTTAATATGTATTTTGATCTGTTTATCTTAATTTTATAAAGCAAAATAGACATTATTTTTGATCAAACCAAGGTTGTCCATTATAAATCTTATCTATTAAAGGACCAATAAACAATAGCTTTCCACTGTAATTTTTCAATGACGTAGTTTTTGTGTGATTTTCCTGTTAGCAGCTTATTACAAAGGAAAAGTGATGTTTAAGAACTTTTGCCAATAATAACTCCCATTTATATACTTATTTTAATGCTCACTCTAAGTACATATTCTCGATATATATATTATTTTTTTCTAATTTAAATCATTGATAAAATTCTCTTTATTCTTTATTCTTTATTATTCATGCACTCAAGTTCAAATATAACATTTATTAAACGTGATGTGGATGACACTTTCTACTATGTAATATGTAGATAAAATTTCAATTTGGAACATTGAAACAATAACATATTATCGAATACTGGAACAATAGTCAATCGAGCTACCATCGCAAGTTAAATGTTTCAACAGTAAATAAATACTTGTACACCATGAATCATCAATAAATAAAAACTTTGAAATGTCTTTTCACTTAACCTTGTGAATAATAATAGCAATTGCATACTACCGCCAAAATATAACTCCATTAAGCAAAATATACTTAAGTTTTAACATCCACGATGGCATAATATTGAGATTATTCGCTTCGCTATCAAAGGTCCTGGGTTTGACAAATTTAACAAATTGTATGGTTTATATTGTCATTTGAGAGGCTAAGGACAATATGAACTCCGATACGATTCTGTGACAAAAGATAATTTTATATTTCTTAAAAGCTATTAAACTATTTTGACACTTACGAGCTGGTGAGGTGATAGGAATAATTATAATTAACAGATAAAATAAATGAAAATGTCCCGAAGTCATTTATAAGTCTATATCTGATAATGAATATTCTTCTTTGTTGGTTAAAATATTGCCGTATTTTATTCTATATATTAAGTTTAACATTTTTTTTTGTTTGGAAGGTTTTTAGCTGTTTGCCGTACTGGCTTTTACAGCGTAACCGGAAACGCTGCACCCAGGACGTCTCCTGCGAGACCGTACCTCGGTTCGGAACAACGTTGACATACATTTCTGACAATGTGTAGATGTTTTGAACGGATCAAGAGCATCCCCGGGAGCGTGGGAGTCCACGTCCGGGTGACGTCAGAAGTCGGGGACATAGACTTCGCCGGCGGAGTCGCTGTGTAATGTTTGTACTCGCGCCTGTCCCTTTCTGATAAAGTAGATTGTCAATTTAACTCAATTCATGTTAACTCTTAATCGAGGGGACATCAAAGTCCCAATGCAAATCGACGTTTCGGACATACCAAGGGTATCCCGCGGCCATCCTCATGAAATTGTATTGGAGCGTCTGCAGACAGGGCAGTCTGCGTTCTAATACGTGTACCTACGGATACAACGCTGGCGTAAGAAATGATGGCGGCGGATGCAAATGTTATAAAATGTCACTTTACATATGAAATTGGCGTTTTATACGGGAGGAATATAAGTTTTTTTTAAATATATTTAATAAAACTAAGCAAACACACTTGTTATCTATGCAGTTTTGCCATCTCACAGGTAGTTCATTGATCCGTTTACTAAAAAACCATGGGTGCGAGAATCAACCGGGCGCCGTCCACGGGGTTACTGCCGAATGTCGAAATTTCCAGAACGAAAACGTTGAAACCAAAAACGTAACGTGCTTTCTTTTGCGACACCAACGCCATACACATCATAATCCTTCCAGGTGTTCTTGCAGCACTGGTGCCACCGTAGAACTCATAATCGTAAACATATCGATATTTCATGTTTTCCATTATGCGGTAATAAGCGACGCCAAATAAAAAAGGGAGTAAAAAAAATGAAATGAATGAATGACTGTTTTCAAAACAAATGAATTTATAAATTTGGATTTAGAACTCAACCAAAGATGAGATATTTCAGATCAAAGAAGGCAGTACAACAAATCGCTAATTTCACATGTAAGGACCTAATATTAGTGTTATATTAATTTGCCAGTGGTGCAAAATTCGCTTTAAATATTTCAATTTACTTATTGACCTGTTAAGATTTCCATTTATTTATATATATTTGGTCTTTGTGTTACATCTTTTCTTAAAGAAAAAAATAAAGGTTATATCTTTTGTTACAAATAATAACGCTATATTTATATATAGCATTATTATTGGTAACAAAAAGACTATCCAATTGTTAGTTTACAAAAATAAATTTAACTCAAATAATTGTAATACAAGGATAATGTTTGTTACGTTTATAGATGGATGGTGAGACTTGAGAGAGAGAGTGAAGAAATGAGAAGGGAATATATCGAGGAACAAACAAGTTTTCACGTTGACGTGGGAAATTTCAGATAAAATAGGCTATGCTATTATACCCTATAGAAGAAATTTCGTCAAAATCAGTCCAGTAGATTCGAAGATTAGCATAAGTAAAATTATATTTGGTGTTTTGGTCAAACCTTTAATATGTTTATTTAGTAAAAATAAATTATTCCATTTTCACACTTCAATTTTAATTAAGATCGCACAAAAACAGCATTTATAAAATTTGCTGTAATTTTGGTTAGAACTGTTTGATTTTTTAGTATAACACCCCAGTATATGAAACAATTCCGACAAGATCTCGTGCAATTAGCTTAGTTTTAAATGTTATACTTCGGCTTTTTGTAAAAACACCTTTTCTTAGAGGTATCACTAAATGAAACATTATTAATTCAAACAAACCTATTTGAATTAATAATAATTTTTTAATTTGTTTTTACGATACAAAATTGTTAAATTTTGAAACGTATAATCTAGTTATTTTGTCATATCACTGACGATTGATGATGATATTAAAGAACGCGGTAATAATCTAATGTTACGAGGGCTACCCCGCAGCCTTTTCTAAGAAGAACCCAGACCTCATAAAGTCGAATGACGAATATCATTTTAATGACGATGGAATTACAATATTATTTCAATTCATTTTATTTGACTTATTTTTGACTTTTCGCTTCAATAATTGCCTAGTAACGTTTGAGTTAAACAAGCAGTGGCTTTAACAAACTGTACTTAAATGTTTGTTAAGGCCACTTAGCTGTATTTTTTCCTTGTTTTTCAAGAACCTAGAAACACCGAAAAATTAATATTTTTTTGAAATAACTGCATATAATATCATTAAGACAATCATGGAGCTGTATAATGGAAGTTTTTAATAGAATAAGTGTATTTTCTTGTATTATTTATCTGTTAGTAAATATAAATAGGGATTGCAAAACGTTTGCAGTAACAATACTAACGAAGTGATACGTTACGTGATAACGAAAGTGAGTTACAAAATAAAACAAAAAGCATACATATAATTGCACAAATCAAGGGTAATATTAGATTTTCAATATACGTACATCAGTCTAATGAATATTCACAGGGAGTTCTAATATCTAAGGCATGTATTCTCATGTTTTTTAGTTGCAGCGGTAAAAGTCATACGAGAAATCGTATACGTTAGAAGTTTCAAAAGGAAAATAAAACAGTGACCACCAAAGTTTTGTGGACCACTTTAGAAGAGATGTAAAAACAACATGTACACGTAGGGATTGTTCAAGATCGTAAATCCTCTGAACAATACTATTTATAATGATTTTCTGAGTAAACTCAACTTATCACCATGAACGATCATTAAAATCATCTTCTTCATTCAAAGGCAAGACAACAGCAAGTGTTGTATTTACTTAAAGCAGCATTTATTTATTAGAAACCATGAGAAACCTACGTTTCTGTATTATTGTAGACGGTTAAAAAGTGAAATGCCCACTTTAAAACTAGTACAAGAATAATTGTATTTTTAACTCGAGGGCTTGCGGCTACTAGTCTAAACTTGTGTAAAAAGTTCAAGTTGTATTTTATGTTTTTTGTTGTTCTGATTAGCCATCTTGTTATTTCATTTTGATTTTGTGCATTCGCCTATATGATTTCGTATACTATTCTCACTCTATGGCAATATTTGTATATATTCTGTTTTATTGTGTACTAAAAGCTAGTAAATAAGTACTAACAATCTAGCGTTGACAATGATTCGTTCATCTTAAAAACAAATACACGACCTAGTTATATTTGTACAATGCGGAAGTAAATGCTTTCATTATTGATACATTTATAATGATTGTGATAAGTTAATAACGGTTTTGTTTGTTTATTATAAACATACTATTAAGTTCTGAAATACGACAATACTCGTAATGAATGTCCGACGGTTTTATATAGTAAGATACATTTAATATCATTCCACCAACGCAATTAGCTTGAACACGATTGGTACCTAATTATGTCATTAGGATTTAGAAGATGTTTTTTGTCGCACACTAGTGAAGTGTGCTTATAATAAAGAGGTAAAGAAATAAACCGAATAAATAAGTTAAATTTTGCTCAAAAATGTCACCTAATGTCTTAGTTTTTTATCTAATTCATTTTAGTTCCGAAATGTTAACGCCGTCACATAAGATCACTCATTGTTAATTTCCAACTCTTTTATCTGACCACAGTGAAGTGTTTAATTTTTTCCAAAAACTGTGATTTGATTTAGTTTATAAAATGTCGTTTCATACAATACTATTTTTTAGTTTTGCTTATATCTTTAAAACTCTTTTACCACTATTTCGAGAATTTTCTTTACGAACTATTTTCTAATCGTTAGTTTTGGAATAAAATCTTCATCTTCATACAAATAAAAGCTCACAACCTATGCCTCGGCGAATCCTCCCTAACTTCTATAATATAACTGCATTTTTATTTGTATGTATTATTACATGCCTAAGCAAATATTATGTTCACTTATCTATATATATATAAGTGATCTATATATTTCATCACGATATCTCTGGAACCACAAGGAGACTTGAAATTGGATAGGAATATTCCATTTACCGCGTAGAGGTCATTTTGCGAAATCCCATCCACAAGGAGGGCTGCGGGAGTGTTAATTAAAAAAAAAAGTTATACTTCACATTAACAAACTATTTCTTTTATGGTATGTAAAACTTGGTCAGAACATTTTTTGACGTAATGGAATCTATCAAAATTAAATTTTAGGAAATTCCACACTCAAAGGACAGTGCGGTATTTTTCTTATTTGTAAAACAAATGCCTAAATTAATGAAAATGCTACCAAAAAAACATTCCACGCAGACGAAGTCGCGGGTTCGGCTAGTAATTGATATACGTATAAGTAAATGTGTCCTTGTTTATGTTATTTGTATTATGAATGTTATGTATGTATATTGTTAATGTCCCCTGCCCTACCCAATAATCGGAGCTGTAAGGCGAATATCAATTCCGTATAGATGTTGTGTGTTATTATAATAATTAATTGAAGTTTCGCCACAAGAATGTAATCTGCAACATTTAAATGAATAGGTAGGTAATGAGTGCGCCCTATTACTTAATGTGGTCGTTTGAAGTGTTTGGACACTGGCTACTGATATACTTTCATCCTCATGGATCACATTTGCGGCCGCGCCGCGCTGCGTAAATACAAGACTTTATCAGTAACGGTGTAAAATCGGCCTCGAAGACACCGGCGAGCGCCAGGTGAAAGTCTCAGACGCACACTTCGCCTCAAGTTACTAAGACGCCTATCGAGCATTAAATCGGCTTGCGATTTCGTTACTGATTATCATCGATAAACAAACAAATAAGCGCGGGCGCATCGTGACGCGTGGTAGCAAGGCGGCCGAGTCGCTTCAAGCCGATTCCCTGATAGTGTTGTGCGGAGGCGCGACATCGGCGCCGGCGCACTGGCTGCGTGCGCACTCAGTCACTAATATGTTGACAACGTGCGCCATCGTCCTCTTCGCGGCCACCGCGACCGCCGCCGAAAATATCCAAAGTCTAGCACTCAATACTAACAACACTCTACCCGCCGAACAATATTTTATCGACAAGATCTTTGACAAATATGGAGACAAAGGAGTCATCACTTTTGAGGTTTGTACAATATTTATTGCAAATACTATTTCAAAAGTGTCACATAATATAACTTATACATTTAACGAAACTGTCAAAATGAATGTAAAAAGTCCGTATCAAATTACTTGGCTATTTGTAATCTATACACATTTAAGTTTCTATTCTCACAGTGACATATGAAAGGCGAGTCTCACATCTCGTTATTCAATAGTATCGCTGTTCGGAAAATTTCTTAGTCTATTTTCTAAATCGCCTTTCCCTATTTCGTAAACGGAAGTTCATCGAACTTAAATTTTACTACACAAATCGATTGGTTATCTTAATCGAAAACTGCTTATCTTGTTTAATTTAAGTCTTAATCTTCAAATCATATCTATATATGGTTTAGTTATAGCTTCCTTACAATAATTCCATAATTTGTAGTGAAATTTTATTCCTCTACCGTCAGAATTAAATATTTAATTTATCTTAAATTAAGATACAAAGCCTTCAAGAAAATGCGTTGAATATATTTCATTCCAAGAGAAAAACTTGCCATTAATTGTTTTACTATAAATTTGATTAGAAATTAGATTTTTTTATACACTTCATATAACCTTCAGACGATGATAAAAGTATTATTTAAATAGTAATGATTCAATACGACATCAAAAAAATTGTTACAATTACATATATATAAAACCTTGAAATTAATTTTCCATTGCGTTCCAGATTATTTCCATTATTTTGGAAATGATGAACTAATTTTGGAAAATATAAAGTTATAAGATTTATTTATTTACCGATTCGTCTGACAATCACTAAGTCTCCATAATCTAGGCCTTTTTTTACTCGTCGGGAAATCCTCATGAATACGCGCAATGCCACGGAGGAAAGGCGTTACGGATTATGCCGGACTTTTACCGACTAAAACCCGACGGTGCTCTTCCTTACGTTCTTTGGGGAAAGCACGGGATCGGAATGCATCAACACTCTTGTCAATGATATGCCCACAGGTCTCCTCGCTTCGTATTCCTCCTGTTCTGTCTACATATTAAGACAGCGAAGAATATGGAATATGCTAGTTTATAGATGTACAAAACTCCTTTTATTAATATATTTGACATCAAAAATTACACATAAAATTCGTACTATAGATGTTATCTGACAAGTAAGTAGCATTTGTGTTACAAGTGATGTTATCAAACATATACTCATTCTTTATTATGCAGGGTGGATATAGGCGGCGTGCGGCGATGACAATCTTCATTACTAGGTTGCGGAAAGGGAAGTTGCGAATTTAAATCCAAGCAGGATGAGTTTGATACTGTTCATAGGCATGTTTGACATGTAATTGATCAATTTTAGAAATCACTCACACGCTCTTTAGTAATGGTTCCTTCGACCACTGGTTACGCAAGTCAAGGAAATTAATTAATTGTGTGTTTTGCTCGCAATTACAACCCAAAAAACATACCGCCATGCAGCATTTGCTTTCCGATACGATAATAGTAGATATTTCTCTCTCATCAGATGTGTCGCTAGTAGAGATTCTAAATTCTGGAGGAAAATGTAGGTAATTTTGTTTTATAATTTGTCTAGATGGTTACTTATCAGCCTACTTATAAAGACATGGCACTTAACAAAAAAATTTGCGTCACAGTACTATACTGTGGTTCCGTTAAGAATAAGAGTAAGCCATTCAGATTTTATTAACTCTTAGTATAACATCTCAGACCATAAACCATAGGATCTGGTGCAGTCACAATCAAACGTTATATATGTTGCGTCACGGGACACCAAAAACGGGACAAAATAACTTGAACTAATCTAAGTTGAACTATTTAATAGTGAAATTGTTTAACTTGAGAAAAGCTTATGTCATTATCTAAATTTTTTGTATATTAATATGATAATCTGAAGAAGGATTATTTATTAATAAAATGTTTTATTGTTTAAGTTTTAGGTTCTATGCTCCCTTTACGGTATACGTTTATCGCACACTAAACACTGAGAAGAAAGAGAGGGACGGGTCTGTCAGAAATACTGTTAGCGCTGTTAACGCTAGGTTAGAATAAGAAAGGAGAAGCGTACCTACGCGTATGCGTGACGCCATATGCGTGAGAGAAAGGGAAGCCAGACGGACTGGCGCCATTGCGCGTTACGTAACGAAACTGTTTACGGTCCCATAAGAAGTTAGCCCTTCTAAAAATATTTCCATTTCTGCGTTCTGATAAAACAGATGAAGAATTTCAAAACAGATAGAACTAAAATTTATTAACATACAATATTATCGTTAATGTCTATAGTGAAACAAAAAAGCCAATTTTCTATCAATGTTTCAACTAATCCGTTGGATATAAAAAAAACTTTTTCAATTTTTTTTTGGAATTCTAAAGGTGTGTAAAAATATTAAAAGCTCACATATAACGATTAAGGATTTCTTTCTATCTAGACAATAAAGAAATTCGTGCTAGACACCGTAGGAATTTACCTAATTTTTGTTTCATCACTTTTTTTGTTAGATAATTAAGTTTACTAAGGGGAAAAACTTCAAATACATCTATGAATCAATATAAAGAGCATACAATATCTTTATTTGTTCATTGTTTTATGTAGAAATAGCGTTTCTGGTATTAGGGTGTTAATTTGTTATACAGTTTCCCAGCCGGGAAAATATAGAAAATATTTCTAGCTGCATTAGATTTGGTACGTAGAAGACAAGGAATGATTGTCACCCTAACAGCAGATAGGTGCCGCTAAGCAATTTAATATGCATTCCGATGCAGTGCTGTGCATAATTGATTGGAAGGCAAATTATAAGATTACCTCTTACCATCGAATATCATAGAAATCAGAAAAAACAGGTTTTTGTATTATATCTCACTAGTTTCAGTTTCCAAACTTTCTCTGTTACACACGACTTTGGGATTTAATGCTAAGACAATAACTACTTGCATAGTACTGCTGTCTTTTTTTTGTTCTGTGATCACTGTCACTCGTTATTACTAAACAAAGTTTCTTTATGAGATGTATACAAGTTGGTGCTCACCGATAAGAGGTATAACTTTCACCTGGTTAGTACATTTTGGTTTTAGAGTAAAACATCAGTGAGAGTTGGATGAACACGGATCAGTTTACATCTGGCAAATCAATAGTAAAGAATCCGTAAAAACAATATGGGCAGTTGTAGCTGTATCAATTATCTGTCAATGATTAATTGATTATTTTAACTCTCTTATAACATACATAAGATAAGTAATCTATTATCATATACTGCGTACTTAATAATCACGAAAGAGTAGCGTAATCAAAATTATTTGTCTAGGTGTATATGTCTAGTATAAGTTGTCCTACTTACCGCAATGTGTCTCACCTCTTTATTTAGTTAAGAAACTTAAATCAAAGTTCCTAAATGGTCTAATAAACTGGAATATAAAATTCTCTTGAGATACCTCCGTTTTTTGCAACCAAAAATGTTCTAAAAAACAGTTAATTTGATATGCTTAACAATTTTTATTGAAGAAATGAGAAAACGCCATCTGCTTGTTTATTATAACGAAAATTATTATATAATAAAACAAAACTTTGTTAATCTCTTTCGGTCACTTTTTCTTATGAAGACTTTCGTACTATATGTCTGCATTCTACAGTTCGTTCATAACGTACAGAACCTACAGTAACCTACAGTCCGTTCGTTATGAACAGAACAAAGCAGTCACATAAGTATTTAACACACTAGTAAAATCGAACTATGGAATAATACACCCGTTAAAATATAATAAAAATAAAGTTCTATGTAATACTTATGATACAATAACAAATTAAATAATTCAATTGTAACACTTAGAAGATACAAATGTCGTTGAAATATCAATAGAATTATGCCTTGTAACAAATGTATTTGGCATCACAAAACTCGTAACAGGTGTGCTCTATAGGCAGTCTTTTATTTTTTATTTCAGTATAGAGCTCGTAAAACGGCAAATATAAGCGTGGGCGCATTGTTCTTGAAATATATATAACTAGCGACCCGCCCCGGTTTCGCACAGATAATTCCCACATGTTTTGTCCGTCGCAGGCTTAGCTTGATGAATAAGATGGCTTGAAATGTAGATAGTATAATCATAAAACAAACTAAAACAGTTCTTTATAAACCACAATGATGCCTAAATATGGATTAAAGATCACTTTTTGGTCGCATTAAGCAAGTTTTGTCATCGTTGTGAGAAAGGGGGTTAAATTTATTTTCGCGCATCTTAATTTTTGCAACAACTCGTAAGGTATTATTTAGTTGATAGGGGTTAATATTGTAGCCGTCTGAATATTTCCTAATACTACGTTATACGTGACCATTATGGTTTAATATTTAGGATGAATGTAGTAAGCTAAGCTAAATGGAAAGATATAAGATATCAAGGATCTTTTTGTAGATCTGTATCAGAGAAATGCCCGTTGTGCGTTATTTTTGATACGGATGTAGGCAGAATTTTCAACGAAACCTTGTTAGGAAAGCGAGGTGATTCCATTTTTTCAATCTCAATATATTTCCAGCATATTACACAAAACCTTTTACATTTGATACATCACAACCATCTATATGAATCAATCCCTATCGGTGCAAAGAGCCTGAAAATCCGTTTAGAAGTTTGTGAGTTCATTGCGAAGATACAGGCAGACGTGGCAAGTTTATATATGTAAGGGTAGTAAAATTTCCCATAATTAGGAAAATGTTTGCTAAGAATTCATATTATAATCGTTATACACCGTGTATATAGTATTAATATATATATAACAGATATCCAGGTATCTATTGACTCATCTCGATATCCCTGGAATTATTAGGCGTAGACTTGAAATTTGGTAGGAATATTCCAATTGCCGAGTAGAGACCAACTAAGAACGCATTTTGCGAAATTCCAACCGCAAGTGGGGTTGCGGGGGACTTATAAGTATGCTTCTTATTTCTTATTTCTTATTTGTAGAACAATTTGCCTAAATTAATTAATATACAAAGTAACGAGATAAATTTCTTCGTATCAAAATAAAGTGCCACTACTAGAAATATTTTTTTTTTTTACAATTAAACTATAAAATACCTAAGGCACTATATAGGCAACATAACATACGTTCAAATGTCTGCTAATAAGCAGCTACCAGGTTATGAATAATGAAGATAAAAACATGTTTAAACATAATAGTTAAATAGTTGCAATCTTAAAACCTTTTTAAACAATCACTAATTGACAATATCGTTATGCGTAAGCGATAAATCAAGAATAAATTAATTAAACAAAAATAAAGATTACCAAACTGTCTCGTGAATTGAAAATTGTATGACTCTAGGAGACTACTTACTTTTTAAGCAAAAGTAAGTAGTTTCCTAGAAATAAAGGCAAAACACTGTACAACAAAACTGCGCTATGAAACTTTACGAGTACATAAATTATTTGAGTAAAAGATCGGACAGATGTTATGTGCCATGACATAGGCCATTTTTAGGCAAAGTTTACAGGAAACAGAATACTAAACATATAAACATCATAAAATTTTGCCACACATAATCATGTTTGAGATAAATAGTAGGAATTAAATATATGTAGTATTATGCCTATTCTGCTCTATGTATGCCATAGAGCAGAATAGGCATAATACTACATTAAGTAACGTGAAAGAGACCTTTCAGATTTATAAACGGTGCGATATCTTTTGGGTAAAATAATTAACGTTCAAGCACTTTTTGTAACAAAAGTTTTGGTATGAGGATGTCACACTATCGAATTACGAGCTTGAATTTCTGCTGAGAGTTGTTTTGTTTTTGTTTCAATTTTTCTATGGAGCAAGGGTTCGAAAAAAGGACAGCGTGACTGGAAGACAAATAAAACACTTAATATCGCTTCTTTAGAAGAAAAGTGACACAATTAACGCAATTTTTTTCATCAGAGTGAATTAAAAGGACACTAAGCATTGACTTAATGACATCTTGTTAAATATGAATTTTGAACACAAGAAAATTGAGACTATTTTCTATTCTATTGTGCCTTTAACTATTTTTTTTTAAATTTATGTTTATGTGTTATTCATCTAAAGCTGCGATAGCTTACTTTTTACAGATACTGCCTATAGTTCAGTTTTGCATAATTCTTGCTCAAATTTTTGCATACAAATAATAATAACAGTATTGCTATTTTCAGGGATTCGAGCATCTGCTGGATAGTTTAGGGCTCGGAGGGCGAGTTTTTACTTCCCCACACGACATTGCCCTACACCGAATAAATGGTACATTCCTGCAGATCCACGATACACAACATCGACATAGGAGATCTCCCTCTACAAGTTAGTATCAAATCAAATCAAAAGTACTTTCTATTGAGAACAATGGAAATGGCGGTTCCCTTTGTATACATATTCAAGAACTCGTGGTATGGCCATAAAAATACGTTTAGGAAAATGCCACGTCAGGTCATATATTACAAATAGTAAAAATAAAAATGTAGTAATACATAATATATATCGTATTTGATTTTCGTTATCTATTTCTTATAAGGTGCATAAAAGGCTATAGTATAAAAATTTTAAAAGTAACGTTAAATTTTAAAATACAATTGCGCAGTATTTCTTTATGTACTTTCATATGTACTTTGAAAAATTTATGTATATTGACGTCGTTAGTCATGTTAATTGAATTTCATTATTTGAAAAAATCCGTACACCAAAATAAATGTAGCAGAGAGATATTTTCGTCATATATTGTAAAAAGCTAAATGCGGAAATTGACTTAAGAGTTTTTAGTGACAAGTTAGTCAGTATTATTTAAAGTTAGCGCAGTCCATGAGTGAAATGATCATTGTAACGGGTCTCCGCTACAGCTGACCTTCGGGTTACTTAGTCACACTGTTCATTGTAAGGCATATAGTCTTCGCTAATAATTACTGTCTCGTAACACAATCGTAAATTCGTACAAGTTTATACATATTTCAATAAACAATGTACCTACGAATGTTATATTTGTCTCATCAAAACAGCCTAACGATAGAAACTGTTCAGAAAGAACTTAAATACTTTACTTGTCTAGTGTTTACTTTGAATTGTTTCTCACTTTAAAATCTATTGGAGCTGGGATATCAACTAGCACTACATGACGAGTACTCAAAGTTTCAATAAAAATATTATATGAGCATTTATTGTATTACTGGGAAATAGGCGAATAATACAACGAATATAATTTAGACCAACCCGGTTCGCGAAAACTTATAATATTTTTTGTTTGTATAGAACTAGATTGTCAGTACATTCATCGCTGTGACCAATCTCCGTTGATTGCCTTTCGTCCTCGACGATGGTCGACGATCTAAACGAGCCTTATCCGTTCTTTTCGGTCAGTTTTATTCGTACGTAAAAATATATAGCAACCGTTTAAAAACTAATCGTGACTATCAATTTCAAAGAAAGCTAGTCTGCTAGCCAATAGAAATAAAATCGCTTTATAAATTTCAAATTTTATGAACAATTAAATTAAAGTATAATTGAAACACAAAATTTAATTAATAATTTCTACCTATTTTTATTCCATGGATGTTGTAAATATTATTATATTATTGTCAATATGTAGTCAAACAGATTTTTATATGCATGTTTCACATCCTATTGTAGGATGACAGTTGATAGGGTACTCGAGCGTGTTCTTCATGTATGACTCTGTCATTATCCTATTATGGCCCTCTGCAGCTCATCTACATCAATCCTTGTACACAGAAATACAAAGTAACCAGGAAATATAAATAACACTTAGATCTACTTAGATGTAGGGTAACATTAGGAAAAGATGTCATGGCTCGTATTGTTAAAATAAAGTGTGTATGTACTTATGTACACGCGCCAGAAGTTATACTTCTATGGCTATTCTATGTTGAAATAATAAACGTAAACTAACTTTCATTGGATATAAATAATTTATAATCTGTTTTCTATAGTTGAGTCTGAAAGTTATAATTTCGATAAGAATGTCACGTTGATATTTTTCATGTCACAATATGTCTAACAAGTAATATAATAAAATAATTAAGGTATTATATACTAATTATAAAATTTAAAAAAATGTGCGTGTAGTTATGTACATGCGATTGAAGTTATACTTCTTTGGCGTAACAAGATTAAAATCTTTTAATAATATATAATAAAATAATTAAGGTATTATAAAATAATTATAAAATGTTGACTATAGCTAACTTTAGGGTGTCGGTTCTTTGTGACGGTGTGCGTGCGCATCGTAAATAAATTTTATTCTCATCATATTTCCATAAGGCGCCAAAAGAAGTATAACTTCAATAATTTATTTTTCGCCTTATGCTACGTTTGTAGAAAAATGACACTATCAATAGATAAAACTAAAATTTTCACTATAGCTAACTTTAGGGTGTCGGTATTTTTGTGACGGTGTGTACACGCATCGTAAAAATTTACTCCCATCATTTAAAAAAAAAAAGTATAACTTCAAAGAGCTCCCGTCACGGGACGTCTGACAGATGTTAAACATCAACATTTTGTAACAAAGACACAGGCACAAGAAAAAGACATAACAGCATTGCATAATAATAAGGCTACATGTACTGTCGTAACTAAAAAGCGATGTGCGAGTGGTAAGAGAAGCGACGTGGCGATGTTTCACCACAACATGCGTCGGTCTCACGCTCCGCTATAGACCTTTCACCTTAACTAGAATATTATAAAATGCAAATTTAGTCTTCCATAACAAATATCAGATAAGTAATAATAAACACCTGATAGAATTTTCCAATCCCAATAGTATTTTCAACGATGTTTAGTAAAGGTATTAATTTCTATTTTTCAGCCTTACCAATTTTGAAAAAACCATGCTTATCACCACGAGAAATTCTGGAAGTATACGGTATGGAAAGCGAACCGGGCATTATAAACATAAAACCCAAAACCTTTTTAGAAATGTGTCCTGCACTAGTTTACCAATTGGATCAAAGATCATGTTATAAGACCGAAGCACCATCTCCTAAGCTAGATCGAATTTGGAGTAAGTACACTAAGTATTTATTCATAAAAAATTAGAGTCACATACAATTTCCTATTATTGTGCGATTGACATTTGAATTTAATAATTCAATTAATTCCTTAATAAAATTCATTTTGCATAAAATTGTACAATGCCATCTATTGATTGAAGACTCACGTAAAAGGTATTACTTGCTTAGTTGTAGCTTTAAGAAGTTCGTGCTCGATGACATGACATTATTGAATTGACATTATTTTTTTATATTACTTATTAATCATGTACAATCTAATGCGTAATTTCTTCTTTCAGCTTGGATATATGCCTCATTAAGCATCCTAGTCATAAGTGCCACGGGGCTGTTAGGCGTAGCTATAGTACCGATGTTAAAATCGGTAATATTTAGTCACGTTTTACATTTCTTGGTAGCAGTAGCAGTAGGAACTTTATGTGGAGATGCACTGTTGCATTTGATGCCCCATGCACTTAAGTCGCACGGTTCCCCAAATGAACCTCAAGAGGAAACTGAAGTCATTCTAAAGTGCAGTGTCACATTTTTAACGATTTTATTATTTTATGCCGTGGAAGCTATTATGCAAACTCTGAACGGAGGCCACGCTCACTCCCATGATGCCCCAAGTGTTGAAGAAATCAAAGCAGAAGCAACCAAACAAGTAGACTCAATAGAACTTGGTGCAATGATGCCTGGGTCTCCCCCACCATCAGCTGAACGTCCGATGACGTCAACGGCACTTATGGTTATAGTCGGCGATGGCTTACACAATTTAACAGATGGACTTGCAATAGGAGCTGCATTTAGTGGAGACCCTGTGACTGGATTTGCAACAGCTCTTGCAGTATTTTGTCACGAACTTCCACACGAATTGGGGGATTTTGCAGTATTACTCCGTTCTGGTATGAGTATAAAGCGTGCTTTGTATTATAATTTACTCTCATCAGCTCTTAGCTTTATGGGTATGGCCGGGGGGATTTGGTTAGCTGAGGATCACGAATCAGCTTCACAATGGATATATGCAGCAACAGCAGGTACGTTCTTTTACATCGGTTTAGCAGATTTGGTGCCTGAGCTAAATGAAAACAATAAGGGAAAGAGTGTTCACTTGGTACTCGCAATTCTCGGAATTCTCACTGGAGGTATAATAATGCTCCTAATAGCGCTTCATGAGGATTCTATTCAATTACTGTTTCGAAGCGCGGATCAATAGATATTAGGACGTGTACTGTATTTTGTGCTTTTAATGATATACAGTATACTCTCATGGTTGTTCAAATAGTTACACATAGTATAAGTGAATAAGTGTAATTTAATTGATAAATGAACTGCTTATTTTTGTTATAACATTCCAAACAAAATTGTAAAATTATGTTAGAGTTATAGACTGTTGAAGGTTTAAATAAAAACTATAGTATAGTTATAATATTAATGTTGTTCCTATTGTATATTTTATATTATATAAACATGCATTATGGAAAAGAAATGATGAACATTAATCTTTATTCGACTGTTTTTAGTATTTTTATATAAATTTTATTACTATTTTAATATGAAACGCAAAGTTCAATATGTAATTACCAATAGATGCAGTTTTATGTCGTATATGTGTGTTATTTGTTGTAATTGAGAAAGAACCTGTAAATATAAGTAATGGTTGTTTTGAAGAATGTCTAGAGTTAAAACTGCACTATGTCTTATTATTAAATAGATGATTTCAGTACGTAATTGTTTTTAAGTGTATCATCATATTTTATTGCATGACAGAATTGAACAAATAAATATTTTAATGTAATCTGACTTTTCATTGCTACACAAAATTAATCAAATACAATGCCCTCATAAAAACGGTCACTCCTAATGTTATAGATACGCAATACGCCTGTTCAGCAATCATCTTTATTAAAGAAAAACATTACTACTCTCCAAACGTATAATAAAGTGTTAAGCTGTGTAAATTACAAGTAGCTCAGTTTACCGAAAATATCCCGGACGTCAGCCTGTACAAGATTAATATGAAGAACAACAAGGCACCTGGTGAGGACGGAATCACTGCGGAACTCCTGAAGTCATCCTGGAAAGCACCGTGCCAAAGGCATGGCATAGGAGCGTAGTAGTTCTTCAATAAAGGTGACAACACTTTATTGAAGAACTATAGACCTATTGCGCTGCTGAGTCATGTGTATAAACTGTTCTCGAGGGTCATTACGAATCATCTCACTCGTAAGTTTGACGACTTCCAGCCCCCCGAACAAGTCAGCTTCTGAAAAGGCTTTAGTACCATAGACCACATCTTTACGCTGCGGCAGATTATACAGACGTCCGAGGAGTAGAGATATAGATATGAGAAAGCCTTCGAAGCCTGTGGAAACACGGGCCGCGATGAGATTTTTGCACAAATGCCAAATCGACTATTACAAAAATAATGTCCAATAATAAAGACAAAAGTTATGTCCAATATCCATATTTCACTCCACCCATTCATTATTGAGAATTCTTCACTCGAAATTGTTGACGGGTATACATACCTGGGACATATAGGCCAAGCTAGGTAGGTCCAATTTCGAGAAAGAGGTCAACCACCGGATCTAACTCGGTTGAGCAGCGTTCGGAAATCAACGTAAGAGCTTTTCGCCCAATATCCCTCAGTGCCAGAAGACCAAAGTCTTCGAACGTGTTGCCAGTGATCACCTACGAATCGAAGTCACACTGCGTGCGATGCAGAGGGTTATGCAAGTCCGAAAGTGCTGGAATGACCACCCTGCACCGGAAGGCAGACCCCCATAAGGTGGACCAACGACATAAGGAGGGTCGCCGGTAGTAGCTGGAACCAGGCGGCACAAGATCGGGACAGCGGGTATTATTAGTGAGACCTTTGCCTAGCATTGGACGTCCATCAGTTGAAGTGAATGAATGAGTGAGATGTATTATAAATTTAACAATTAAAATCTAATCTAACAGTTTATTTATCCCATTGTATTATTTATAATTAGAACAATGATGGATTTCGATTGGTGTCATGGGCCTCACAATTGAATACAGTTTAATGACCATCATGTATTTATTAAATTCAACTTGAAGTGCTTCTTTAGTATTTTTCATAGAATAAAAAAATATAGAATAGAATCCAGTGCCATTGTATTGCCATAGACATTGTAGATTACGTTACCATTACATAGTATCCATATACTAAGCATAAGTACAACTGTTCTAGAATCTAGGCTTAGGCTATTATATTTTAGAGATTGGCTCAGGACAGGAAAATGTCGATATATTCTGTATCTATATATCTCTCTTGCCGCACCTACTCAGAGTATATACCTTTTTTATTTACAGCGGTAAACGTAACCCGTATCTTACATAAAATTGATATTTCCCATGTGCTGTTTGCCATGATAGAAAGGTTTTTCAACAACATCGATATTTGTTAAGTACGAGATCGATAATTTCATTTGTCGATATATTGGTAAGGAATTACTCAAGAGCTTCATGTAAATAAAGGTATTTTGATGTTTTGATTTTAATATAAGCATTGTGCAGCTTAACTGCAATTTTCATTATTATAAATACAATAGCAATTTCTATTACAATTCCATTAGTGTCCGTCACATATAAAAATCAGAAACACTTTTCGTTTAACAATTATGTTCTCTGTCAACCTGTTTCTAAATAAATAAATTACATTAAGAATTATACCTATAATATAGAAATGATAAATATCAACTATATCGATTATTTTTTCAATAAAATCGATACTTCGGTCACCCCTAGTATTACTTATGAAAACAATAATTATGAAATACCTTGAACCCTCTGTCATTTAATAAAAATAGTTCTCAAAATATATATATTTATTTACTATAAAATTGGCTTTATAATTTGCATTTTATATTGCTATAGATTTACTTAGGATAAATCGCAAGATCTAAGCGCAAATAAATAATACTAAAAACAATGTTGAAAGGACTGGTGAGTACTTTAGTAAGTAAAATTTGTTTAGTATTGCTTTATCGTCACAAAGAGCTATAGCAAATTTTCATATTACAGTTATATGTAGTACATCATAATTCCAGTTATTTTAAGAAACCTACAATATCTTCTGTATCAAACTTCTTTGTCCATTTATCTTCTGAGACAATTGTCTTGTTAGTTTATTAATGGGGTCCAATTATTTCTAAAACACTCAAATAGAGTTCAGTTTTTAAATTGTAGCTTTTGACTTTTCAAATTTACTAAATTCTTTAAACAACAATAGGCATACCCCTGTTAAACCATTTTAGATAGATAAACCATCTATGTAGACCAATTTTTATTAAACTTTTTTATATCTGCATATATCCTAGATCAGTCAATGTAACTAAATCATTTATTGGATAGTGTGGTGCCACAAATTTTGTATCTGAATGCTCCTGTCATATTTTCTCATTGTACTTGATTTTGTCAGAAACTTTCAAATTTAGAAAATCACTTTTTGTCAATACAGAAAATAAAACATGTATGAACATTAATAATTTATATAAATATTAAAATGCATTTTTACTCAAGAAATGCATTTAAGAAAATATAAGCACTGCTTTTTATAACAAACATCCTACCATGGGTTGTATCACATGGTTAATAAAAAATAGTGTGAGTATATTATTTTTAAACTATCTGTTTTTCTGTTTTACACTACAAATTGTCTTTGGAGAATTTATTTTAGTCCCTATAAAAAAATTACATAATGAAGGTGTACATTTTGTGATATGCTAAATTTATATTTTTCCTCATTACTTTCAAGACAAATTTTACACCAATGTTTAGGCCAATATTAGCCAGAACTAAAAAATAATTTCAATTTGTAAGGAGATTTTAAGTATAATGTTAGAATAATCTTGAATGACTAAATAATGTAGCAAATATTTATTTCTAATAACAAATTCCTACATTCATAAAATTTAACTGCATTACATGAATTACATTTAATCAATACATGTTATAAAAATTTCACGTGATGATAATTGCTGATACATACTAAGATAGCAGTATGCTAAACTGCTAACAGGTTATTTACTTCTTAAAGATCTTTCACAATATAATAATGGAAACCAAATTTTTGTGCTTAACAGCACTTCTTTGCTGGCAGTGTGGTAACTAGCTGCAGCCAAAACCTCTTACCAGATCAGACCTACACAAGACAAGTTAGAAAATGAAAATGTCTAAATTTGGCCTACAAGGAATCAAACCTATTTCCTATGCAAAAATCATGTAAAGTTACTAAAAATATATAAATTTATTGCAGATAATTTTTGGAACTGGTGTCTACACTGGTGTTTATATAGCACAAAACTATCAGGTTTGATTTAAGATACTGTAAACCATATAATTATTTTTTTATTTATTGATGATGCCACTGACAATAACTCTTAAAGAATAAATAATAACAATTAACGTTACAAAAATTTCTACTTATAAAAATTAGAAGTGCCATCAATCTTGAAGTTCAACAACCCCTTTAAATAGTATGAAACATTTAATTCTATGTGAGATATCAGATAGATGGTGTTGTACAATTTTTCACAATATATATAGTAAAAGTAAGTAAGTAGCAACCCATTAATATCCCACTCCTTGGCACAGGCCTCCTCACTCATATGAGAGAGGGTGTTTAAAGCATAGACACACCATGCTGCTGCACTGTGGATTGGCAGTACATAAGTTTACTCTGTATTCCTTCAATCTCATAGTCCAACACGACTGGAGAGAGATCAGGCGCAGGACCGACGGCTTAACATACTCTCTCAGGCACGGGGGTGGATCACACAGCCAACTTTTTCCCAACTTTGGTAAAATATTGAGAAAATCTTAATAGTAAACTCAATATCAATTTTGAAATGGCCCGACCCGGGTTTCGAACCCAGAATGTCATGTCTGTAGTCGAACATGCTAACCACTAGACCAATGTGGCAGTCACAATATATATATTTAAATTAAATTAATCTATGAAAATTCACAAGTTTAAAAAACGAATTGAACTTGCATAGATGACTAAAAAGTACTTCACTTACAATTAAAAATATATAAAGGGAAAGAGAACTAATAGTACAATTGAATAATAATAATAAAATAGTAGTGGCAATATTACTTAACCTTATATTTACAGTTTTGCATGTGCTTGCTATGATACTTAAAGTATTGATTGTTGAAATGTCAATTTATTACTATTTTTAAAGGCCCATAGTAAAATGGTATTCACAAAAGAGGCCATATTGATATCAACATATACAATGTATTAATTACATTCAATATTCTCCATGAAAACTTGTAAAGCTTGCATTTCTTTTGTGTTATTTCTTTGACCAGACATCAACTGAAATTATTTGTGGTTCAAATGAACTAGTCCTTAAATGGCCTCTTTTGTGTTTGTCACATTTCTGTTAATGATGTATATTTTGTAAATATTTCCTTAATGCAGGCTGCAGTTGCAGCGTTTTGTAAGAGAACCACACAGGAATGTGACAAGGCCCCGGATAAAAAGAAATGGTTGGTTTTCCATTCCTTTATTATAATTTTGAAAGAATTATTTGAACCATGAAAAATGTTTCAAAAACTTTTCTAAACTACCCACTGCTTTAGTTAGTGAATTTCCATAAAAGAATCACTAGTTATTGAATGTAATAATTTATTGTATACCTTTTTATTTAACTTTAATATATATATATTATGTAATAGAATAATTAAACCCAAATATATAAATTATTATTGTTTTTTTTAGATTGATAAAGTTGAAGATCCAAAGGTTTTATTTGAAAAGGCACAAAGTTACCTTAAAGCCAGATTAGAAGAATTCAACTCGTGCAAAAAAGATGGAAAGGATTAAAACAGCTGTTATTGATTGATGTATTTTATTTTCTGTAAATAACATAACTAGTTAAATATGATTTTAATATAAATAAATGTAGAAAGAGAAAATACTTGTTTATAGCATAGATAAACCCCCTCCAATATATTCAACTCTTGTTATTGGTTCTTCGAAAGCTAACCAATCACTAGAATGTGTCGGTAGTAAACCCATACTTTGACATTTATAAAGTGCTAATAATATATTCACTATATTTCCAATAACATATACAAACTTTTGTCCAACTGCTTGGCTACCTTCCACCATTTTGAATGTACTTTGAGTAGAGAACAATGCTTTTACAGGTCTTACAATAAGCATTCCAACCATCATGATTGGAAATATTGAAATAGAATTGCCTGCCATATACATTATGAAAAGATTCATGGGCACTTGCTTTAACGGACCCAGTGCAACATCCCATAGCTTTTTAATTAAGAGTAGATTAGAATCTGTTTCTTTAGAAGATTCTGTGTAGTTTGCGTTGGTTGATTGACTATATCCAGGTGGAGAAGGTAACTCTGTTGACTGTGTTTTATTCCTGAAATATTTCAGTATTTAGCACATACACATAGTTCTTAAGACGAATCTTTTATAAAGACATTACCTTTGGTTAAAGTCTAGCGCCCATTTGATTTTTTTGCTCGATTTTACTTGCGACATCTTTAAAGTGTTTTAAGATAATAAAATCAATCCAATTAAATTGATATTTCAGCGATCACAATCGACCCGTCAAAATCAACGATTTAATATTCACTAATCACTTCGCCGTCACCCCAAAACTAATGAGGTTTTTGTAATCTGTATCTGTAGACCATGAGACACATAAAGACACTGAAAAAGTATCGATACTTTAAGATATCGAATACAATTGTATCGATACAGATACTTTTATACTCCATATTGTGCAAACGATATTACATGCTACTTTCTGTATACTGCACTAGACACAGTGCAGTACATAGAAACACATGACATTGTGCATTGCATTATTGCTTTTGCAATTTTAGATTTTTTGTAAACGTTTGTATTTTGTTTGAAACATGCATCGATACTCCATACCTTACGATATCGATACTTGTATGAGTACATACGATACTTTCGACCGATAATACTCATTCTTCTTATAAAGCCTAGCATTCTAGCCTAGGCTAGCTTTCTTTTTATAAAGCCTTTACGTCTAGCTTAACCCGTATAAAGGTATAATCTATGGTCTAGCTCTTTAGCGTACTGTCTTGGCAAGTTATGTATAAAAAGATAAATAAAAAATTACGCATTTATAAATTATACACCTATCATTAATATCGTAACTTCAATTACTATTCTAATAGTTTGCGTAGAAATGCGTAAGCTTCACAATGCTCACAGCTGTTACTACATCACATAGGTTTTGCTTCTAATTGATTCTGACCACTATCTCTAAAAAATCAGCATTAGAAGTTTGATATTCTATTTATCGTATAGTTTTATATAACAAGGTATGGACTAAGTTTCAAATACTGGAGCTTTCAGAATTTATGAAAAGAAAAGAAGATTTTTCATATACACTAATCAATTAAGGGAATTGCGGCAGATTAAATAATAAAACGCTGATAACTTGAAATAATATAATATTCGTAAACTTCATTGAATAATTATAAAAGTATGATAATATTAAAAAGTGTTCACATTAAACAAAGCTATTCATTTTCCAAGTTCTACAGTATTGGATTTATGAAGAATTAAATTTATAACATTCACAAAAAGAAATTAAAAGAGTAATATAGAGCAGGTTATTTTATATAAGATACATATGGTACTACTAGATATTAACAACTGTGGGTAAAGCGTCACATATAATTTGGACCTCGTTGGTTTGTACTTCTGTTATTTTATCATCATTTTTTACAATATGGTCTTTGCAGAACATAATTAACCTTTGGCAAGCCTCTCTTAACTTGTCTTCAGGAACAGTTAACACAATACGCATATAGTTCGGATACTCGAAGCACTACAATAAAAAAAACGCAAATTAAATTCTTCGTCATACCTAGTTAATTAATCTATTCACCATATCTATACCTGGTTTACGGGTTTCTCAATTATGTTATTCATGCCTAAATAAAAAAGTAAATAAAGTTTATCACTATTAGATTAGTTATTATCAGCAGGATCACGCCATACTACGCGAAGTTACCATAAAATTACAAAACCAACAATGTTTACAAATAAATACATCATAAACGATACTAAAAAGTGCTAAACTTTTAATGATTAAAATTAATTTAATAATCATTTCATATAGATTACCAATAACAACAAAAATAAACAGTCATACGGACTGCCGTTAGAAGTGAAAATATTTAAACATTTAAAAATACATGAACTATTCTATACCGATACCAAATAAATAATATTTGTTTTATGCTATTATCTCTATTGAATAATAGGTATATAATAGAGTATAATTTTTACAATTTGAAATAAAGTAAAATATAAAATTATAAAATAAACATTTTACAAAAAATTAATTCATTCATTTTTACTTGTATAGATATAAACGGGGCTAATGTCGTCATTAGCATGTCGGTGTCAGTGATGGTAAAGCGAATCCATAGTTTTACTCCCTACCTATAAAGTTCTCAACTCGGCTAAAGAAGTTTTCAGTGTGATAAGTGACTAATAAGAAAAGCTATTACCTGTCCCGGCAAACAAAATACAGACTGTTCTGCCACTAGTTGCTCAACAAATTGGCACTCATTCTCAAATTCAGGAAAAACAGACATATTTATTTCTATCATCATATACATAGCTCCTTGAGGTTCAATAGGTCGCAAGCCGGGCGCAGTACGTATTTCCTTATAAGCTAGCTTAGCTTGCGTCTGCAAAAATAATAAAGAACCACGAAATTATACGTGTTTCATAAATTTATAATAGGATCGGTATTGGGCTTGCACATTTCCCAATCCCGTGGTAATATGTAAAAATATTTAGCGGATGAATTAACCATATAAACTTTTATTAAATCCATCTAAACCAAGGGTGGGCTAGTCGGGCCACATTGGAGATGAATATTTGACCTCGGGTCAAACAGTTTTTTTTTCTAATTTTAAGTATACATAGTTTTTGCTAAGGATGTCGGATCTTATATTTTAGATTACTCCCGGGAGTAACCTAAAATATGTGGAATTAATAGATAAATAAATAAATTATTATTGACTAAATAATCTTGATCGTAAAAATTGTAGATTATGAGAATATTAAAGATTATATTTTAATTAAATTAAGTACTGCTTCAGAAAAGTTGCTTGTATGATTAAAATAAAAACAAAATTCCGTCAAAAAATCTTCTAGAAAAAGTAATACTTGTGTTTTTAATAACAATATATACAATGCTTCAGGGCCAGACAAAATTCTACCGCCGCATCCGGCCCGCGGGCCGCCATTTGCCTAGCCCTGATTTAAACGCACACAAAAATTAAATGAAAAGTGCGTGCGTACGAAGTAGACATGTCAGAAGTAAAACTTCTTTGTTAAACTAGTTTTTAAGTCTTGTTTAAAACTTTAGATTTCCGAGACTTATAGGGAGGGAAGGAGGAACATACTCGTATGTTAGCAATTGATATTAAAATATTAAAAGTCGAAAATTAATACAAATAATTTATTGAAATCTCAAATGACAAAATGTAAATAAAAATGCCACGTATTTTGTCAACTTTATAAACTATTAATTAAATAGATTTTTTGAAATTTAAAATTTAGAAAAGAGCATTTATGAAATATTTTATTTATTATGAAAAGTAGTATATTAAAGAATTGAATTAAATGACGAGTGACAAATTAAAATGGCACATGTTATTTGTAAATATTAAAGCTACCTAATCTTCAAACGAATTAGCATAAAAAATAAGTTCCACTTCAAATCTTTATCAAAATCGATGTAGCAATTTTGGCTTGTAACATATACGTTAAACAATTTTTTAATGGAAAACATTTTGTTATCAATTCTGTATGATTTGAATAGATGTTGAGTAATAATCACGACACAAAAACAAATAATTTTCCTTGTAGTACCTATTTGAAAAATTTCATATTCAATATTGTAAGTCATGAAAAAAATATTTTCATTATACAATACAATTTAAATGCAACTTTTGTTGAGTATTAGAGGAAATTTATCACTAACCTCAATGAACAATAATACGTCGTCAAAGAAACTTTGCGGCGTATGTTCTAGTATTGCTGGTAATGCCGTCTGGATTAAAGCACTTGGTCCAAGAATTCTCATAGACAAATTCGACAAGGCATCTCGTATTTCTTTACCAAAAATATTATTTCGGTCATGAATAATCACCCAACCCATTCGCCAACCAGGAACTAAAAATCGTTTTGTAAGTCCACTGCATGTAAGGACAGGAACATCTTTGGATACAGAAGATATTGATATAAATCTACGATTTGCGAATACGAAGTGTTCATATATCTCGTCAGCTATAATAGGCACTTTATATCTGGAAGCTATTTCCAAAATTTCACATAAATGATCTTCATCATACACTGAACCACAAGGATTTGATGGATTATTAACCACTATAGCAACTGTATCATCATCTATCTGAGCTTCTAGATCATCAAGATCTATTTTCCATTGTTCATGTGGCTGTAATATAATAAATATATATATAAATACTAATAAATAAACATTAGCCAGTAATACAGGATTTATATGGAGAATGCGACGCAAATACGTGAATAACACTTGAGAGTAAACCAGAAACTTGTTCTGCTTCTAAAAACTCGTTCATGCTCGGAATTAACATTATAACATATCGTTTTCTGCCAAAAATGTAATAATAAGTATTAGAATGAACAATACTTCTAATGTACAATTAAACCAATAATTTAACTTTCTATCGATGTGAAATTTATAATTATAATGCGTTAAAGTCCATCACACAAATTACTGCTTTGAAATTATAGAGACACAATTCAATAACCAAATTTTCCACAAAAATTCCCTCAACACGTATTAGTCAATCAATATCTTATATGTATGATATTTTATGGTGCCACAGCGTCATGTTTGCCGTTTTGAATATGAGTTTGAACTACAAGGAAAAGTAGAATATTTTACATTTAAGCAGCAATATAAGTATTTGTCAAATATCGATACGTAAGGTAAGGTAAGTAGCAGCCCATTAACGCCCCACTGCTGGGCATAGGCCTCCTCACTCATATGAGAGAGGGTTTTTAGAGCATAGACCCACCACGCTGCTCCACTGCGGATTGGCAGGTATAGTACACAAGTGCACTCTCTATTCCTTCACTCTCATAGTCCGATGTGACGGTAATCCGTCACAACCGTAAACAGATCGGGCGCAGGACCGACGGCTTAACGTGCTCTCCGAGGCACGAAGGTGGATCACACCGCAAACTTCCCAACTTCGGGCAAATATTGAGAAAATCTTAATAGAAAACTCAATATCCATTTTTGAATTGGTCCGACCCGGGACTCGAACCCAGGACCTCATGCTAACCACTAAACCAATGAGGCAGTAAGTAAGTAAGACCTTACTTCATTGCATCATTTCTATAGTAAGCTCTTCGGGAGATGGATACGTATATGATATTAATTTTACAAAAACATTTTGGTATATGATATGCTGAAAAGCATTAAATAAAAAAGCTTGTGCTTTTTATAAAAGAGACAGCAGAATTTAGAATTAATTACTAATTAAAAATCATTTCGGTTACAACGTATGGCTTATTTAAATATACACTTATTAAAATTTGACAATGTAAAGTTGATAACAGTAAAACATTTCGATCGATTATTTCCAGTGAGTGTTCTTGTGAAAAATAATTTCTATAAAAATACATTACTGACTAGTTTTGTTATGAACTAAATATAATAACGTCATTTAAAACCTACCAACAAATTATAATATTTTGTTCTAATTCCTAAGCCTTCAGATAACGTTTGATATATAGAGAAACCTGGTCTGGGTATCAGAATACTTTGTCCACAGTCCGCGATAGCTGTGATAACCATTTCAATTGCATGAGAGCAACCACTGGTCAATATAACATCATCAGGATGGACATTTCCCTGGTGAGTACTGTACTTGGCTATTGCCAATCTTGCTTCATAATGACCTTTCGATGGAGCGTATCCTCTGCTTTTGTGTAACTCAATACTATCTCGAACGGCTTGCAATAATTGATCCGGAGGGTTGAGGTTCCCGAAAGTAGTCGGATCTCCTAAAAAACTCTCGAATTTATTTACAACAATAAAATAGAAATGTGTCTTTAAAATTTTCTAGAACAAGAGTACTCTAAACCGACGAACTTGAATGAAAGGTTTAATGAGAATGAAAGAAGCCAAGAGGTTATGAAGGATCGTGGCAAGTGGAAGGACGTGGTCTCTGCCTACCCCTATGGGAATAAGGCGTCATGCTATGTATGTATGTAAAATTATTCAAAGTTAATGCATAAGTTATCCATAAAATGCGTGCTAAAAACGCAGAAATATTCTTCATATCTCACTGCAATATATTTATTAGCATGTTTCCCATTTAACCGCCTTAAAATGGATTTTACGTACAAAAAATAACCTATGCTCGACTGATCCTGTCTGTCTTATCCTGTCTACATGTACATCTCAAAACGAAAATTTGATAAACCAAATTAAAAAAAAGCGGTATCTGTCCTTGTTCATGTGTGTTTTTTGTAAAGTATGAAGCTCGAAGAATATATGTATATTTAGTATATGGTAAATTTCCAAGAGATATTCTGAAATAATGTTCGCAGACATAATTATTCGCTTACCTCGTTAACCTTGACTTATTAAATGGCACCATGTGTTCTCCCTAGTAGGAAATAATAGGAAAACGAAAAGTAATCTGAGAAGTTAATCGAAAAAATATTACAGACCTTGTTGATACAATGATACGAGTACCTTTGTTCAATAGTTCGATCGATTGCTAAGGCTTTCAGATAATTGAATTTATCTAAATTGTCCATGTTTTAACCATTAGTAGTATAAAAGCTTTATAGTGCAACAACATAATAAACTTTTTGTAATAACCATTTATATCTAAATGTATCGTGAAATCAGTGTTTTTATTATTCCGTATGGTTAAATATAGTGATGAATCTGATTGAGATAACCCTTGATAGCAAAACTACAGTTTGGATATGAAAGTTATCACTTAACAAATAAAAAAAGTATTTTAAAACGCTGCACATCTTCGTGACGCTAATCACACGTTTCATCCGTAATAAATTTACCCTAATTCGCCTAAAGAAGTTTCACTTCAACTCACTGCTGCTACCCCAGCGGTATAGTTTAATGCCAAAAATTTAAATTTTCTCTTTAACTTCTTGCCTATTCCTTGATTTATAAAATATGTCACAGAAATTTTCTTATTTAAGATCTAAATGAATGCTTTCTAAATGTGTTATTTGTTGAATTAGAAACTAATATACGACTATTTTTCACGTTTAATTCGAGAATTTTAAAATAATTTCAATATTTCTTAAATAGTTTTTGAGTTGCGGTAATCATTTATTTCATAATATTTATAGTTTCATAAGCTTTTATAAACGTGTAAAACTTATTAACCGTTCCAACCTTACCTATAGAAAGAGCAATGAGTTCCTTATCAGGATTTGGTTCCACCTGTAAATTCTCCACAATTCTTCGTATTGGATTAGAGGTTTTGCGGGCTAAGTTTGAAGCACGAACCTCCCACTCTTGGGTGCTTCGAATACGTTGCGACATTAGCACAAAACTTATTGAAAATGAAATGTAGCGCGTACACTTAAATAATGTCTACCTTTGAAAACAACTTACTTTTGTGTCAATACTGCTATTTCACGGATACGAACTTCTAAGTCGCAGAACTGGTTTCATAATGTATATGAGATGACGACAGTAGAGCCTGTTATTCAAATAACCACCCTTTTCAACTGCAACACTTGTAATTAATAAACAATAAACACCATGATGCATACCAAATCATAAACAGGCAATATAGGTATCGAAAATAATTCTATAGATTTATTTTAATGATCACTTACCACTTTAACACAACCATTCTTTGCTGCGGCTCCATCTAAAATTTACCTACTCTATTCTAATTTCCGCTTGCATGGAAACATTAAAACAAGAACTTACTTCAAATCAACTGACTGCCAGTAAAGCTCCTTTAAAATCGGTTCAGTCTATTATCAAGAACGTATGAATTGTATGTGTAATGTCCTTTTACGTCGGGTATAGAGTTTGTTGTGTATGTAAGTTGAATATATCTTTAAGATACGAAGGCGTTTTCGGGTCAAATAGCACACAGTACAGAAGAGAAAGGATATGTGTATCCCGGCGACGGCGTATAGGAAGCCACTTGAGCTTTTGACGAAAGTCTGATATATGGTCATATTTACGTAGGCCAAATATGAACCGAATAGCAAGATTTTGGAGACGCTCAAGTTTGTTAAGTTGGTCCTCGGTCAAGTTGACATAGCTTGCATCAGCATAGTCGAGAATGGACAGAAGAAGAGAATGTGCAAGCATAATTTTGGTAGGAATCGGTAAAAGAGATTGCAGACGTCGCAGTGAACGCATTGTAAGAAAAATTCTCCTACTAAGCTCCTTAATATGTGTACACCATGACAATTCTTTATCCAGAAATACACCCAAGCTTTTAACAACCGAAGAATAGGGAATAATTGTGCCATTATATGAGATATTAGAGAGGTTTAAAAAGTTCACTCTCGACATCATACTAGGACTGCCAATAATAATAACTT